>SNQJ01S0006294.1:10974-32503 GCA_010110895.2 Picea sitchensis | reverse complement strand
TACAATAAAAATGAATGCTATAACTCTAGACATCCAAAAATCTAACCCTAGGATATGAAGTGCCAAAAGTCATGTGGGACCTATTCGGGTAAGTTGGTATATCAACTTCCCAGTGTCATAAATTTTGCATACGATCTTTGTTTAGGGAGAATGATAGCTCATTGGAAAGGTATTTATGAGGAGATTCATTTAGGGGGTTCATTCAAAGCCTTCAAGTTTACTTGAGGTTCCCAATCATGAAAAATTGACGTTTAGGACCTCAAAATGGACCTGAAAGTTGAGGAACCGAAATAATGCTAAAAATAGTAAGTTTCCAAAAAACAAATTGAGGAAGTTGGAAAAGGTGGAACTACAATAAATACCTGTGATTTTCTCCCTTTTTTTCTTCCAAAGATTTTTTTAGTGTATTTTTCTCCAATGTTTTGAAAATTTTGACGTTATTTCTGGCATTTTTTGCGCCAACCAAAACATGTAGCCACTAAATTAGACACTAATAGCACGGAAAATAGCACCATAAATAATGCCATATTTAGAACCAGAAATAGTTCCATAAATAACACCTTATTTAATATCTGATATAACGTCGGATTTAGCAACGGACATAGCACTTGATTTCGTGCCAGAAATAACACCGGATTTAGTGCCGACTTTAGTGCCATATTTAGTGTTGATTGTGCCTAAATAGTTAATTAGTTGAGGCATTGGGGGTTAAGTGGATAGGGTCTTTGAGGATTATGGGATTTATGGATTTAGGGTATAGGGATTAAGGGTTAACAGATTAGGGGTTAGGGTTTAAGGGATTAAGGGTCAAGAGCTAACAGATTTGACGCTTATGGGTTAGGTAGTTTAATGGTTAATGGATTATGGATTATGGGATAGGGGATGAATGTTTAAGTGTTTAGGGAATAGGGGTTTATGGATTAAGGGAATATGGATTAGGGTTTAAGTGTTTAAGGTTCGATGGCTTAGAGGTTAGGGGATTTAGGGATTTTGTGTTAAGGGAATATTATTGATTAACTAAGGTTAAGGGCTTAAGGGTTTAGGGATTAGGGATTAATTATGATTTAAGGGTAAATGGATTAGGGGTTAGCGGATTTATAGATTCATAAAAAATATCTTGAAATTTCATGGAACATCTTCCAAGACGCCCATTACCAATGTCATCCATTGATTCACATGATGAGCAGTGAATGGGGCCAATGTTGAAATTTATTCAAACTGTTCCTGTATGTGTTGAAATTTGACATAGTTAGACTAGACACATGCTTTTACAATATGTGAGGGTTTCAAGACTCAAGGATACCTGATGTCCCCACATAATATTTCAGATCATCCACATTTTCATCAACGTTCATCATGCAGTCGCATTGTCATCATTTTTAATTTACATCTACAAAATGTTTGTCAAAACTCTCTTGAAATTTTATGGAACATATTCCAACATGCCCATAACCAATGTCATCCACCAATTTCGCAGGGTGAGCAGTGAATGGGGCCATTGTTGAAATTTCTTCAAACTGTTCATGCATGCGTCAAAATTTGACATGGTTAGAGTATATCTACACATGCCTTGACAGTATGCGAAGGTCCCAAGATTGAAGGATATTTCCTAACGTCCTCTCATAATCTTTGATATTGACCACATTTGCATCACCGTTTATCATGTAGTCTCATTGTTATCATTTGTCATAATTCCCATCTATAGAATATTTGGCGAATCTCTCTTGAAATGTCATGGAACATATTCAAACAAAATTCCCATCACCAGTGTCATCCATCGACATTGCACGGTGACCATTGAATGGGGTGAACATTGAAATTTCTTCAAACTGTGCCTGTATGCATCGAAATTTGACATGGTTAGAGTAGACACATGCCTTGATGGTATGTGAGGGCTTCAAGACACGAGGATGTCTAATTTCCTCGCATAATCTTTGAGATCATCCATGTTTGCATCAATGTTCATCATGCAGTATCATTGTCATAATTCCTAATTATCATCTATAGAATTTTTTTCAAAACTCTTTTGAAATGTCATGGAATGTCTTCAAACACACCCATAACCAATGTCATCCACTGACATTGCATGCATGGTGAGCAGTGAATGGTGCCAACAATTAAATTTATTGAAATTTTTCCTGTATGCGTCGAAATTTGACATGGTTAGACGAGACACATGCCTTGATAGTATGTGAGGCTTTCAAGAGTCAACGATGCCTAAAGTCTTTGCATAATATTTGACATCCTCCATGTTTGCATGAAACTTCATTAGGCGGTCTCATTTTCATCATTCATCATTCCCATCTACATAATCTTGTTCAAAACTCTCTTTAAATGTCATGGAATGTCTTCTATCACAACCATCTGCAATGTCATCAACCGACTCGACAAAGTGAGAAGTGAATTGGGCCAATGTTGAAATTTCTTCAAAATGTGATTATATGCATTGAAATCTTACATGATTAGACTAGGTGAATTCATTGATGGTATGGGAAGGTTTTAAGATTCAGTGAAATCATTGAGAATGAATATTCATGTTTTGGTATGTAATGGTATTGGTATGAAATGGTATGCAATGTCATGCAATGATATGGTATGGTATGCAATGGTATGCAATGGTATACAATGGTATTGGTGTGCAATGGTATTGGTATCCAATGGTATGCAATGGTATATTTAGTATGCAATGGTATTGACAATGGTATGCATTGGTATGGTATGGTATATTATGGTATGCACTAGTATGAAATGGTATTGGAAATCGTATTTATTTTTCATTTATATGAAATGGTATTGGTATGCAATGGTTTGCATCGGTATGGTATGGTATCCATGGTATGCAATGGCATGCAATGGTATGAAATGGTATTGGAAATGGTATTTATTATGCATTGGTATGCAATGGTATTGGAAATGTTATGCATTGGCATTGGTATGCAATGGTATGCATTGGTATGGTATGGTATGAAATGGTATGCATTTCTATGCAATGTTATTTAGTATGCATTGGTATTTGTATGCAATCGTATTGGAAATGGTATGCATTGTTATTGGTATTGGTATGCAATGGTATCGGTATGAAATGGTATTGTTATGCATTTGTATGCATTGGTATGGTATGGTATGGTATGGTATGCAATGGTACACGATGATATGCATTGGTATGCAATGGTATGCAATGGTATGCAATGGAGGGGATTAAATTAACCAAATCTCTTTGCTAAAAAAATATGGACATGATCCTAACCATGTTATTTATTGGCATCTAATTCAGGTAGAGACAGAAGCAGATTTTCAGGTCCAGCCAGTGCGAATATTGGACAAAAAAGTCAAAATGCTCCAGAATCGAGTTATAGAGATGGTAAAAGTTCAGTTGACCTGCTACGGTCCTGAAGATGGTACCGGGGAGCATGAAGATGTCATGCAGGTAGAGTACCCATAGATTTTTGGATAAATTTTGAGATTTTGATCTTTGTTTTGTATATGTACTAAGGATAGTGCCAAAATAAGGGGGAGGGGATGTAACACCCCAAGTTTTGAGTGCCATATTAAATAATTCATTCTATTAATTGTTCAAGGGTTAGAGTGTCCAGATCATTAAAAGAGGCCAGTGTACCTAAGAAATGTAATGTTTTGATCGTTATTAATAATAACTACATCGATGGCTGCTAGATGGACAAGAACTAGAGTTATAGGGGGCTATGATTCCACAAGAGAGGGGGCTTGAGGGGATAAGCATTTATTTTATATTTTTAAATCACCCATTTTGTCTAATGGAGGAAATCAATTACGTAAACTTCTTAGGGGAAGGCCATGAGGTTCTTGATCCCAACGAATTACATAATGAAATCCATCCACAATTAAATTTGGGGTTCTCATGTTCATTGATTCTCTCATTTCTTAGTTCTCCATGTTCATTGATTCTCTCATTTCTTAGTTCTCTCATTCTGTCTCTCACTCCCATCCTCATTATCATTCTTTTGTTGGTTTCCTCACCCATTCATTCGTTCGCGTATGCACTCCATTGATCCATGTTTCTCTCATTCTCTCTCTCTCACTCCCATCCTCGTTATCGTTCTTTGGTTGGTTTCATAAATCATTCATTCATTCACGTATGCACTCCATTGATCGATGTTCACCCTATCATGGATATTTCACTCCATTCATTCTTTCACCCATTCATCTTTCCTCATTCATTCATTGGCTTGGGAAAGGAATATGAACTATTGAAGAGCATCCATTGTATTGTTGGTGTAATCCAGACATGAATCGAGATCTACATGTCAAAGATGATTTGGCCTCTATCCAACTTTTCCCAGAGCTGCAAGTCATGAGATTCCCAACATGGAGATTCTATACCAGCTGCACTGGAGCCCTGGAAGGAGAAGGACATTCTGAGGGACTGAGTTGCCGAGAAGGGAGGGGATCCATTCTCTAGGGTTGTGCAGGCTGGGTAGAAGAGAGTTGGATACTTGGATTGTTATGGGTGTTGGGAAGCATGTGAGAGATTGAGTGTTGACTAGTTTGGAAGCCAATTAACACTCTGGAATCGTCCTTGTGTATTCATATCCATAGCTAGGGTGTGACATTGCTATTGAGACTTGGAACGATAGTGTCTATGGTTGGCTGTAATGTCCTTGGTCTACAACCAATTGGTGTCTTATTTTATAAAATATAAGTGCTCTCTGTTATGGTATTATGTACCTGTGTATGGTTTATTCCGATGTGTATTTATTTATCATTGAATTCAATCTTTAGAATATGCATGCTTGCTGGTTATTGTTGTTAATGTCATACACTTCATTGTTTTTATGTTTATCATGAGTCTTGATCAATGCATGGGAATATTTCATGCCTCCTTGTTATTTAAAGTTAGAACAAGGGTCGAAGAAGTCCAGAGAAGGGAATTGAAGTTAGCATTCCCATCCTCTAGGTCGTTGGGTATGTTACATGTGCCTTATGTTTGAGGGAATTTGTCTTATTGAATTATGCTTTTAGCTTCTTTTCTTGGATATGAAGTTACTTCTGTATCTCATATCTATGGATATGTTTTGTTTCTAGGGCCTCTTTTCTAGAATCACTTTCCATGGTATCCTTGATAGTCTATAGGGATATATATAACTCTATAACTCTCACTTTTGTTGTATCAAAATATCCTACAACTTTATTAACTGACACAATATTTACATCGACAAAGGAACTAAGTGTTGAAACTACTTGTATTGCATTGTCTTTAGGGTCTGATCTTTCTTTCCACTTGATATTTATTTCAGAGTCTCATGACTTGTATATGCCTTCTCTCTATTCCTCTTAGTTGTTATTTTCTCAATGGATCTCGTCTTATGGTTGTTGTAGTAGTCACCAACAGAAACAACTGCACCTTCAAAACCTAGTCTTGCATATGTGACCAATAAAGTTCTTGGAATGGTTCCCAGTGGAGTACATTGTTCTATTGAGGTGTAGAACATGTTATTGTCAAGGCATGTTGTCACAATTGTGTTGTCATGAGTTGATATGTTCTCTTGAGATTTGGAAACATTACTCCTTTCTTCGTCTTCCTTCTTCTTCCTCTCTTCTTTCCATGTGACCAATGTTTCTTTCTTTGCACTTTCTTCCTTTTCCTTCTTAGGATCTATACTCGTTGATTTATCCTAATTATTTATTTCAGAGGAAATATCCTTAGCTTCTCTATTTTCCAACTCGTCTCATTTCTCTTCATCCTCCTTCCTCTTTCTCTATTGGTACCTTTCCTTGCCCTCATTAACTTTTCTTTCCAGTACTTCTTGCTTTTCTTTCTTTTCTTGTTCTTTAGTTTCCAGTATTTCTTTATCTTTTAGGAGCAGGGTTTTAAATTGTTATAGCCTCAAGGTTCTATCTTGGTATTCTTCTTTCCTCAACCGTTCTTGGGTTGTTTTAATGGTGATTCTTTCCACCTCCTCTTCAAAATTTAAGGCTCCCCAAAAAATATCCTCTGCAAAATTCGATTCATGCACAATAAGTGGTGCCAATTTAACGACCCTCATATGTTCATATACTACATTTTGGAGGTTGTGGGATTTTGGTTTCCCAACATAGAGACATAATTATTTTAGGATTTCATCCTCTTTTTCGACTTGTTTCTTATTCTGCACAGACAACGGCCCTATATGAACTGGAAAAATTGGCCAATAATTTTTTTGTTTCTTTTATAAATAAGCAATAGCTCCCTTTTATATTGTCTGATCGAATATCTTTCTCACCATTAGTTATCAGGTACATATTTGGGTAACAAATGAGGTGGTCCTGTGGCCCTAAATATTCTGACTTAGGTATAATATTTTTCATGTACTAGTCCCCTATCCCTTTGAGGGCTTCAATAGCTTCTAGGGATATCCTATGTGGGTAAGGTCCAAATATGGCCTTATGCAAGGGAGAGAGAAAATAGTCAAAAATATCGTAAAGGTGATCTTTTCAATTAGCCTCCCATAACTAAGAGAAATAAACATGGATAGGGCATGGACCTGGGGTCCAAGCCAATTAAAGGAAAGGAAATAGTTGGTTGCATAAATCACATCTATAAGATAGGATGACATGTATAAACTAGGATTTCTCATACCTTTATGGTCCAAAACTCGATTTGTGATGTTGAATGATAGGATTCTTTCCCAATTGAAAGCATGTCCAGTTTTAACCCTTGTGTAGGCCATACAAAACCATTCCATCCTGAAATGGGTACTGTTTTCTTCACCGTAGATTTTGAAAATCATAGAATTCAAAATTCTATAAGGGTTTTTTAAATAATGTGTCAGGACATTTCTTTCTCCCTTTTTTTTTGGCCATTCTTCTTTTGATTAAGGTTGGTTTTCATTGATTTCAACACTTGAAGAAAGTATGGTAGCAAATTCTGGTAGCATAAAGGTTTGGGTAATGGACCCAAGGGTGTTTCATGTATAATGGTATGAGTTTTAATATATTTGAAGTTAATACTATTCTATATGGATATTACATGTCATTCCATTTCCAATGGTATGTGGAATGTCACATAAGTCCTCACGGTTTGAGAGTTATGGCCTTACGAAGTTGGAGGACCCTCATATGTCATCTAGAAGCTCCAAAAGGTCAAAGTAGTCAAAGTGGTTTAAGATATTTTAGAAGGTAATTAATAAAGTAAAGTGATGAGTGTAATATAATTCAAAGTGAATACAAAATAAATTATTTAAATAATAAATTTAATGGAGAAATTAGAAGTGGGTTAACCCTAAAATAAGGAAAGTAGGAAAAGTGACCTAGAAGATGCTTCTAAGGAAGCTACTTGGAGCGTATAAATAAGAGGCAAGGCTCTCTCATTTTATATAAAACTTGAGCATATTGAATATCTATAGGTGACTGAGGTAACCAAAGGATATCTAAGACGAATTTCAGAGGGAAGGTGAAGAAAAGAAGGCCGAAATTCAAGGTAGGATAAATTATTTTGATGATGCTTTCTAAGGTATGTTATTTACAGGCCATCTCACCATTTTTGCAATAAATTTTTTTATAAAATTATTCAGATGGTAAAATGTATAGGCCATTGAGGAAACATATCCAAGTATTCATGGTAAAAATTTCAGCTTGTGGTTCATTATATTTTTGGAGTTACACTCTGTGGAAAATAGGGTTTGTGTCTAGTCCTAAAACTAGTCTAAAACATGTGCTTCGGGTAAAAACGTCATAACTTCTTCATAACAGATACAAATTCAATAAGACAATATGTTTTGGTTACAATACAGTCTGTATTATTTTGTGTAACATTTTCATATCTATTCAATGAGCATTCTGTGCAGGGCATGCTCTTCAAGGTCGCTCTCTAGAATAAGCCATAATTCAACTAGGTATGCCATTTTTTCTATAACTCATTTTCTGAGAGGTTCCAAGTAGTGAGACTGGGAGGAATTGCATAAAACAAACTGAAGAACATTGTGTACTATTTTTGGATTATTTTTCATTACAGGTATATAGTTATGATTATTTCAAGTTAAGGTTGTTGACTAATTCCAAACTAGTCATGTGAGACTAAAGAAAAGATTGATGAAAATGCTAGTCTCTTGTTGTGAACGTTAAGGAAGGTTTTCAGGTATGTGATAATATACAACATGTCTATTACAGATTTACAAATCATATTTGGATGATTGAATTGATGAGGGATTTTGGTTAAGGTACATGTTGGGTACATGGTTGAGGCAAGTAGTTGATGAGTTGGCACATACATGAGGTGTATAGTTGATGATGTTGGTACATATTGATGAGTCATAGTTTATGAGTAATTGAAAAATGATTGGTACATATTTGGTACATGATTGGATGCACTTGTTTATGGTGCAGGTTGATTATAGGTTGTTTGGTACAGGTTGGTGCATGGTTGATGCACTTGTTTATGGTACAGGTTGATTGCAGGTTGAGGTATAGGTTGATGCATGGTTGATGCATGGTTCATGTTTATTGGTATAGGTTTATAGTGGTATATCTCACAGTGATATTGTGACAGTGTGATGCAAGAGCATCGCTCCACCTAAGCATGCACTAGCTAGACAACACATCAACGCGCATTCAATGGAGGGGAGAGGCACCAACCCTCTCACGTTCAAATTTCAAAATGTATTAAATACAATTAAATGTTTGTAAGGCTTGGTAGATATGATTCATGCCTTTATGCATGTTGTATATGAAGTCTCCTTTAATGGATAACAGTAGGTGGGATCTAGATCCGATCTAGACTAGACAACCATTGATTGTAATTCAATGTAATTTAATGAGAGTAGGTAGCTTGGAGGGAGAGCTCGAGGAGCCCCTCTTTTGTAAAAGATCTTTGTATTTAGATTCAGGAGATTATATGAGATTAGATGAGATTATATGAGAAGATATGGGAAGGAAATTGAGAGAAGGGAGAAGATAGAGACGAGACTCTCTTGCAGTTTGCGCTTTGTAAACATTGTACAAAAAACTCGTATTAATACAAAGAGCAGTTTTTCCTGCATTTGATTTCATGTGTGTGTTTATGCATTTGAATGTTGAATGTGTGTTAATTTATGTTGTAGATGTATGTGATAGGTTTCCATCTATAGGAATAGACAAAATTCTCTGTCTGTGAGTTTGTTAAATTGTTTCTGGGTTGTTTAGGCAGTGCAAGGAGTGCACAACAAAACGTTGGAGGTTCTGTGGCCAGCGCAAGGAGTGTGCATATGAACTCTTACAAGTCAGAGAATAACATGCCAGGAGGGAACACCATAAGAATTCGTAGACTCAGGAGAAGCTTCAGAGTTACTAAACACTCTGGAGGGAAGATTGTGTAGAGGAAGGCACAAAGAGACATAATTGTTGAGGATTCTTTAGATCTCTGCCAGTTGGGCATCGAGTGAGTGCAATGAGTGAACAAGAGGACTTTGTTTCGATTTCTGTAAGAAGAAAAGTGTCAAAGGAAGACACTCACAGAGTTACTAAATACCCTGTAGGAAATCTCTGCAGGGTGTGCATTGAGCAGGAGGTTGCCAGGAGGGCACTAAATTTCCCTTTGGAGGAAAATAAAAGGGATGAGCAAGCTGAAACCTCAGCAGAGATAGCATAAGGAGTGTGCAAGAGTGGATTTATTCTAAGTCCCAAAGCTCAGGAGATATAATGCAAAGTTGCACGCAAAGCCCAAGTGTGCACTAGGGCTGAGGTCAAGTTTCATTGCCAAAGCTTAGGAGAGACAATGTTTTATGAAATGCAGACAAGACCCAAAGTCACAGGGCTCATAGGAGGTAGATCGGAGGCTGATACCTTCAAAACATTGGAAATCTTCCAAGTCAGGGAAGAAAGAAAAATCTCAGGAGGAGGAGCGACAACTGCCATTAGATCGGTTTTGGAGAGGATCTGGACTATTAGATCAAAGTTCAAAGTAGAGGAGAAGCGTTGAGGAGGAGATCAGATCTGGGTCATTAGATCTAGGAGTGTGTGGACCAAGAGTCGTTGGATCAAGGTAAGGTACACACATTTTAACCCTTTGAAAGGTGCACATGAGAGTGGAATTTGCGAAGTTCTGAAATCATAAGAATGATCAATCGTCAGGGTTGACAGGTGGTAGCAGATCCGAGCGCTTGAAGAATCAGACTTCGGAATATTTGCAAGAGGAAGAGTGGAGTTGATCATAGCCATTGGCACTGGGAAGGACATGTGGTGAGAGAACAACATTTCATTGATTCACAGATTGGAAAATCTCGAGGTAAGGGTTGTGAGAACTCGTAAAGTCCGAGTTCGCGATTTGACCGCAGCCATCGATCAAAGGGAGAAGCATGGACCGTATATTTGGTCCCGAGGAACTTCAGAAGATCAGGAATTGGGAGAAGAGAGGTGAGCAGTCCTCCAACTTCACGAAACATGAAATTTTGACTTCGCGAAAGAGGATTTGGACCGTTGGATTGTGGGGAAGTCAGGACCGTTGATCTGACATGTGTGAAGTTTGGAGTTCGGACTTCGGGGAAAGGGAGGTGAGATAACCCTCGACTTCATGAAGCATGAAGTCCCAAAGTGTTTAGGAGTTGGCCCGATGTCATAGCCAGAGGTCATATCATCGGGAGTTAAAGGGAGGAAGTAGCACATGCTAGGCTCTAGTTCGGAAGTTCGGGAGTCAAGTGAGTCAAATTGGACTCACAACAGATTACCTGACATGCGAAGTCATGAAGCGCCTTTTGGATAGTCCTGTGGTCACAGCTGGTGATCACATGGGAGAAAGCTTGCGCCTAGTGCTCATTCGTGCGGGCAGAGTTTTGTAATAGGACCTGTGGATATTGTGTGAAGATTCCATCAGGGAATCGAAGAGATGCTCCAGCTCAAGGAGAGAGAAGATACAGTGATCGGGAGGTCGGAAGACCCTACCGAGGTGGGGTGTTTTATCACATGGTATCAAATCCTGCACAAAATTGATTTCTGTAGGCTGAGGAGAGAAGACACTAAAGAAGATATAGTCTAATACCATCACGTGGTATCAGAGCTGATTTTTCGTCTGTAGATTTCAAGCGAAGGAGACAGAGGAGGAAGTCGTTTTTTTTTTTCAAACAGTAGGCAGAGGGAGGTAGAGTAAATAATGAGGTAGTATGATTACATCATGTTTGATTCTGCTTGTAGGAAGCAGGTGAAGTAGAAAATAGAGTGAGATTCTTTGTAAATATTGTTGCAAGGTGTGCAACAAATGGTAGACAACTAGGGGGGTTGAGCCAGAAGAACCAGATGCGTTCTTGAAGGTAGAAAAGGAAGATGGCTACTGAAGGACAAATATGTGGTCAAGGCAAGGACCAACATCAGGAAATCAGGGCAGATGTGGATAAATAAATCCAAGAAGTAAGATCAAGAATGGAGAAGCTTTCATTTAAAATGAAACAGGATGCTAAAGTGCATTGGGTGTATGAGTGGCCCATGAAGAAGAAGGTGAAGTGGCCAGTTAATGGATTGTTGGCCAGAGGACATCGACAACTGTTAAAGAGGTGGCTCAGGTATGTCGAAATCCTCAGAGATGAAGAGGAAGTGGTTCACATCTATGAGCCAGAAACTGGGAAGAGTCTCAGTGATGATGAGGATAAGAGATCAGTGGATGATTTCAAAGACTGCCAAGAGGGCATAAGTGGACTTTCAAATTTACAGGTGGGAAATGGAAAGAGGTCAATGGTCGATCTCAAAGACTGTCAAGTGAGTGGTAATGAAAGTTCAGATTTCCAGGTGGGCAATTAGATGGGATCAAATGAGGATCCCATAGACTGTCAGGAGGACATCATTGAAAATTCACATTTCCAGGTGGGAAATGACATGAGATTAGTCGAAGATCTCATAAACTTCCAGGTGGGCAGAAGAGAAGAAATCCCAAATTTCCAGGTGGGCAAGGGAAGGGAAATGAGACTGCCTAAAAGTCTTAGGAGCTTAGAAGTAAGTTCAGGTCAACAAGTAGTGCTGATAGGTGAAGATTCATGTGGGTTTGCAGACCATGTGAATGAAGATTATGAGAAGTTAAATACTTCCATCACAATGGAGGAGGATCATAGGAGTATCCTGATCATCGGGGGAATTGAGATATTCATACCAAACAACATAGTTGAGGCCAAAGCATGTGTTGCAGGTGCAACAATAGTAGGATAGCCAATAATGACTTTCAAATAGGAGGAGAGGGAGCAAACAATGATGTTTTCCCCAGGAGAAAGAGTATAGCATTCAACATATTTGCTCGAAATTTTCATCCAGGAAGCTGAAAAGGAGATGACTGAAGCACTGAAGTTTGCAACGAAAGAAGAAGCATACAACATGGACTTTTCTCATATGTATGAAGAACTAGAATCCCTAGAGAGAAGGGTGATAGTGAAGAGCAAGCACATCCAAAAGGTTAATTTGGAATTAGATGGAGGAGCATACTAGCCAGAGGAGAAACTAGAAGAAGTTGGAAATGAACTAGCAGGAGAAATGGCATAAGAAAATCTGTCAGAGGAGGAAACTGAGCAACAGCTCGGTGAGGAGAATACAGAATTGGAGTCTACAATAGAGTGGAAACTTAGTTCCACAGGAGGATATGAAGACAACATGGGAGATCAAGTAGATCTTCCCATTAATAAGTATGGAGAGGAGGAAGTGCAACACAGAAGACTTCCAAAGAGACAACTATTGGAGCAGTTGGACAGGGTGATAGAAGAGATAAGAAGGCTAATGTTGAGGTCAACAGAAGCAGTCAGCAAGGAGAATTTGAGCAGAAGGAAGCCTGGAAGAGAAACAGGGAAGCAACAACAAGAACAAAGAAGTGGAGCAGCTAGACAACTCCAAATAATAGTTTGGGATCCAGGTGGATTTCAACAGCAGAGTTGGGAAGCTCATGAGCAAGAGCTCATGAATTTTTCATAGCAGTGGAGTATTATGCAGGAGCATTGCTCCACCTAAGCATGTGCTAGCTAGAAAACACATTAGCACACATTCAATGGAGGGGAGAGGCGCCAACACTCTCACTTTAAAATTTCAAAATGTATTAAATATAATTAAATGTTTGTAAGTCTTGGTAGAGATGATTCATGCCCTTTTGCAAGCTATAGATGAAGTCATATTTAATGGATTACAGTAGGTGGGCTCTAGATTCAATCCAGACTAGACAACCATTGATTGTAATTCAATGTAATTTCATGACAGTATGTAGCTTAGAGGGAGAGCTCGTGGAGCCCCTCTTTTGTAAAACATATTTGTATCTAGATTAAAGATATTAGATGATATTAGATGAGAATAGATAGGAAGGGAATTGAGACATAGGAGAATATAGAGCTGAGACTCTGTTGCAGTCTGCGATTTGTAAACATTGTACATACAACTCATATTAATACAAAGAGGAGTTTTTCCTGCATTTGATTTCATGCGTGTGTTAATCCATTTGAATGTTGAATGTGTGTTCATTTATGTTGTAGATGTATGTGATAGGTTTCCATCTGTAGGAATAGACAAAAGTATCTGTCCGTGAGCTTGTTAAATTGTTTTTGGGTTCTTTAGGCAGTGCAAGGAGTGCACAATAGAATGTTGGATGTTTTATAGCCAACACCAGGAGTGCACATATGAACTCTTACGAGTCAGAGAAAAATTTTCCAGGAGGGAAAACCAGAAGAATTCACAGACTTAGGAGAAGCCTTAGAGTTACTGAACACTCTCAAGGGAAGATTGTGCAGAGGAAGGCACAGAGAGATAGAATTTCTCAGGATTTTGTAGATCCCTGCCAGGTGGGCATCAAGCGAGTGGAAGGAGTGAAAAAGAGGACTCTATTTCAAGTTTTGTAAGAAGATAAGTGTTGAAGGAAGACACTCACAGAGTTACTGAATATTCTGTAGGAACTCTCTTCAAGGTGTGCATTGACCAGGAGGTTTCCAGGAGGGCAGTGAATTTCCCTTTGGAGGAAAAGAAAAGGGTTGAGTCCCCTAGAGACTGAGCAAGTTGAAATATCATAAGAGATAGCACAAGGAGTGTGCAAGAGTGGACTTATTCCAAGTCCTGAAGCTAAGGAGAGATAGTGCAAAGTTGCACGCAGAGCGCAAGTCTGCTCTAGGGCCAAGGTTGATTTTCATTGCCGAAGCTCAGGAGAGACAATGTTTTAAGAAACACAGACGAGACCCAAAGTCACAGGGCTTGCAAGAGGTATATCAGAGGTTGATACTTTTGAAACATTTTAAATCTTTCTAGTCAGGGAAGAAAGAGAAAGATCAAGAGGAAGAGAAACAACCACCGTCAGATCGGTTGTGGAGAGGATTTGGAATGTTAGATCAGATTTTAGAGCAGAGGAGAAGCAATGAGGAGGAGATCAGATCTAGGCCATTATATCTGGGAGCGTGTGGACCAACAATTTTTGGATCCAAGTAATGTGCACACATTTTAACACTTTGAAAGGTGCACAGGAGAGTGGACTTTGCGATGTCCCAAAGTTCTAAAATCATCGGAACCATCCATCGTCAGGGTTGATAGGTGGCAACAAATCTAAGAGTTCGAAGAATCAAACTTTGAAATATTTGCAAGGGGAAGAGTGGAGTTGATCCTATCCGTTGGCGCTGGGAAGGACATGTGGTGAGAGAACATAATTTTTCTGATTTGTAGATAGGAAAATCCCTAGGTAAGGGTTGTAAGAACTCGCGAAGTCTGAGTTCACGATTTGAGCATAGTCGTCAATTGAAGGGAGAAGGGTGGACCGTAGATCTGGTCCCAAGGAACTTTGGAAGATTGGGAATCAGGAGAAGAGAGGTGAATTGTCCTCCAACTTTGTGAAATGCAAAGTTCTAACTTTACAAAAGAGGATCTAGACCATTGGATCCTAGGGAAGTAAGGACCATCCATCTGATGTCTGTGAAGTTCATAGTTTGGACTTCAGGGAAAGGGAGGTGAGATAACCCTCGACTTTGCGAAGAGAAAATTCTTGAAGTGTTAAGGAGCTGGCCCTAGGTCATAGACGAAGGTCATATCATCAGGAGTTAAAGGGAGGAGCTAGCACACGCTAGGATCCAGTTTGAGAGTTGGGGAGTCGGGTGAGTCAAGGTTGACTCACAACACATTACCCGACATGAGAAGTCACACAACACCTTTTGGATAGGCCTGTGGTCACAACCAGTGATCACATGGGAGAAATCTTGCACCTAGTCCTTGTTCGCACTGGCAGATTTTCGTAATAGGACCTATGGATATTGTGTGAGGATTCTAGTAGGGAATCTAAGAGCTGCTCTAGCTTAAGGAGAGAGAAGATCCAGTGACCGGAACGTCGGCAGACTCTACTGAGGTGGGCTGGTGTGTCACAGTGGTTCCATCATTCTACTTCTACTTCAGGGCAGTTGGACGAGGCAAGGGCATGTGGCTGTAGCCCCCTTTCGGTTGTAGTCAGAGAACATAGGGGTTTGTAGCCTCCTTCTAGTTGTAGCCAAAGAATAGGGGATTTGGAGGTTCCCTCTGGTTGTAGCCTGAGAAAAAAGGGGGTTGGAGCCTCCTTCCAGTTACAGCTGGAAAACAAAGGAAGTTGGTGCTTACAATGAATGTAATTCTTCAAGACATATAAGAAAAATTATTATGTGGTTTTCTCCCGCTTTGGGTTTCCACGTAAAACGTTGGTGTATTTTGTATGTGTATGATTGTTCATTTGTTTATTATTTATTTACTCTGCAGTTATTGGATGTTAATGCTATATTGATATAACACTTGGATTATATGGTTAAAAAGGATTAAATTTATCTATTACTGATTCACCCCCCTCTCAATAATCCAACAATTGGTATCAGAGTAGGTTCCTTCAGAAATCATTTTAACCACTGAAAGGTGGGTCATGAGAGCAACAACTTGTATAAAAATGGAATACAATAGTTCAATGGACAAAAGTATGCATTTTGTAGCATAAGTATGAAAACATATATACAGGCATAGGGATTTGAAATTTGGAAATTAATTGTATATGGATACACAACACCAATAGTTCCGCCAACAAATGACAAAGCAATGAAACTGGGTCAGAATAATTCCAAAGCCAAAAATGCACTTTTGAATGGTCTTAGTGAAATGGTATTCACCAAAGTTGCACATTGTAAATCCGCTAAAGATATTTGGGACAAACTTCAAAATATTTATGAAGGAGATTCAAAAGTCAAAGAAACAAAGCTTCAAACTTACAGAGATTAGTTCGAACAAATTAAGATGAAGGAAGATGAGAATATTGCAGCTTACTTTTTACGAGTTGATGAAATAGTAAATGAAATCATAGGATTGGGAGAAGAAATCAAAGAATATGTAATTGTTCAAAAAGTAATAAGATCTCTTCCTATGATATTTGACCCTAAGATATCAGCACTAGAAGAAAGATCAGATCTAAACTCAATAATGATGGATGCATTACATGGAATCTTCACAGCATATGAAATGAGAACTGAACAAGAAAATCCATATATAAAAGAAGTAGCCTTCAAAGCATCCAAAAAGTCAAATAAAAAGAGAAGGAAAAAAGAAGAACATAGCAGCAGCAGTGACGTCTCAGAAGATGATGAAGAAATGGCCAACTTTGTCAAAAGACTGAACAAGGTAACCGACGGTAGGTATATAGGTAAGCTTCCTTTGATTTGTTTTAATTGTGATCGTATTGGTCATTTTGATAACAAATGTCATTATAAGAAGAAGAGAAATTATGAAGGTTACTCAAAAGGAAAACAAACATATAAATGCAAAAGAACCACAAATAAAGTTTTCAAGAAAAAATTATGCACCAAAGAAGACATCTCATCATCAGATGAAGATGAAGTCAGTGACAGTGAGACAGAAAGATTTCTATTCATGGGAGTATAAGACTCTGATAATGAAGACTCCAAAGAAGAATATGAAGAAGGAGAAGAAGAATATGAAAAAGTCAAAGAAGAAATTGAGAGGAATAAGTTGACTACCAAGAGGAATTAATGTGTGCCATAGAAGTTATCATAAGAGAAAAGAAGAAAAACAAGAAACTACAAGCAAAACTAGACAAGAAAGAAGACACTCAAGAACTAGAACAAATGATCACAAATTTGAAGATTCAAATAGAAGAAGATAAAAGAATTGAAGAAGCACTTAAAGAACAACTAGAATAAAAAGACAAGATCATTGGAAATTTGGAAACAAATATTGTCACATTAAGAAAGGATCTTCAAAATAAAAATATGTAGAACAACTCAAAAGTTTTGGATGACATTATCAGCAGTAAAAAATATCATCATAACAAGTCCAAACTTGGATATAATCAGAAAGAAAAAGGATCAAGATCCAAAACAACAGAGAAGAGAAACATATCCAAAAATCTTTGCAGAAACAATCAAGGGGGATAGGAATATCTACAAGGAATATTACAGTGAAACTCCTCCACCGAGAAGATTCAGATTTCAGAATAAAAAACCGATAGATAGGACTTAGGAAGAAGAAGAATTCATAAGAGTACCTCCTTTCAGAAGATCTTCAACTCCCAGGTATCAAACTATCTTTTTGGTTTATGTTATGCATGTAATAATTTTGGACATAAAGTTGTGAATTGCAGAGCTAACAACAGGAACAAAAAAAACTTTGAAAGGCATACACAAAGGGGTTATCCAGGAAGGCCCAATGAAAGATAAAGAATAAGTTACAACATGTTTGAATCTTTGAGCACTGAAATTGAATGTTACAAATGTAACAATTTTGGACACATGGCCAAATATTGCAGAATGGCAGTCCCTCCTAGAGAACCGCAACAGAATAACAATAGTCACAGAAAGGAACCTCAGAAAAGGACATGGATAAGAAAACATGATCAATATAGCAATGAGGAATGCACACTCTCTCTACAAGATAAGAAAAAGAAACGTGGTTGGTATGTTGATAGTGGGTGTTCAAAACACATGATAGGTGATAGAGATAGGTTTCTTACATTACAAAAGGAAAGATATAAATCAGTCTCCTTAGGAAATGATGATTCAACCAAAATCATTGGAAAAGGCACAGTCATAATTAGGAACAAGAATACAAAGGAATAAAATGTTCTACTAGTATAAGATATGAAACATAATCTTCTAACTATGATTCAAATGTGTGACCAAGGTCATAAAGTTAATTTCTATTAACAAAAGTGAGAGATAAGAAAAGAAGGTTCAGGAAAATTGATTGCTACAACTGTGAGAAATTCAAGCAACATATATGTGTTAAGTGAAATTGGAAATGAAAAGTGTTGTCCAGTAAGGAAGATGAAAGTTGGCTATGGCACATAAGAATGGGTCACATACATTTTGATAACCTTGTCAAAGTCAGCAAAAGAGAAGCAGACAGAGAAATGCCCCATATCATGAAACCAACCAACACTTTATGCAAGCATTATCAACAAGGAAAACAAACAAAGGCAGGTTCAAATCAAAGAAATATTCAACGACAAGACCACTAGAAATTGTGCATACTGATCTAATTGGTCCAACTAAAACAAAGGTCTTAAAAGCTGAGAAATACTTTATGTTATTAGTTGATTATTATACAAGAATGACCGCAGTTTACTTTCTCAAGAATAAGTCAGAAGCTTTTGAAAACTTCAATATCTACAAGGAAATGGTTGAAAATGAAATGGATTTAAAAATCAAATGCTTGATAGCTGATAATGGAGGATATTTCACTTCAAAGGAATTTATGGACTACTGCAGTAGTCATGGAATAAAAAGGCAATTCTCCATTGCTAGGACATCTCAAATTAATGGAGTTGTTGAAAGAAAGAACAATACAATATAGGAAATGGCTCGAAAAATGCTAATGGATTCCAAATTGACAGATATGTTTTGGACACATGCAATACATACAACAGGTCACATTCAAAACAGAGTAATTCTTAGAAACAACACTGACAAAAATCCTTACGAGCTATGGAAAGGAAGACCAACAAATGTAAATCACTTCAGAGTTTTTGGAAGCAAATGCTACATCAAAAGAGAAGATGATAGAATGAGAAAGTTTGACTCTCATGTGGACAAAGGAGTACTTGTTGGTTACTCAAGTACAAGAAAAGAATACAATTGTTACAACCTGGTATTGAACAAAGTGGTGGAAAAAGAATCAATGTAACAATTGATGAAATAGGTAGACAAGAATTAAAGGAAGAAGAAAATGAATCAATGGAACAACTTTACGAAGAAGAAAAAAAAGTTGAAAAAGAAGGGGAAGATGAAGAGGATCCAACAAAAACAAAAGATCAAGTTCAACAAGTAACTCCAAAAACACCTAGCAGACAAGTACAGAAGAATCATCTATGATTGAACAAACTCACCTAGCACTCACATCTATGATTGAACCAACCTATTTTGAAGAGGCCAACAGGGATGAATTTTGGAACAAGGCCATGGATGAAGAATTGGATCAAATAGAAAAAAATGACACTTGAGAATTGGTTCCAAGACCAAAGGATAAGAATGTGATCGCACAAAGTGGGTATACAGGAATGAATTGAATAAAGATGGACAAGTTACAAGGAACAAAGCTAGATTGGTATGTAAAGGATATGCACAGGTTGAAGGAATAGACTTTGAAGAGACATTTTCCCCAGTTGCCAGAATGGAAGAAATCTTATTGCTTTTAGCTTATGCATGCTCAAAAAATATTAAAGTGTATCATATGCAAATAAAATCGGCTTTTCTGAATGGGGATCTTGAAGAAGAAGTCTACATTGAACAAACAGAAGGATTTCAGTTGTCAGAGAACACAGATTATGTGTGTAAATTAAAGAAGGTCTTGTATGGTCTAAAACAGGCTCCTAGAGCATGGTACTCTAGACTGGATAAATATCTACAATAGGCAAGGTTCATAAAATGATGTGTAGACAAAAACCTCTACATCAAGGTAAGTCAAGATAATATTTTATTAATTGAAGTTTATGTTGATGTTATTATTTTTGATAGTGATGATGACAGGTTAAGCCAGGAATTTTCAAAGGATATGCAGAATGAATTTGAAATTTCATTACTTGAAGAACTATCCTTCTTTCTAGGACTTCAAATACGTTAAAACAACAATTGAATTTTTATTTTTCAAACCAAGTATATCATAGAAATGCTAAAGAGGTTCGAAATGGAAGATTTCAAACCAATTATCAGTCCCATGCAAACTAGTTGCAAGTTAAGCAAAGATGATGATTCAAAGTCTATAGATCAGAGGAAATACAAGTCAATGATTGGTAGCCTACTATATGTAACAACATCCAGACTAGATGTAATGAAGGAAATTGGACATATGGAACAATTTCAAACAACACCAAAGGAATCACATGTATTAGTAGTGAAGAGGATTTTTAGATATCTCAAAGGAACAAAAGAGTTTGGATTATGGTATCCAAAAGGAAAAGATCTATCACTTATTTCCTACATAGATGTAGATTGGGAAGGTTGTATTGATGACTGATGAAGCACCGGTGGAGAAGAGTTCTACTTGGGTGAGTGTTTAGTATCATGTCTAATAAAGAAACAATCGTCAGTATTTGTATCTACATACGAGGCAGAGTATATTGCAACAACAACATGTTGTACACAGGTTCTATGGATGAAACAAAATCTGACAAATATACAGGTTGAGTATGATGAGCCCATTCCAATCTATTGTGATAATACAAACACCATCAATATCTCAAAGAGCCTGGTTATGCACTCCAAGGCGAAGCACATTCCAATCAAGTATCATTTTCTACAGGAATAGGTTGCATAAAAGAACATCAGAGTTGAGTATGTGGGCACAAAAGAACAAGTGGCATAAATATTTAAAAACCGCTTCCATGGGAATCCTTTGAGTATATTCGCCAAAGACTTGGATTTATTTCTACTCCAAAATGAATGCTTTCGAATTCTTATCTTATATGTAATAGATGTACACGAGGAAGCACCATAAAGAGGACAATTTAGGTTGGGAGATCAGATAGTTCATTTAAGGGGAGCATCCCTGGATGGAAATATACCATTTCCATTGATGACAAAGGGTGGGAGATTTATCATATGTAGAGGACATAGGCATGACTCTAGGGGGAGCAATGGTCACAAAGATGTAGAGGACAGATGCATGGTTTCAGGGGGAGCATGAGTGATATGACTTCAGTATTGCATGACAGTATTTCAGTATTGCATCAGAGTGTTTTCATCAATGCCAAAGGGGGATATTTTTTATTATGGCTGGTTTTCATTGATTTCAACCCTTTAAGAAAGTTCGGTAGTGGATTCTGGTAGCAAAAAGGTTTGGATAATGGACCCAACGTTGTTTCACGTATAATGGTATGAGTTTTAATATATTTGAAGGTCATACTATTCTATATGGATAGTATATGTCATTCCATTTCCGTTGGTATGTGGAACATCACATAACTCCTCATAGTTTGAGATTTATGGCCTTACGAAGTTGGAGGACCATCATATGTCATCTAGAAGCCCCAAAAGGTCAAAGTAGTCAAAGTGGTTTAAGAGATTTTAGAAGGTAAATAATAAAGTGAATTGATGAGTGTACTATAATTCAAAGTGAATACAAAATAAATTATTTAAATAATAAATTTAAT
>SNQJ01S0006294.1:0-10924 GCA_010110895.2 Picea sitchensis | reverse complement strand
TCAAAGTGGTTTAAGAGATTTTAGAAGGTAAATAATAAAGTGAATTGATGAGTGTACTATAATTCAAAGTGAATACAAAATAAATTATTTAAATAATAAATTTAATGGAGAAATTAGAAGTGGATTAACCCTAAAATAAGGAAGTCCTCAAGGTCTAGGACAGTCGGTGACGGAGTGTGCTATTAAGGAACTCCGTGATGTTAAAGTCACTGGTTCGAAACTTGCGGGGACAAAAAATCCATCCATGTTAAGGGTTTGTGTGTCTTAGGATAGGTTTGATCCTTGGGTGATTTTGACGGCTTAAATGCCCCTAAGTCATGGTTTCTTAGACACAGGCTAGTCCCACATGTCACAGACAAACTAACAAACAAAAAAAAAACCCCTAAAATAAGGAAAGAGGGCAAAGTGACCTAGAGTATGCTTCTAAGGAAGCTACTTGGAGAGTATAAATAAGAGGCAAGGCTCTCTCATTTTATATCACACTTGAGAATATTGAATATCTATAGATGACTGAGGTAACCAAATGATATCTAAGTTGAATTTCAGAGAGAAGGTGAAGAAAAGAAGGCCGAAATTCAAGGGAGGATAAATTATTTTGATGATGTTTTCTAAGGTATGTTATTTACAGGTCATCTCACCATTTTCGCAATATTTTTTTTTCTAGAATGCTTAAAACCACAAAATTAATATTCCATTGAGGAATCATATCAAAGTATCTATGGTAAACATTTCAGCTTATGGGTCGTTGTATTTTGGAGTTACACTTCGTGGAAAATAGGGTTTGTGTCTAGTCCCGAAACTAGTCTAAAACATGTGTTTCGGGTAAAAACGTCATAACTTCTTCATAACAAATCCAAATTCACTAAGACCAAATGTTTTGGTTAGAGTATAGTATTTAGTATTATTTGTAACATTTTCAGATCGATTCAACAAATATTCTGTGTGGGGGATTCTCTACAAGGTCGGTCTCTAGAATAATCCAGAATTCAGCTAGGTATGCCATTATTTCTATAACTCCTTTTATGAGAGGTTCCAAGTAGTGACACCTGGAGGAATTGCATAAAAAAAACTGAAGAACCTTGTGTACTATTTTCAAATATTTATTCATTACAGGTACATAGTTATGATTACTTCAAGTTAGGGTTGTTGACTAATCCCAAACTAGTCATGTGAGACTAAAGAAAAGTTTGATGAAAATGCTAGTTTCTTGTTGTGAAAGTTAAGGAAGGTTTGCAGGTATGTGATCATATACGTCACGGTTATTACAAAATTACAAATCATATTTGGATGATGAAATTGATGAGGGATTTTGGTGAAGGTACATGTTGGGTACATGGTTGAGTATAGTTGATGATGTTGGTACATATTTATGAGTAGTTGACACATGATTGGTACATAATTGGTACATGGTTGGATGCACTTATTTATGGTATAGGTTCATTATAGGTTGTTTGGTATAAGTTGGTGCATGTTTGATGCACTTGTTTATGGTACAGGTTGATTACATGTTGAGGTACAGGTTGATGCATGGTTGATGCATGGTTCAGTTTTATTAGTACAAGTTTATAGTGGTATATATCACAGTGATAGTGTGATAGTGGTTCCATCATTCTACTTCTACTATCAGGCAGTTGGACGGGACAAGGACAGGTGGTTGTAGCCACCTTCCGGTTGTGGTCAGAGAACATAGGGGGTTGTATCCTCATTCTGGTTGTAGCCAGAGAATAGGGGAGTTGGAGCTTCCTTTAGTTTGTACTATGAGAAACAAGGGGGTTGAAGCCTCCTTCCAATTGCAGCTAGAAAACAAAGGAATTTGATGCTTCCAATGAATGTAATTCTTCAAGACATATAAGAAAAAAAATTATGGTTTTCTCCCTCTTTAAGTTTCCACGTAAAACATTGGTGTACTATGTATGTGTATGATTGTTCATTTGTTCATTGCTTATTTAATCTGCAGTTATTGGATGATATTGCTATATTGATATAACATTTGGATTATATGGTTAAAAAGGATCAAATTTCTCTATTACTAATTCACCCCCCCTCTTAGTAATCCAACAATTGGTATCATAGTAGGTTCCTTCAGAAATTAGTTTAACCACTGAAAGGTAGATCATGAAAAGAAACAACTTGTATAAAAATGGAATACCATAGTTCAATGGACAAAAGTATGCATTTTGAAGCATAAGGATGAAAACATATATACAGGCACATGGATTTGAAATTTGGCAATCAATTGTAGATGGATACACAACACCAACAATTCCGCCAACAAATGACAAAGCAATGAAACTTGGTCAAAATAATTCCAAAGACAAAAATGCACTTTTGAATGGTCTTAGTGAAATGGTATTCATCAAAGTTGCACATTGTARATACGCTAAAGAGATTTGGGACAAAATTCAAAATATTGATGAAGGAGATTCAAAAGTCAAAGCAGCAAAGCTTCAAACATACAAAGGTTAGTTTGAACAAATTAATATGAAGGAATATGAGAATATTGCAGCTTACTTTTTATGAGTTGATGAAACAGTAAATGCAATCATAGGATTGGGAGAAGAAATCAAAGAATCTGTAATTGTTCAAAAAGTACTAAGATCTCTTCCTATGAGATTTGACCCTAAGATATCAGCACTAGAAGAAAGATCGGATCTAAACTCAATAAGCATGGATGAATTACATGGAATCTTCATAGCATATGAAATGAGAACTGAACAAGAAAATCCAGATGTAAAAAAAGAAACCTTCAAAGCATACAAAAAGTCAAAGCAAAAGGGAAGGAAAAAAGAAGAACATAGCAGCAACAGTGATGTCTTAGAAGATGATGAAGAAGTAGCCAACTTTGTCAAAAAACTGAACAAGGGAAACGATGGTGGGTATATAGGTAAGATTCCTTTAATTTGTTTTAATTTTGATGGTATTGGTCATTTTGATAACAAATGTCCTTATAGGAAAAAGAGAAATGATGAAGGTTACTCAAAAGGAAAACAAACATATAAAGGAAAAAAAACTACAAAGAAAGTTTTCAAGAAAAAATTATGCACCGAAGAAGACATCTCATCATCAGATGAAGATGAAGTCAGTGACAGTGTGACAAAAATAGTTATATTCATGGTAGTAGAAGACTCTGATAAAGATGAATATGAAGAAGTTGAAGAAGAATATGAATAAGTCAAAGAAGAAATTGAAGAGGCGGAAGTTGACTACCGAGAGGAATTAATGTGTGCCATAGAAGTTATCAGAAGAGAAAAGAAGAAAAAAAAACACTACAAGAAGAACTAGAGAAGAAAGAACTAGAACAAATGATCACAAATTTGAAGGTTCAAATAGAATAAGATAAAATAATTGAAGAAGCACTCAAAGAACAACTAGAAGAAAAATAAAATATCATTGGAAATTTGGAAGCAGAGATTGCCACATTAAGAAAGGATCTTAAAAAAAAAATATGCAAAACAACTCAGAAGTTTTGGATGACATTATCAGCAGTCAAAAATATCATCATGAGAAGTCCGAACTTGGATACAATGAGACATAAAAATGATCAAGCTCCAAAACAACAGAGAAATAAATATATCCAAAAACCTTTGTAGAAACAATCAATGGGGATATGAAGATCTATAAGGAAGATTAGAGGGACACTCCTCCACCGAGAAGATTCAGATTTCAGAATCAACAACCGATAGATAGGCCTTAGGTAGAAGAAGAATTCATAAGAGTACCTCCTTTCAGAAGATCTTCAACTCCTAGGTATCAAACTATATTTTTTGGTTTATGTAATGCATGTAATAATTTTGGACATAAAGCTATGAATTGTAGAGCTAACAATAGGAACACAAACAACTTTGAAATTCATACACAAAGGGGTTATCCAAGAATTCCTAGTGAAACATAGAGAAGAAGTTACAATAGGTTTGAATCTTTGAGCACTGAAGTGGAATGTTACAAATATAACAATTTTGGACACATGGCCAAAGATTGCAGACTGACAGTCCCTCCTAGAGAACCGCAACAGAATAACAACAATCACATATAGGAACCTCAAAAAAGGACATGGATAAGAAAGCATGATCAATATAGAAATGAAAAATGCACACTTTATCTACAATATAAGAAGAAGAAACACGGTTGGTATGTTGATAGTGGGATTTAAAAACACATGACAGGTGATAGAGATAGGCTTGTTACTTTACGAAAGGAAAGAGATAGATCAATCTCCTTCGGAAATGATGATTCATCCAAAATCATTGGAAAAGGCATAGTCAGAATTGGGAACAACAATACAAAGGCGAAAAAATTTCTACTAGTAGAAGATATGAAACATAATCTTCTAAGTGTGAATCAAATGTGTGACCAAGGTCATAAAGTTACTTTTGATTCACAAAAGTGCGATATAAGAAAATAATTTTCATGAAAATTGATTGCTACAACTGTGACAACTTCAAGCAACATATATGTGTTAAGTGAAATTGGAAATGAAAAGTGTTGTCTAGGAAAGGAAGATGAAATTTGGCTATGGATTTTAAGAATGGGTCACATACAATTTGATAACCTTGTCAAAGTCAGCAAAAGAGAAGAAGTCATAGAAATTCCCCAGATCACAAAACCAACCAACACTTTATGCAAGCATTGTCAACAAGGAAAGGAAACAAAGACCAGGTTCAAATCAAAGGAATATCCAGCAACAAGACCACTGGAGATTGTGCATACTGATCTAGTTGGACCAACTACAACAAAGGGCTTAAAAGGTGAGAAATACTTTATGTTATTAATTGATGATTATACAAGAATGACTGTAGTTTGTTTTCTCAAGAATAAGTCAGAAGCTTTTGAAAACTTCAATATCTACAAGGAAATGGTTGAAAATGAAATGGATTCAAAAATCAAATGCTTGAGATCTAATAATGGATGAGAGTTCACTTCAAAGGAATTTATGGACTACTGCAGAAATCATGGAATAAAAAGGCAATTCTATGTTGCTAGGACACCTCAACATAATGGATTTGTTGAAACAAAGAACATGAAAGTACAGAAAATGGCTCAAACAATGCTAATGGATTCCAAATTGATAGATTTTTTTTGGACACAGGAAGTGCATACAACAGTTCACATTCAAAACAAGGTAATGCTCAAAAACAACACTGACAAAATGCATTGTGAGCTATGGAAAGGAAGACCAACAAATGTAAAGTACTTCAGATTTTTTGGAAGCAAATGCTACATCAAAAGAGAAGATGGAAAAATGGGAAAGTTTGAATCTCGTGTGGATGAAGGAGTACTTGTTGGTTACTCAAGTACAAGAAAAGCATACAAGTGTTACAACCTGAGATTGAACAAAGTGGTGGAAAGCATCAACGTAACAATTGATGAAACAGGTACACAAGAATTAAAGGAAGAAGAAAACGAATCAATGGAACAACTTTATGAAGAACAAACAAAAGATGAAAAAGAAGGGGAAGATGAAGAGGATCTAGCAGAAACATAAGAGCAAGTTCAGCAAGTAACTCCAAAAACATTGATCAAATGAGTACAAAAGAATCATCCTTTGGATCAGATTATCAAAAACAAAGACACAAGAGTTGAGAGTAGAAAAAGAATATGTTCACCATAACAAACACACCTATCACTCACATATACGATTGAACCAACCTATTTTGAAGAGGTCAGTAAGGATAAATTTTGGAACAAGGGCATGGATGAAGAATTGGATCAAATAGAGAAAAATGACACTCGGGAATTGGTTCCAAGACCAAAGGATAAGAATGTGATCGACACAAAGTGGGTATATAGGAATAAATTGAATGAATATGGACAGGTTACAAGGAACAAAACTATATTGGTATGTAATGGATATGCACAGGTTGAAGGAATCGACTTTGAAGAGACATTTTCCCCAATTTCCAGAATGGAAGCAATCCGATTGTTTTTATCTTATGCATGCTCCAAAAATATTAAAGTGTATCAAATGGACATAAAATCATCTTTGTTGAATGGGGAAATTGAATAAGAAGTCTACATTGAACAACCAGAAGGATTTCAGTTGTCACAGAAAACAGATTATGTGTGTAAATTAAAGAAGGCCTTGTATGGTCTAAAACATGCTCCTAGAGCATGGTACTCTATATTGGATAAATATCTACAGTAGGTAGGGTTCAGAAAAGGAAGTGCATAAAACAACCTCTACATCAAGGTAAGTCAAGATAGTATTTTATTAATTGAATTTTATGTTGATGATATTATTTTTGGTGGTAATGATGATAGGTTAAGCTAGAAATTTGCAAAGGATATGCATAATGAATTTGAAACGTCATTACTTGGAGAACTATCCTTATTTTTGGGACTTCAGATACGTCAAAGAAACCAAGGAATTATTATTTCTCAAACCAGGTATATCCGAGAAATGCTAAAGAGGTTCGGAATATAAGATTGCAAACCATTTATCACTCCCATGCAAACCAGTTGCATTTTAAGCAAAGATGATGATTCAAAGTCTACAAATCATAGGCAATACAAGTCAACGATTGGTATCCTACTATATGTGACAACATCCAAACCATATGTAATGCATGTAGTTGGATAGGTGGCATGATTTCAAGCAACACCAAAGGAATCGCATGTATTAGCAGTGAAGAGGATTTTTAGATATATCAAAGGAACATAAGTGTTTGGATTATGGTATCCAAATGGAAATGATATATCACTTATTGCCTACACAGATGCCGATTGGGGAGGTTTTATTGATGACCAACGAAGCACCATTGGAGCAACGTTCTACTTGGGTGAGTGTTTAGTATCATGACTAAGCAAGAAAAAATCATCAATATCTATATCTACAGTCAAGGTAGAGTATATTGTAGTAGGGACATGTTGTACACTGGTTCTATGAATGAAACAAACTCTGACAGATATACAGGTTAAGTATGATGAGCCCATTCCAATCTATTGTGATAATACAAGTGCCATCAATATATCAAAGAACCCGGTGATTCACTCCAAGACAAAGCACATTCCAATCAAGTATTAATTTCTATGAGAATAGGTTGCAACAAAGAACATCAGAGTTGAGTATGTGGGCACAAATAACAAGTGGAAGCCTTTGAGTAT
Source organism: Picea sitchensis (assembly GCA_010110895.2). Taxonomy (NCBI): domain Eukaryota; kingdom Viridiplantae; phylum Streptophyta; class Pinopsida; order Pinales; family Pinaceae; genus Picea; species Picea sitchensis. The sequence goes on along the minus strand of SNQJ01S0006294.1, from coordinate 3,823 downwards.
ATGTACAAAATATCTTCCACGGGAAGCCTTTGAGTATATTCACCATAGAATCAGAGCTATTTCTACTCCAAAATGAATGCTTTTGAATGTTTATCTTATATGTCTTAGATGTACACGAGGAAGCACCATAAAGAGAACAGTTCATGTTGGGAGATAAGACAGTTCAATTAGGGGGAGAAACCCTGGATGGAAAGATACCTTTTCCATTGATGAAAAAGGGGGAGAGATTTATCAGATGAAGAGGAAAAAGGCATGACTCCAGGGGAAGCAATGGTCAAAGATATGTAGAGGACATAGGCATGGTTCCAAGGGGATCATAAGTGATATGACTTCAGTATTGCATGGCATGATTTCAATATTGCATCAGACTATTTCCATCAATGCCAAAGGGGGATACTGTTGATTAAAGTTGGTTTTCATTGATGTCAACCCTTGAATAAAGTCTGGTAGCAAATTATGGTAGCACAAAGGTTTGGGTAATGGACCCAAGGTTGTTTCATGTATAATGGTATGATTTTTAATATATTTGAATGTAATATTATTCTATATGTATAGTACATGTCATTACATTTCCGGTGGTATGTGTAATGTCACATAACTCCTCACGGTTTGAGAGTAACGGCCTTACGAAATTGGAGGACCCTCATATGTCATCTAGAATCCCCAAAAGATCAAAGTAGTCAAAGTGGTTTAAGATATTTTAGAAGGTAAATAATAAAGTGAAGTGATGTGTGTACTATAATTCAAAGTGAATACAAAATAAATTATTTAAATAATAAATTTAATGGATAAATTAGAAGTGGGTTAACCCTAAAATAAGGAAAGTGGGCAAAGAGACCTAGAAGATGCTTCTAAGGAAGCTACTTGGAGAGTATAAATAAGAGGTAAGACTCTCTCATTTTATATCAAACTTGAGCATATTGAATATCTATAGGTGACCGAGGTAACCAAATGATATCTAATCCGAATTTCAGAGGGAAGGTGAAGAAAAGAAGGTCGGAATTCAAGGGAGGATAATTTCTTTTGATGATGCTTTCTAAGTTATGCTATTTATAGGTCATCTCACCATTTTCGTAATAAATTTTATTCTAGAATGATTTAGACTGTGAAATTGATAGGCCATTAAGGAAACATATCCAAGTATCTGTGGTAAAAAATTCATCTTGTGGATCGTTGTATTTTTGGAGTTACACTACGTGGAAAATAGAGTTTGTGGCTAGTCCTGAAACTAGTCTATAACATGTGTTTTGGGTAAAAACGTCATAAATTCTTCATAACATATCCAAATTCAGTAAGAGTAAATGATTTTTTTAGATTATAGTCTTTAGTATTCTGTGTAACATTTTCATATCGATTCAACAAATATTCCGTGTGGGGCATGCTCTACAAGGTCGCTCTCTAGAATAATCTAGAATTCATGCTAGGTATTCCATTTTTGCTATAATGCCTTTTCTGAGAGGTTACAAGTAGTGACACCTCGAGTAATTGCATAAAAAAAACTGAAGAACATTGTGTACTATTTACAGATCTTTATTTATTACAGGTACATAGTTATGATTATTTCAAGTTAGGGTTGTTGACTAATCCCAAACTAGTCATGTGAGACTAAAGAAAAGTTTGATGAAAATGTTAGTCTCTTGTTGTGAAAGTTAAGAAAGGTTTGCAGGTATGTGATCATATACACCANCATAGTTATGATTATTTCAAGTTAGGGTTGTTGACTAATCCCAAACTAGTCATGTGAGACTAAAGAAAAGTTTGATGAAAATGTTAGTCTCTTGTTGTGAAAGTTAAGAAAGGTTTGCAGGTATGTGATCATATACACCAGGTATATTAAAGAGTTACAAATCATATTTGGATGATGAAATTGATGAAGAATTTTGGTTAAGGTACATGTTGGGTACATGGTTGAGACAAGTAGTTGATGAGTTGGCACATACATGAGGTGTATAGTTGATGATGTTGGTACATATTTATGAGTCATATTTTATGAGTAGTTGAAAAATTATTGGTACATACCTAGTACATGGTTGGATGCACTTTTTTATGGTACAAGTTGATTACAGGTTGGTGCCTGGTTGGTGCACTTGTTTATGGTACAGGTTGAGGTACATGTTGATGCATGGTTGATGCATGGTTCAGGTTTATTGGTACATGTTTACATTAGTATATCTCATAGTGATAGTGTGAAAATGGTTCAATAATTCTACTTCTACTTCAGAGCGGTTGGATGAGGCAACGACAGGTGGTTGTAGCCAGCTTCCGGTTGTAGCCGGAGAACATAGGGGTTGTAGCCTCCTACTGGTTGTAGCCAGAGAATAGGGCAGTTGGAGATTCCATCAGGTTGTAGAATGAGAAACAAGGGGGTTGGAGCCTCCTTCCAGTTGCAACTGGAAAACAAAGGAAGTTGGTGATTCCAATGAATGTAATTCATCAAGACATATAAGAAAAATCATTCAGTGGTTTTCTCCCACTTTGGGTTTCCACGTAAAACACCAGTGTACTGTGTATGTGTATGATTGTTCATTTGTTCATTGCTTATTTACTATGTAGTTATTGGTTGATAATGCTACATTGATATAACACTTGGATTATATGGTTAAAAAGGAATAAATTTCTCTCTTACTGATTCACCCCCCCTCTCAGTAATCCAACATCTTCATCAACGAACCAATATTCCATCAAGGATTCAAAATCATTGTGATCAATCTTGAGCTTGTCCAATAATGATTTGTTCAATGCAACAGTGGGTTTCGAGGTCTTATAATGAACCCTGGTGTCTTCTGTCTCGAGAAAGGAAATTGGTAGGCCCGAAGCGTTGACTATCAACCCTTTGTCTTTTTGTAAATGTGAAAAATACTACCTTACAGTGTGATTGTAAGGAAAGAGTTTTGGGCGAGTAGCTACCTTGTGGATGTTGGTTTTGACGATATTTATGTATTTTTCACTATCTAAATCATTAGGCGAGAATACTTACATTCTAGAACATGTCAAAAATATCATGATAGTTGAGGTAATGTTCCAACCCATCATGGTTGTTTGTATCAGAGATATTGAAAAAATCAAGAACTGTAGCAGAAACAGGCATGACGAGTATTTTCAGTTTTCCTTTCCTTGTTAGCATTCGAGAAAATTTTCCACTTTCATAAACCATGTAGCTAAAACAAATAAGAAAAAAATCACAATGGTATAGGTAAAAGATGCTAAATTTCCTTAAGAAAAAGTTACCTGCAAACCAAAGATAATAATCAACAAAACAATTGATGAAACTTTTGCAACAATAGCGTATATTCCTTGTTGTGGGGTATTCTACCCTACAGAATAATAAGCTAGGGCTCTAAACTTATACGCAGATCATGACCCTTAAGATTTAACTTTTAACCTTCTACCCAAAATCTCAATCCCTTTTCTCAGGCAAACACGGGAAGAATTAAACCAACCTTTTTCCGACGGTTGAAGTAGATCCTCCGTTGAGTTGTTATCTCCTTGCTGCTGCTGCTCCTTCCACAAAGCTTCCTACAATCAAGACAACAATATGCATGCATGATACTGATCTACTAGGGGGTTAGAGATAAAACATAAATCAAATAACATAGATGAGATTCATGTATTCGGGACGGGAAAAATATCTTTTTCATTAACTTCAATATGAACCAACTTACAATGATTTATGAGGCCGATCACCGTTCCACGATTCTGATCCTGGGCTCTTCCTCTTCTTTTTGTCCTCCAACTGCTGCTTCTTGAGTTTCTCCTAAAGCTTGAGGCAAGGCTAAAGGGTTGGGACAAAACTGGCTTGGCAATTTGGCAGAGTTCCTTTGCT
>SNQJ01S0006293.1:79267-96948 GCA_010110895.2 Picea sitchensis | reverse complement strand
TTTGAATCTCACAAGTTCATGTACCCAAGAAGTAAATGTTTAAACAATAAGAGCTATGCAAAATAGATAGAATTTTCACACACAAGTATGCTTGTTGCCAAAAGATGTTGATCGTATCATCATTATTCAGTCATAGAAGGAACAAAGTTCCAAGCAAGTTGGACACAAATCAATGCGCTGAAGGATCTCCAAAGATAGAAGTAATCATGCCAAGACTCCTACAATCTCCTTACACCATTCGAAGTATAACTATGGTAGTGCATGTGGGAAACTCAACCAATACAATAGTACAAGGGCTTGCTCAAACATCTAAATCTCAAGTGAAAACAAAGCTCATCACATCCAATCAACAAAGCTCATCACATCCAATCAACACAGTCTTTGGGAGAGATGGTAAGCCAGAGTCATCATGAGGTACATTAGTCTTATTTCATATAGAGTGTTGTGCTTAATATGTTGGGCACGTGAATGAGGATCATTGGTTGAAGTCGGATAATGGATCATAAAATCGAGAAGTTATGTTTGTTTCCTTGTTTCACCTTGGTGGTCAGCATTTGTACCCTAGTCCCATGTTGCCCTCCTCGACCTCATGAGCGGGTTGTTGTCAAGAATTGATTAAGCCTTCATTGTCCCCCCTCACAAAAGAGGTTGTAAGATAGCCTATAGGATGGAGGTTGTTTGCTAGTTAGAGTTTAAGAGGGAGGTGAAACCTGATTACCCTTCCTTTGAGCTGTACACATAGGGGGAATAGGGCTATTAAGAGAAGGGATTTCTCAAGGATTTGAAACCCCAATCCCTTTGGGGGGCTGGATGGGAGAATTCTCCCTGGTCTAGAATGACAAATTATCTAACTCTTCACACAGTAAGTCTGGAAACACCAGTTCTCACCTTGAACCTTGGAACCTTTAGCCTTTGCCTTTCACCTCTCAACTGAAGATGCCCTTAGCCGACCGTTCAACCTCTAGCAAGAAGCCAGAAGCCTGTAACCATTAGCTTTCACCAACTAGCAGCCATCGACAAAAGTTGCGTCGGCTTCCGCACTGCTCGAGAGAGGTTTTGGGGTAAAGGCCTGCTGAATGAAATCTATTCCTTTCAAAATCGGGGGAGGTCCCTAGTCCTCACCCCCTCCTTTTTCTATTCGTAACTAGGTGAAGGTGGATGCTTTTTCTTTTGTTTCAAATACTTACCCTCATCTTTCCGGTAGTGGGCTCTAAATCTAGACCAGCCGAACTAAACCTATCAACTTATCTGTTTTACTCTTCATGACCTAACCGGCCCAGTGATTCAATGGTTCTATTCTTCTCTGTGAGGATTGTCTCCACGAGCACGGCTCACTTTGAGTCATCGGTCTCAACCCCTCTTCGACAGGAGTAGCCAACCATTAGACCGACTACCCTTTCCAACATTCTGTTGGGCTGGCCCACCTTATAAAGGATAGAGCACCTCCAAGGCTTGCACCTGGTAACCAAGACTTCCTAGGAGGTCACCCATCCAAAGACTCCACTGGCTCAAGCGCACTTAACTGTCGAATTTTCCCCACAGGCAAGCTCACTTAGCTTGCTACCCCATTTGCAAAACCTTAGCAAGTATTGTGCCTTATGAATTGTTCAGTTAGAGCTCCCTTGACTCTTTATTTAAGTATCGAGGGGCTCTTGCAATCCAACATATGAAATCTCATTTTTATGATTATTTGTGTAGAGTAAGTCATTAATCTATGATCTATATCCCATGAGTATTAGTTGCAATTGACCAAATTCTCATGGTTTTTGAATAGTCCACTTAGCACTTGTTGCATTGGGTGATGCTCACAGGGGTGAAGAAGTGGGATCGAGACTAGCAAAATGAATGACATAACATCAATCATCACCTACGGGGCTTGCACCCAATAACCAGGACTTCTCAAGAGGTCACCCATCCCAAGACTCCACCAGTTCAAGCATGCTTAATTGTGGATGAAGCCCACTTAGCTTGTTACCCCATTTGTAAAACCTTAGCAAGTATTGTCTCCTAGAGACTATTCTATGAGAGCTCCCTTGAATCTTTTATTTAAGTATTCTGGGGCTTTCATAGTTCAACATATGAGATATCATTTTTGGGTTTATCCGCGTAGAGTAAGTCATTAATCTATGACCTATGTCCCACGAGTATTAGTCGCAATTGACCAATTTCTCATGGTTTTTGAATAGTCCATGTTATCACACAATATTGCACCCTAGTGCAAAGCCCTCACAAAGGTACAAAGACGAGTGTAACATGTAAGTGTTGCCACTGTCACCTAGACAACTACTTCCCTCTTTTTAGTGAAGGACGAATCCAACACAAGGGAGGCTTCCCTGGTAGCACCTAGGGTTCCAAAGGCAAGACAAGTCAAATCTAGGGTTTCCTATGTTACTACCCAAATAACCACCAACTTTTTATGATGTGAGAGTTGAATTAAGTTGGTTACTCAAAGTAAATTCCAGATTTAGTTTATATACTTTTTAGGGCTGTTTTAGGGTTTTTATTAAATGAATTTCCAATGAAAATTAGTCCCAAAACAATCCAGATCTGAAAATTAGTCAAGGCTGTAGCCTGTAATAAAACTTGCATGAAAGATGAATAAATTGCAGCAGTAAACAAGTTATAACAGTAGTATGTTTCAGCCACTTAAACAGATTTTAAATGAACAATTTCTAGGGATAAAACAATAAGTAAATCTAGGGTTAATGCAACTTGATAAATATGAAATTTTAAGAACGCATAACAGCCAATTATACCAAGTTGTTCCACCCTAAAAATGCAGAAATCTAAACCAGCAAGGAACAATATACAAGTTAGATGATTTTCCAAGCAAAACACATGCAAAAAGGCCAAGACGTTTAGGGTTTCTATGGATGGAAATTTATATGCAAGCTACAAAAACTCAGATTTATGCTAAAACAAATGTAAAAATTTGGATTTTGAATTTTATGATTGACTAGACAAGAATAGACTAGTTCGCACTAATTTTTTTGGGATATGGGGTCAACTTAGGCTCCTCTTGAGAAAATGTAAGTGAACATAGGGTGATAATTAGGGTTGTCCACTACAAACCCTAGCAAATCCTTCTAGTGCCTTACAAGCTTCAAGATGATTCAAGGGGAAGATTCTCCACTAGCAATCCTCCAATGGCTTTGAGAAGGAACCTATCAACAAGAGAGAAAGAGGGTGCACCACCTACACTAGAGAGGCACAACCACATTTGCAACAATTCACAAATAAAATCCATAGAGATTTAAAGAGACCACTTACTCTTTAAATCAATTCGCCATAACCATTGATCCATGAACATCCATCAATTTGCAAAGCATCTACAAGACATTATTCCAAGAGAACATGCTAGCTAGCGATCCATAGCAATATCCATAAAGTAGACAAGAGTTTTCTTCACAAGTTCTAGCAATGAATTACAATGAAAGGTGCTTTCCTTTATATAGAGAAGGGATCTAACATCTCTCTCAATATAAAAATAACATTCCCCTAGATCTAGCCTAGAAAAAATAAAAAAAAAGTGACTTGTCATCCACAAGGTAAAGGAGACTAAGTCAATCCATAAGTAAAATATGCCACATGTACATAAAACCCTCCAATAGAGGTGTCCCTCCAAAAGCATGGTATAATCCTCAAATCATGGTGAAATAGTCCTCCAAGGGAAATACTCCTCAAGCAAGCCAATGTCTAGCTTCAAAAGGTGGGACGTCCACATGCGTGGGGTGAAAGAGCCCTAAAAGAGAGGATGTCTCCTCAAATCAAGCTCCAATGTCCAAGTGAAAGGTATCCAAGGTAAGAATACATCCTCATATCAAGCAAGTGACCTCCACAAATGATGGAATGATCCTCTCCAATTCAAAATCAGACCACACATGCTGAAACGACTAGTAGGTATGTCCACATGTAGGGGTCGACCCTCATATCAAGTGAAAATCAGCTCCAAAAGTGATGAAGGAGACGGGTGTTCAAGGATATTCAATGTGGCATGTCAAGAGGATGCCCATGCATGCAAAAGTATCCCTAAAGTGCCTCGGATGATGTGATCAATGCCTCGGGATATGTGTACTACCTCAATAATTGTGAAACTGCCTCGGTAAATGTGAAATTGCATGAGAAACTATAGGATTATCTCCAAGAGTCCCAGGACATAGTGTGCAAAATACATAAGATGGGGGTCCATGCTTAGGCATAAGATAAGTGTGCTTCTATAGGTGTGACAACCTTTACCACATGAGCAACACTTTTACATAGAAAGGAGTGAATGAAACTAGAGGCTCCCCTAGATTGTGTGTCCTAATAGATTCATCTCAAGACCCGTGCGTACCTACCTAGGCCATAAATGACCAACATGGTGCCAACTTAATGCCACCAAAGGGTAGTCGGACGGGGTCATAAGAGCAAGGACTATCTTGAAGATGGGTACTAGAAAGACAGGCCATGACCAACCATAAAGTGTCTAGAGATACCACCTAGGTCAAGCACTTTACATAAATCATCTAAGCATGGACCAATACAATACATGAATAAAACAATGGTCACACCTTTGGCTCATTTGCTGACTTGTGATTAGAATCTCAAGTGAAAGAATATCCTCTAGTTACCCCTACATGTCACGGGGTAACAATCCACTTGCCACTTATTTCCTTGGGTGATGATGGCAAGGGTGAAGAAGTGGGATTGAGACTAGAGAAATGAATCACATAGCATCAATCATCACCTTCGGGGCTTGCACCTAGTAACTAGGACTTCTCAGGAGGTCACCCTTCCCCCTGCATAGGCATTTTGTATAAACAACTCTTTGGAATCATGCGGCACTTTTGAGGATGACTTACCAAAAACAAGGAAATTATATGAACATGCTTTTGTCATTCTCTCTCTTTGCTTCAAGGCAAAGCATGGGCACCATGTAATCTTGAAGCTCCTTGACTCTTCCTTTGAGGTAAAAGGGGACCAATCCTTTGGATTATAAGACAATGCTATTTGTGGGGAAATCAAAGTTCTTTTATGCCCTTAGGCCTTGGAAACTCGATATAAAGGGAGAAGAACCACCATTTCTTTGGATAAAAGAAGAAGATTTTGCCATTTGATAGTGTTTCATGGGAACCCATCCCACCCCTAGGGGATGTGCCCTTTTCATTTCTCCCTTCCTAGGGACTTGCAAACTACTAGGAAAAGTCCTTGTTTGCAAGGTAACATCCATGAGGACATGGGGGACTTCGCCCATGTCCCCTAGACATTTTCTTCCAAACACAAGGAGGTTTTCGCCCATGTCCCCTAGACATTTTCCTCCAAACACAAGGAGGTTTGGAAGATGTTCTTCAATGGTGTTTTGGACATTTGGACGTTGCCTATCCAAACCAGCACCCATGTGGCACTGGATCTCCAAGATAAATATTCACTGCTTTGACATTCAGACCACGACAAACAATATATGCAATGCATGCCAAAATACTATGTAATATGTTTTTGTAAATAGGGAAAAATCGCAACAATGGTTTTGACTCCAATGTTTGGTACGTTTCTTGTACCCTATAACTACTAGTCAATTGTTTTTTGGGGGGAGGCGCAAGGAGGTTTAATATACATGCATACAAGGTCTTTCAGACCTATTATTTAAGAATTGATACTTTTATTGAGTTGTATCATGGTCCTGTTATCGCACGGTTTGTAGGAGAGGTTTAGATAGCTTGAGTCAAGGCTTAAAACCGACGTAACAGGAGCGCTTGAGTCAAGGCTTAAACCGACGTAATAGGAGCTTCCCCATCCATCACAATTTCATGGGGCTCTTTCTCCTTGAGGTAATTGGTCCGAGGGAGACGTCCCTAGGTAAACTGGGTTAATGAAGGGCTAAAGGATGATGGCAAGGGATAAGAGTGTCCCTTCCTCTTCACGACGCTAATGACGGTGATAGTCAAGGAGGTAAGTATCCACTGATGATGCACCTCAAGCTTAAGCAGACAAGACAAATAAACTAGAATGTATCAGAAAGGGGTTAGTACCTCAAAGGACACGACTATCTTCAAGTATACATATGAGCAATGATTAGATATAACATGATTTGTCAATGATTATCAAACAAAGACAAAATCACTTCTTCTATAAGTACATCAAGAGACAAGAGCATTCAAAGTGCAAACTGGAATCCTTACATTATATGTCAATGCAATAAATATCTCAAAATAGCTCACACCATATAAAGTAATAAGGCCACTATATATTGTTGTCGAAGATGATGACGTCACTTCTATTTTAGGTCAAAATTGGAGACAATTGAGTGGAACGCTTTAGCAAATAAGCTTGTGGAAGTGATTCACACCTCAATGCTCATCAAAATAGATGATAAAAGTCACAACGCTAGTAGCATAAGCAAGAGATCAAAACTATGCGACGTCACCTATATAAATTCTGAGAAGGGGTTAGCTAGCCAAAGAGGACGTTTTGACAAAAACAACCAACAAAAGTTCATGAAACCTCTATATTATGATGAGAGGACTAGGCCTCTGCGACCTTCTATCCAAGCACAAGTTTGAAATCAGCTAGACGTCATCTCATTAGGTTTAGTCTTTAAAAATAGCTAGGCTAAGGACGCTTAGGTTAGTTAGGCCTTCCAAATCTCTCGAATATAGTTTTGAAAAGAGTTTAAGGCATAAACAAGCTCAAGAATACTTCTAGGACTAGTGCCTTGGGTTAAATGAGTCAATTTGAAGTGAGACTAATAGCTTGAAGGGCTTAAACTCAAAGATTAAGAGGATTAGGTTTGATGGGAAAGGAGCATGGCAAGGCCACCAAACCAAAACCCTAAGGGAGAAAAAAGGCTTAATTTAGGTGTAGCTATACAGGGCCCAAGCTTCTTTGAAACTTGCTCTGACAAAACGGGTTAGCTTAGGGGAGTTATCATAAATCTAGGGTCGAAAAGTGTTGCTTCATACAAGGCTTTTCAAAACCCTAGAAGTAAAACCCTAGGTGTAAACTTTCATCGAGCTCAGGACTTCTTTCTTCAATTTGTGCCTAAAACTAACTCAAGATAAGAGGGAATCTAGTGTGAAGCCATGGCTAGGCTAAACCTCTTCAAATCCAATGGCTATAAGCTCTATTCATGGGGACATGAAGCCACAACCTACTTCTATGTTGGCTCCTAGGGTTTAAAGATTAAGCAAATGACAACAAGATAACAAATGCAAATGTTAAATCAACAACCATTCATTCAGAAGTTTTGATGAAAAACACTTACAAGATCATGAAGAAGCATAATCCAAATCCTAGTTGTAAACCTTCCAATGAATAAAAAGCACCACTTGCCAAACAATAGCTCCACAGTTATACCACCCAAAAGAAGAAGAAACCAAGACAAAAAGACTAGAAATGTACTTCTCTCAATGAGAGCAAATTATGTTATGATAAAACGAAGAGGCAACGCCCTCTATTTATAAGGATCGCACCTTTAATTTACAAAATATTAACAAAACAAATTTACAAGGTTGATATTACATTATTCAATCATTTGTCACCTTTACATGCAAAAATGCCAAAAATAAGCAGAAAATGGAGACGTAAGGCCCCTAAAGGGAGACGCGGCCCTTTAGGCAAAAAATCATCATCCAAAGGAGTCAGACGCTGGCCCTCAGCTCCTCGCAACCGCTGCGGTGCCCGTAAGGCCCAACACACCGCTTATCTCGCTTCCGCATAACGCCCAGCCAGTCCTCCGGTGGAGTTTTATCTATCATAGTCCATCGCCCCGATTTGTAAGGGGTCGCATCCCCAGTAGTTGTGGTCTCTCGCCAAAACGCCCCGATGAGGGCTGCCCTTCTTCTTTCCTCTCGCGTAAGGGCTCGTTTATAACCCCGGTTCCCCGCCTTCCCGCCATCCTGGCCAACGACGATGGGCTCTTCAAATTTCCATGGAGGTCCGAATCCAATCATCTCCCATGCACCGATCCTTCCGCACTCCGTCTCACGTATGAACTCAAGACATCAAAGACTACGCCTCCATGGGCTCACTGCTAGGCATCATAGCAATGTAAATCACATCTCATCATTAAAATTATCAAACATATGCATGAAATCCCTAACAAATTAAGAGCTCAAAGACATTATACGTAATTCACCACAAAGCTAAGGAAACCAGTGGGCAACCTATCATTAATACCCACAAGAAATGGAAAGTTTCAAGGGTTATTCAAACCAGCGGCACAGATGATGTGGTTTTTAGGATGCTCCAATAGTCGCATCTAAGGGTCGGGTGTCGCCTGGGTGCCTTTGTAGGAGGCTTATCGCATCTGCCATGATGCATTTTTTCGAAGCCCCTTTTGCCTTATCTTTCTTTTACGTTTTTACTACAAGCCTTGACGAAGAGGACACCGCCTTGGTTTGCGGGCCGAATGCATGTACCGCTACTCCACTAGTATCTTCGGTGAAATGAGAAGGTCGGCTCGCTGATGAGACCCTTCTTTGGCTTACGTAACCAAAGTGCCCGGCTTGGTGACTGTGATGGTGGCAATGTCATACCGCTAAATACCTATGAACATAATGGGTCGATCCGATGAGACCTCCCATCCTCTTTGGTTAGGTCTTCGTAATTTATTTATTTATCATTTTCTTAGGGTCCCTTAGTTTTATCGAGGCTTTTTATTGCCTTCTGTGGGATCCCCCCTCGGGCTTAAGCATCTCTAGGTTTTCATTTTCTATGGCTTTTATCTTTTACCACTGCTTTTACCCCCTAGGCCTCTATCCCCTTCTTCCCACAAGACAAGATGTACCCCGGAAGGTCATTCTAATGGCCGTAATTAGGGGAATGGGATGGATGAGCTGGTTTTAAGATGTAAAAGTGAAAATATGAAGGGAGCTGACGATGGTTCTAAACCCCCTTTGGTGGCTAACCAAAACCCATGAATACCAACTTGCTAAGCTACCCCATCAATCACCCCAACAAGTACTGGAAAGTGGATTAGTGTAAGATCCAAGCGCTATCCGAAATGAAAGGAACTCAATGCATACATAAGAAGGTTATAATGATCAAATGTGACATACCATGATACCCTGACCAATTACTCCATGGAGCAAGAGCCTTTTCTCGAGCAAGCCCGTGCCTGTGAGGATGGAGGTTGGTACTGCTGACAAGACAAGTCTTGGCTGAGAAGAAGAAGATGGCCCCTCAAGGGCCACTGTTGGACTGCCTGCATCTACGTCCGGGACCATGTGGGCCTCGATAAATGATCTCCTAGTTATCACTATATATCGGGGATAACAGAGACATTTTCTTCCAAACACAAGGAGGTTTTCGCCCATGTCCCCTAGACATTTTCCTCCAAACACAAGGAGGTTTGGAAGATGTTCTTCAATGGTGTTTTGGACATTTGGACGTTGCCTATCCAAACCAGCACCCATGTGGCACTGGATCTCCAAGATAAATATTCACTGCTTTGAATTTCAGACCATGACAAACAATATATGCAATGCATGCCAAAATACTATGTAATATGTTTTTGTAAATAGGGAAAAATCGCAACAAAGGTTTTGACTCCAATGTTTGGTAGGTGTCTTGTACCCTATAACTACTAGTCAATTTTTTTGGGGGGGGAGGCGCAAGGAGGTTTAATATACATGCATACAAGGTCTTTCAGACCTATTATTTAAGAATTGATACTTTTATTGAGTTGTATCATGGTCCTATGTTCTAAAATATTTGTTTTTGATGTTTTTTAATATATTTAAATATTTCTCCTTTTCGTAATATTCTTTGGTGTCCCCATCTGCCTGTTCCATGGAAATTTGGGGTACCTTCTAGCCATCCCCAAAACTTGGTGCAACATAATATTTGATATTTTTGAAAGATAAAGTTACTCTATTAAGCCTCTTATAGGTTTTTAGTATCTCCTTTTTAGTTTGGTGCTATTGCATGAAATTCACTTGACAAATTGTTTTCACCCAGCTGTGTTTCCATGCCCATGATTTTGGGGATGATTTATCAGTTGGCCAAATTGCACTTTCACCTCTAGCAGTGCTTATGGAAAACCATCGTGCCTCCTGAAAATTGCAGCAATATAAATTTCTTATGTGATATTTTCAACTTTTGACTTAAGACAGATTAAGTTGATGATGAATCATGATTGAAGATGTGCAATTTTTGCCACCAACATGCTTCCTCACCAGTAGAGTTTGTGGTACATTAGAGCATAATTTTGGTGTTCTGCTTTTCTTTCTTGCTTTGTTCATGATGTATTTCATTACTAGTACAATGCATTGATTTCATAACATCTTGCCTGAGCACTAATATCCATCATTCCTTTCAACAGTTGGAAACGTTTAAAAAGACCCTAATGCAATCACTTCAAGAAGAGGATGAAGCTGCTGTAAGTATGGAAAAGTAATGTTAGTCAAATTTCACAAGTTATACTCTATAACTGTATGATTATTATATGGAAGAGAGATCACATTCAATACCATAATATCTTAAAATGAATGAAGCAGCAGACATTGTTTACAATGTAGAAACCAACGTAGAATTGTATTGAAATTATAGAAAATGTCACACTGGTACCTTCCCGGGAAGAGGCACAGAATTGGCATATCTAGAGGATGGGAAGTGGGGTATGTGATAGAATGTGCCTTGTTATTTTAGCATTTAGGGGCACAGGTATTTTTAAATCATTGAAAATTGTTAGTTTCTTCTTGCAGCAAGCAGACGTGACACAAAATACAGCTACTCGAAGAGTAACATCTGCGAAATTGTCTTTCAGCTTGTCTTCAAGAGGTGCCATTAAACACTGAGTTTCACAAATGTTAATCTCAAATTGTTAGGCATGATGAATTTCACTAAAATCAAAATAGCCCAAAGGTCCTCGGGTGACAAATGTAAGCGTTCAGGCAATATTCAGTAATGCAATAATATATTGTCTCCAGCATCGAAAATTTTTAAACTGCTACTATTTCAAGTTTGAACTATCTATTTCATTAGTGAGCAGTACATTTGGCATGGATTTTATTTTGACTGTTTTCTAGCGTTTCAAATTGATTACATGAACTTTCGTAAATCTTGTTTCAGTCCTGTCATTCTGTGGGTCTGCATAAAGTAATCCTTGCTTCAAAAGCGTAATTAACATATTGTTCTGAAGAAATTTACAATTCCCAGAAGCTGAAAACTGAAATCCTGACTGGACAGAAGATGACAGTAATGTCCCTATTGGAGAAACAAATCAGGTGTCAAGTGCAGTGTCAGAAACAAGCAATTCAACTTTAGACGGCGACAATCAAGGTGGAGCACATGTTCTGTCAAAGTGCTGATTTATTGTAGTCACAAATTATTTGCAAGCTTTACAAATTATGGGCATGGTGGAATAACTTGTTTACTAACAAAAGGCATGTCGTTTTGCAGCCTCAAGGCATGGCAAATCAAAAGGAATTCCATTAACACCACATAATAACACACCACCAGAACTCACACCAAAGCTCACACCAAATGGATCTCCTAAAAGACTGTCTCCACCTCAGTCACCAAGACGGCATTCTGCTTCAATGTCACCCACAAGACACCAATTTGAAGGCAGGTTGTCATCATATTCTTCATTACCAGCAAGTCATCAGGCAACTGCACCAACTTCCCCTCCCCATTCAAGAGCACAAGGTTTGCCATGAAACTTAAATTTGACAATATGAGCTTTTTAAAATGTGATATTTTAAATTTTTAGAACTACGATTGCCTTGCCACTGTAGTCACAACTTTTGTATGATACATTCAAAACAGTGGACGTCAAATACAGAAAAAAGAACAGTCAACCAAACAAATAGGATAGATACACAAAAAAAGGTAAATTATGCAATTTTAAAGATACAAGAAATTATAGCAATTCTACTGATAATTTAAACAATCCTTGTAAGAAACTCATGTTGACAACAAAATTTGCTTAGTATTGTCAAGAGACAAAACTATATGGCATAATTTTTTAACAGAAAAATCAACTGTGTTTAACCCTAGTTTATAGTTTGATCTGGTCAACGGAATTGATTACTCGCTTGGCCATTTTTTGTTTTTTGGTTGTTTTTATTTTGTCAATAATAAAGACAGAAGGAAGAACAGTGCCAGCAAGAAAAACAACCGTTTTTTGTTACTATGCTTGCCACATAGCTAATCTAACTGAATCTGTCTATCACTGCCAAACCTTGGGGATTTGCAAATGCACTAGTCCTCACCTTGATTTTGAATTGTGTTCCAGCACATGTTCGAATCGATGGAAAGGAGTTCTTTCGTCAAGCCAGGTGTGGGAAATTCAAATTTCTCTACCTGTACTTTTTTATAGTTTTCATATTCCTGTAAATAAATGTATAATAAAACAAGGTTTTTTCCATTTTAGTAGTTATGGTTATCCTCGAATCCTTATATTTCAAATATCCAGAGTTTCGCACATAGAATTTTTGACCTAACTAAAATTTTGATGCTGCATCTCAGGAACCGCTTATCTTTTGAACAGTTTTCTGCATTTCTTGCTAATATTAAGGAGCTTAATTCACATAGACAAACGAGAGAGGTATTTTGATTTCTTACAAAACAGTGAATGGCAGAAGCAAACAAGTTCATTGTGGGAGATATTACTAAGGTTTTCATGTTGGTTGGAATGATTTTGACCTTTTAACAATGCTCCGTCACTGCAGGAAACATTGCACAAAGCCGATGAAATTTTTGGCTCAGATAACAAAGATTTATATGTTATCTTTGACAGTTTGCTCCATCGTCATCTATCCTAATAAGGATGGGACACAAATCAGTGCTACCTTGGAAATTGGAATGTAGCTAGTGGCTTTCTTGAGAGTGGATACTCTGAATAGGCATTTAATACTCAGTCTGAGCACTATTGAGTTCGTGCAGGGGTGGATATTTTCTTTTTTTGGTAGCACTACGAAACGTGAATGAGTGTTTAAATTATCAACTTTTATTTCACATTCTTTGGAATTAAAGCCTGGATAATTTATTTGCATGTTTTCCGCGTTCACTTGTTTGTTCTTCAAATCATTGGTGTTTCGATTTCGTTTTCAATTTCAATTTCATGGCCTAAAAAGTTTTCTATAATATCAATAGTTCTGTTTTTCAAGAGTACTTCTTACTGCAGAAATAAGGGAGTACTAGATTAATAGTAGTGTTTTTAAGGATGGACCCCTGAGATATGCATGAAACAATTGAATGACTTTACTGTTAGATTATATGTTCATGTCCTGAACTTCTTAAGAATGTGAGTGATATACATGTAATTGGGCTATAATTTTTTTAGCTCTATTGAATATCTCATAAACTAGCTTAATGTTGTTCATGGTCATTTCATATTATAAAATTGTTTTAAGTTAATTATTATTCCCAGCATTATGTATATTTTAAGAATATTTACCTCGATAACAGAGAGTCCTCAAGGAGCCTGAGAAGCCCCGACTAGGTAGCCTCCCCAAGAAGGGTGGATTAAAGTCAATTTAGATGGGGCAGCCAAAATATATTCAGGCAAATCAGGTGTAGGAGATGTAGGAAGAGACAACCAACAGGTCATCCTCAAATGCTTTATGCAGGTAATCAAGACAGGGAAACTAATCAGACGAAAGTAACTCTTGAATAGTTATAACAAGCTAAGCTTCTAGGGTGACTTAGAGATTATCATCAATCTCAGAAAAAACACTGATGCCCCCCCTGGATTTGGCAGGTCAATTACAATGATTTACAGACTTGTAGAAACCTCAACCATGTTGTTGTATTCTCCCACATAAAGAGAACAACCAACAAGGTTGTGGACCTCCTCACCAACTTGCCTGTCGAAGTGGGCATACATCAGTAGATCTTCATCCCTTTGAGCAATTTGATGAAGGTATGTGGCATGATCATCTTTCTAATCATGTAAAGGCATTTTCCTAATGGTTCAAATCTCATATCAAATCAAATGTCATTATGTCCAAAGGTCTTCTCCCCTATGGTAGCCTTGTCACCTCTTATTATTCACTTAAGTCACTCACATGTACGTCCTCACCATTTTCAAATCACCAGTATCAACGTTCATCAATGCACTTAATTGGCCAACCCATGCCATTTGATTTACCTTTTTCAGCTAAGCTTTGGCCCAGTTCCCTGCCATCCTTCTCATTCTTTTCCTAGACATCCAGAAGCTCTCCCCCTAAGTGATTTACATTCTTCGTACCTTTCAATTCCTTCCCTCTTTGCCCAATGATCTCCTCAAATTATGAAGTCAGTCTCCCATTTAAACCTCTCTTGTACTCTCTTCTTGGGAAATGGAGCCACAAATGGTGCAATAGAACCAATCTTTAACACAACATGGACGAGGCAGCCCTAGGAAGCTCGTTCCTAAACTGCACATGAGCTAGATCCCTGCTTGACAATGTGACCTTGATCAGTAAAATCTTGAATTTGAAATTAGCTCCAAAACATCCTGTTAGTAGTGCAACAGATGCTGAAGAAGCCAACTTCCAAACACAACGGACAAGGAGAAATACAATTGAGGCACAACTCCACTAAGAGTTAACTCATACTCTACTCCACGTCTAATAGTTCCCTGTTTGTAAATGTTCTGCATTGACTTCTTGTCCATTTTGTGGTTGAATATTAAAATCTTCTTGTTGCTTTATGAAGAGTTGCCACATAAAAGGCATTAATGAATTTAGTTGAGATCTTGCAACAAGAACTAAAACCAAAAATGAAGAAGCTGAAACAATATTAAGACAAGATAGGAAGGCATTGTTGAGTCAAGTTGTTATGTTATTGGCCAAGGCATCAGAAGTTCAGCATTCGCAGGAAGTCTACTAGCTTCACAATTCTGGAAAAAACTGATCATATTACATGCTGTGAACGTGATAAAACAGGAAAAGAATCATGTACAAAAGTAAGTTATATTTCATATCAATAGAAAAAAATCCCAATGCCTCGGGATAGTGCTTTCCAACACTTTTCTAGTATTCATTGTGAACAGTTGTATGAGCATCCCTCCACGAACTGCTTTCTGAGTATATTTTCTATAAACTTTGCCCTGTTATTTTTTTTTCCAATTGTGACTGGGGAACCCTAGCCCTCAAACCCAACCTTGTCTTTGTTAAACAAAATTCCCAAGTTAAAGACAAAAGAAAGAAACTTTATTAATGTCTACAAATCACCAAAATAGGTCAATGACACTGCAAATATAGAGCCAACTTAAAATAGTTAAGAGAGGGAGCACCAAATTCCAATAAACTAAAATAAAATAGAGTTGAAAACTGTTCACCCAAAGTGCCAAAACAGCAAAGCTTACAACCCAAAATAATTGCTGCAAGTGCCTCCTTATTATGATTAATGAATCAATCCTAAAGCAGATCCAGATTGAAGTATCCTTCTGCAATTTGGACCTTGCAGCTACCAATGGTCTGTGACCACTGATGCTAAATCTTCTCATCACAGATGACACGCATCAGAGATCTTAAGTCACAAGCCGACCTAGGAAGTTGCTTCACATGAGAACACTCCCTCATATCAAGTTTTTTCAAACTAGATAATTGGCCCAATTCATCTGGGAGTTGTTTTATGCACTGACAGAGTGAAATATCGAGGAATTGTAGTTTGCTAATTTCAGAAATCGAATACGGTAGTTCTTTTAAACATTGACATGCATATGATTTGAGCATCTGCAGCGAGCTCAGCTTTTCTATATAATCTGATAATTTATGAATATCATGGCAATTTGTGATAGACAACTGTTTAAGGTAAGTCAAATTACAAATACTAGCAGGTAGTTCTTTCAAATCGCTACATTGATCAACACTGAAATTGAGAGGACACGGGAAATTCAGATAACAATTCCATGTGTTATTGGGTTATATTCTTAAAATGTAGTATACCTAATGAGATAATATGAGGTACCTAGGGAGGTACTCAATGGGAATGTGGTTATGTGTTATTAGTGGAGGCCATTCAATGTAAAATGTAGTATACCTAGGGAGGTACCCAATGAGAATGTGATTATGTGTTATTAGTGGAGATTATTCAATGTAAGGTGAAGTAGGTCCATTATATTATTAAATAAGGTCCAATATGATAATTAGATATAATAAATAAGTTTTCTAGAAGATTTCTTCTCTAAAATATTCTTAAAAGATATGTAATGCTATATAAAGAAGTGTAAACAATGTATTGAAGCATAATGAAGAATGTTATGAATGTATCAAACATTGCTCGAGGAGTGTTATCCTTCCAGAAGGATTAATATATGGTGTTACCCTACCTCAAGGGTTTCTCTATTTCTCGTGTTCAGTGTTTGGTGAATGGTTTGGTTTACTCTTGGTTATTTTTGAATTATATTTTTAGATATATTCGTGTACTTAACAATTGATATTAAAGCACTTTCCTTGGCCAAAGAAGGGAATAATTTTTTGGTTCTTTTCGCAGATTTTTTAAAGGGAAAAAAAATGGGTGACGCACTTCAGACTCAATTCTGAGACTTTTTGTTAAGAATTTGTAGAAAATAATTAGATATTTGAATTTCTCTCGGAAAAACACTCAATTTAAAAAAAAAACATCGGCCGAAATGGAGTTTGGGAAGTTAAGTTATGAACATTTTAAATTCGATCATTTTTTAGGGTATTTCCGAAAAAAACCACGTGATTTGCAAAGTAAACTATTTTTTAAACCCTAGTTTTTGTTGACGATTTCTTCCAAGAAAAATGTATTTTATAGGAAAATATGGTGGTCTTAGTATTTAATACTTCTTAAAGTCCCACAAGTCAGAATGGAGAGAGTAGTGGAAATTTTGTCTACACCTTCGTTTAAGAGAAGATGCTCAGATATGGTGGCAATCATTGGAATTTTGGGAATGAATGTCACTTTCTGAGGAAACACTTGAAAAACTACTCTTAGACATGTGGTCTTATACAAAGTGTAAGGATAAAGACATCACCAAGGGTTTATTTTCAGGTGACAACTCTATATTATAGTTTTATAGATGTATTTAGAAAGAAAATATCATTGTTTTTATTAACCCTAGTTGCATGCATAATTTTATCAATATTCAGTTGGTTAATAGATTGCAAGTTCCTGCAAAGAATGTTCAAAGCACACAGGTTTTAAATTTTTAAAGATTTGAAGTTAAGTATGGACAAATATGTGTTGCATTTAGATTTTTATATTCTAGATATGGTTGATGTGGATATTGTTTTGGGATATCCTTGGATGGAATCAATTGGTACAATTAATATTAATGTGCAAAATAAGTTTCTAAAACTTTGGTACAAGAAAAAAAATCGCATTCCAGGATGTGTCTTTTAGTAAGAAAGATGGCCCCACGAAGACCAACAAAGAAGTTATTGTCAAGTCTGAAATTGAATCAAAGACATAGTCTATAGAAGGAGATGAAGCAAAACTACAAGACATGTTGAGTTTTGTATCTTGGGAGGTGTTCCCCATGTGTTTTTGCTCGCCTAGACACATGTGGGATGTACTATACACTTTGTGCCTTGTACTTTGTGTCTAATTTCACTTTGACTTAAGAGTTTTAAGTCAAAAGTGAAATTTTGTCATTTATGCTTAAAATGACTATTAATGCACTTTGTGGGTGAATTAGAGACATAAAGTGAACTTAACCCAAAGTGGGTTATTGAGTGAGATTTTTTTTGGGTGATCTCAACCTTTGATTAGATGGGAGATGGGATGATCTCATCCATTGATTT
>SNQJ01S0006293.1:17139-70943 GCA_010110895.2 Picea sitchensis | reverse complement strand
GCAAGAGGGAAGTTTTGGGAAAAAGAGCCCCACACTCATTCACCCCCCCTCTAAGTGTGGTAGGTGTGTCCAACAAATACAACTTGAGGCTTATATGTTCACATAGATTTGTATCACTTAAACATTCAAATAAACTTGATGAAACAATAAATGATGCTCCACTTGTGATCATAATATAAACGGAAGACATGATAATATATAAATATTCTTGCCTTGTCTCTCCAAATAACATTGACATAAAACTTGATCTTTAAAAAATATAATGTCTTTAATAAAAAAAATTTGAAAATGTCAACCAAGTCAAAGTCTCATCCACATCATCATAGTTATCATAACCATGAAGTAATAATACTGAGATATTTAAGGAAACATATCTCCTTTTCTCTCCTTGCAACTTCTTATGTTTTCCTTGGAGTGGATAGAAGCAGGATTTGAGAATTCAGAGCTAGAGGACCCTTTCATGGGCTTCTTTCTTTTTCCATATGCAGAAAAAATCAAAGAAGAGGATTTAATATCAATGCAAGGTTGATTTTTAACAAAGGAGTTCGCTGAAGCAACAAGAAGTCCACGTTGGGGTTGTTTTTCATGAATGTTGGGTCATTTTGCATTTCCATTTTTTTTTTTATTTGTTTCCCATCCATAATTTTTAAGGTCAGGTTATGGATGCAGAGGGATATCAACTATACTCGGATGGGGTTGGAGAGGTGCATTAATAGGTCTCAAAGGTTGAGGCAAAGCTTGTTGTCCACCTAAGAAAAGGTGCCCAGTTTGAGACAAATGATTGAACTCATCAGATTTATCATCAAAATGCATGAAGAACCTTATTCTTTTATTCCTTCCTTCTTTCTAACAAGCGTTAGGTCTTCTCCCTTGTCCCCTATGGGATCCACTTGATCCTTTATTGAAAAAGCTCATCTAATAACCTACAATAATATAATTTTGCATCCACAAAATATATCAAACTTACTTTCCATTATTAACTGAATGCAAACAAAAATAAATAACTCTTCATTAAAAATCCATTCAAATAGTTTAGCCATGGCTCGTGTTATGGATTATTGAAGTTCTGAAGAGATAAAAGGAGGGATAATAAATATAGTCTTTGCAAGAGACAAAATTTGTTTATATTGGGTATCTGTCTTTTTGACATTTTGAATACTTTGAACAACATGCATATTTTCTATATACATATTTCTTCCGAGCATGGGAAGGAATAAGGAAATCTTCAGAAAAATATCAGAAATCAGAGCATTCGAGGCATACCCAATTGTTGTTCGAGATAAAGTGTAAGCCCCTTGCATTCATTATTACTAATCGTAATACATGTTGGAACCTCGGGTTCTATTGGTTCGTCCCATTTCTACTAGAGATAGTGGGTCATACGGTCGACTCACAACTAGAAACAGTCAGTCAGGTGGGCAACCAGACTTTAACAACAATCGATCCAGTAGTCGACGAGCCTGTTGGTCAGATATTCAACTAGCGATTGAAGACAATTGGGCGATGGATCGACCTGTCGAGCAATCAACTACAGGTTGGACAAATGGATGTGTTGATTCACAAACTCGCCAAATAGCCACCATCCTGCAAATATTTGCAAGGCATAAATTTTAAATTTTATTATCTATGATATATAAGTATTTAACGATAGGTGGGACCCCTTAGAAAGAGAGAATGGATGTTTAATTTTAATTATTTCCCGGTATTGAAAAATTAATACTCTACTAAAATAATCTCATCTACATTTCGTTGTGGTATTGATTTCTTCATTGGTATGATTTTGAGTTTTATCACACAAAGGGAATGGTTCTACTCATAAAACTACAAAGAGTCCTCCATCTTACATACATTATGTTCATAAATGCTATATGAAGGTCACAAGAATATTATGGAGTTGTCAAAAGGTTCTTTTGTTTACAACTGATATGTCCAAACAACATATTTGTCATAAGTTTGGTCTTTGGTTACATGACACATTTAAAAGGAAAGCAAATCGAACATGCAAATTCTATGCATGGTATATCTAATAGTTCATCATATATGAAAACCTTGTTATCCAAATACCATCACATTCATAAGGTAATTGTTGGTTCTATATCATAAGGGGTGGCATGTTGAAGTTAAAGGTTCTGAAGTCTTTTAAACACAATGCACATGATATAAACTTAACAATGATATCGTATAACACCTACTATCTCTTGAACCTTGCTTTTATCATTTTGTTTGATATGCATATGTCATACACATTGTTTATTTGCAATGAATGTGGTTTAATTAAAAGACCAGGTTGGTAAGTTTTGGTCGTCATTTAGGTTGGTATTGAGTTATTGTTTGATGAAATGGTTATACAACACATGATACTTCCATATTTGGCATGGTTATATGACATATGATTGGTGGTTATTGTTAGTGGAAATATGATTTGGAATGGAAAGTTAATTTTTGGGAATGTGATGCCCCATGCATTCAATGCATGAGACACAAATTTCCAGTTGAGTTTTTCACCCTCGCAATATTTTGGAATTTCATTTTGTCATTTGAGAGTTGGGATCTCTCGAACGACAAAGCTTTCCGAGACCTATCTATGTTGTTGCTGGTAACTGTACCTCTTCTTTTTCATAGGAATAGAAGCACGAAGGAAATGTATGCTTACACAGCTCGTAACCATCGAATGCATGTCTTTATTTGCAGTTATAGTTTGGAAAATAGCTCAGTTTGATTGGTGAATGAGCATGTTGTTTGGTTTTTGGACTCATTCTGTTACATTTATAAGGAATTTCACTAAGTTTCATAGTTCTGATGTTAACCCTCATCCCAAAAATGTTACATGCAATCATGGCTGTGTGAACTTGTTGTATATAACTCTATGGGTCGATTTTGTTAATTTTGTTCTTTCCTTAAATGAAAAGGCATTGTAATACCCTATTTCTCCTTTCGTTATGCTCAAGCTTGGGTCAGAAGGTGTAAAAGTCTCTTGGGTCGTTCCTCTGTGTATATTTCATTTCCTATTTAGGGGTTCTGAACCATTGTTTTTAAATGACATTACTTGTTTCATTAGACCTCACATTACAAAAGACTTCATTGGAAACTTACCTTGTTGTCTGTTTTACCCTGCTGTGAAATGCTTTCATTACGAGATTATGAATTTCTGGTCGGATAACTTTATAATTAATTCTAGGTTTTTAAAGGATAATTGTGCATGACGTATAAAACCTCTTTTTTGAGAGATCGACCTAAGTTGTTTTTGTATATTTGTCTGGTATGACAACTCTGCATTCCTTTCACATGGAAAGGATAGTTTTTGGCCATGGGTTAACTTTTTTTCAAAATAAAAATGGCTACTTTATTCAATTTCAAATCCACGTATTTCAAGGCCATATCATAGATCAAGTTGGTTAATATCACACGAACTGAGGATTTATGGGCCATATCATTGCTAAAACCCTGAGGTTTTAGACCTGTGCATGTCAAGGAAGTATCTTGAATTCGCAAAGGGTTTTTATTTAGTCCAAGTCAACAACTTGAACGCTCTTTTTAACATTATGTTGAGATTACAATTATAGAAGGTGACAAAATTAGTTTCGAACCATTGATGTTTGAATGTATATGTTATGCGGTTGTGGCATAAGTTATACCCATCATGCATTCACTGTTTGTTTAAAGGAGATATTTGATGGATTATAGTTCATGTGTTATGTTTCGGGGGAAAATGGAAAAATTATTCAACAAAAACTAGACTTGACCGATTACACTACACTCTTGTTGGAAGGTTACATAATTTTTGTTTAGCAAATATTTTGATGTAAACTTATTCGATAGTTATTTAACGCCATGATATATAAATTGTGGTGTTACATGTGGGTTGCTTATCATTAATATGGCTTCTTGAGTTAAGTTGAAGAGATCTAATCATTGGAATAACGATGCCACTGATTGTTGAGAATTATAATGTTTTGTTTATGCACACATGACCAACCACCCTCATACTATCACTTTACATGAATTATTCCTTGATTCCTAGGAACATATATCATTTTAAAATTTTCATTTGTTTTTCCTCTTGTTGTATGAAATTAAAATTATTTCTCCATCAGTTTGATATTGATATTTGACAACAGAGGTATATTTTGATCAATAAAATTTATGGTCAAGGGAAAAAGTTGGAAAAATATATTCCACGGTGATTATGTTTGATGGAATCTATTTTTTGTTTTTCAGGGCCAATTCCCACAAACTCTCATTTTTCATAAATTACTCCCAGTTCCCAAATTTCATTTTCATTTTAGTTCAAATTTCTTTCCCCTGATACATAAGCAATTTCTTTGACAGTGAAAACTTAGCAGTGGTGGATAAAAGTTTGACATGACATGCATGAAGTGATTGTTGGTAGACTTTTGGACTTTGTAGAATGGTTGATGATGGATGTGTTATTGTTTTGGGCATGTGTCATTATTCTTCTTTCCATTATTTCACTTTTCATACATTACAAGCCCCCTCATATTCCTAAATCACATTGAAATTCACATGTTCTTAAATAATAATCAATTAAATGTGGCGATCGATTGTTCCAAAGCAGGAATCAAAGTTTGGCTATCCCTCCCTGTATATCCTTGGTTGTATACATGATTGCTTGTTGTCAAGTTGAAGCTATTTCTGAACTATGTTTATGCAAATGGTATTTGATGTTTCACTTGATATTGAATACATATTATAACTTAACCTTGTACTTATAGATGATATTCTTCAATAGGGAAACCATGGAAGAGGAAACAAAGGCAGGGGAAGAAGGCCAAATGATTTTTGGCAAGGGGGAATCAAAATACTTCATTTTCTCGTTCACTTTGACACTGATTCTGAAGAGTTTAATAAACTCTTGCAGACAAGATTCATAAATCTAGCTGGGAAAAGATCCTTTCCAAATCATCCTGCACCTCGAAGACCACCTTTACAACCCCATCCTATCATTTATGGTATACTTGTACAACCACATGTGTCCCTACCTCCCGATATACTAGCCAACGATGGTTGGAATGATGTTGTTAATCCTCCTCAAGGTCAAGATGATGGATGACCCACAGTCTCATTTCCATTACATCCTCCTCCACTTACACGATCTACCCAACATATTGAGTCAATAACTTCTCATTCTCATTCAACTCAACCACTAAAAAAGCTAAAATCCCAAGTCCAAGAATTAGAGCCTAGCAAAGGCAAACTCTCTGCCCATTCTATTGAGTCTGAACAATATGTAACATCCTCACACTTAGACACTTCTCACTCCCAACACCTAAAACTTGAGGACAAACATATCTCTTTTGGACATATGCATCTAGAAGAACCAACAACAAAAGGTAAAATATCTATCCTTGCAGATTCAGAGGTCCCCAAGGTAACCAAGTCTTAAGGAAGTGGACAGAGACAAACTGCCTCACACAAGAAATATAATTTTTTATTTCATGGTGTTATTTTATGATGGTATCATTGTTGGGATATACTTTATTTATTTTTTGGACAAACTTTATTATTTTTGAATAATGCAATATGTTTTGGGCAGATTTATGACTCACTATTTTTGGATATTTTACAACAGTATTTTCTGGGACAACAGATTGACATATTTATTTTTGATAAATATACTTGCATATATGTGGTATTTTGGGAGTCACAAGTGTGTGTGTTTGAGATATTTCATATGTTGATTGGTTAGGAAATGTGTTCACAATGATTTTTAATGACACAATTATTTTTGGAGGAACAAGGGAATAATTTGAAAATTAAACAAAAGAGTTGTTAGGGGTCCCAAACTATTAGTTAATATTTATTATACCCTTGTCATTTATTATTATTAATATTTAATTATGAGTTGTCCCTACTTAACTGAAAGTAGTTGAACTACTCAAACTACTTTTGGAAGAATAAAAAAAGAATTGGAGGGACAAGCAAAAGGAGAGAGATAGAGGAAAAAAATTATGATAAGATTTTCTCTTGCTCCAAAGTGAGATTACATTACTACTTCATTCATTTCCGAAATACTTAAAAGTTAAGAAATTCTTGTTCATAACAGAGTCATACTGGAGGTGGCAATAAGGACCAAGAAACATTGATTGTTGATATGCTTTATAAGGTTGATCATCTGTTTCTGATAGTCTATACATTCTTATTGGATTTATGAATTGATTTTTCAGTGCTAATTAGGAATTTTGTGCAGAGTCAAGATAATGGAAAACCGTGGCTTGTTGATCCGGTTAATTTTTAGTCTTGGTTTTACTTAGAATACACCAGTTGTCTCTGTGATGATGTAACCTTTGACTTCTAAGTATTTTTCTTGTCCTTACCCATTATGGGTATGAAAGAATGTATTTGGCAGTAACCCAACACTAAATGAATAAAATCACTTGATGGTTTTGAGGTCTCATTTTGGATTATTTGTGTGATCTTATTTCATATTTTTCTGTTTTCATGATTTTTCATCAAATTGTTATATTTTCTGATATAAATATTTTATTTTTCTTTATCACAAGACAACATAAAAGAAAACATTGATCTCATAAACACATTTCTTGAAGATTAATTGATAATTTCGCAAAAGCGCTATAAACATAGGGTAACAATATCGACTATCTTGCCTTAGCCTATTAAGATTAAAAAATGTTGGTATTAGGATAGCCATTCATTTTCATCAACGAGATGGTTGGATAGACTTGGTTTGACTAGCTAGCTAGACAACATAGATTTGACAGAGTCAATTCTAACCACTGGTGGTTATATGTGGATAAGAACATCTCGATTCCAAGGAAGTTGGTTAGATATTGAGACTATAAATAAAGGACTCAATGGGTCATTATCAATATGCGAATCATGGTGAACATGTATTCAATAATGCATTGTGACGTTCTGATCACAATGTGTTGTGCCTAAATGTTGAAATGATGTCTTTAGACAACCGATCTTCTGTGAAGTTTATTTCTCTTTGTTTATTGTGCAGATTCTGTTACTGTTCCAAACAAGATTACACCCACTCACCAACATGGTATCATAATGACTGGTTTAGACCTCACCTATTGTCTACAAATCTAGCTGAGTTGAATCTGTTTGTGATTGACTCTGGGCTAGTGATTTTTCAACTATAACCCATGGATCGGATCAGATCTGTTAGATATCAAAGATGATTTCCAAGATTGATTTGGTTGTTCTAAATGGATTGAACTATGTTATATGGGCATCAAATATGGAAACCTTGCTAAAAAGTAAGGGACTTTGGCAGTATACCAAGATTGTGATTCCAGACCCACTGAATGACCAGGAAACGTTTATCGTCGATGAAAAGAAGTATGATGTCGTAGGGGTCATCATTACCTATATCTCTCATGAGATCTAGTTCCATACCAGTGGAATCAGATGACATCATCAAGTCTGGAAAAAGACGAAATATTTGTTTGATAAATTCGATGAAATCCAAGTTATGTAGTTAGAAAAAGAGTTGATCTCTCTTGATCGTCATTCCTTCGACGGAATTGAAGACTACTTAGCATGTGTGAAAGAGATGTAGTTGAAATTAGATGAATGTGGGAAGAATTTTCATAAGAAATATGGACAACTCATCGAGTTGGTCTTGATGAATTTGAGAACACTATTTGATGTGTTATGTTCCATGTTTCGGAAAAATTGACAAGCACACAAAGAATATGGTAAGGATTATACCTTTGACGTTTTATATGGCTTACTAATTAATGATCAACACAAATTTCCCTATGAAGGGAAGCTTGGTGGAAAGAATCGGTCTTACTTTCTCAAGAGAAAGGGAAAGATGAATTACAAGGAAATAAGACGCCCTAAAGTTCCTATACACAGACTAGAATACCTCGACTAAAAAACTAAGATGCAGATTGATGAGTTGACATCGACCCTAAATAATAGAAAGAAGAAAACATTTCTTTACTGTGGAAATACTGGACATATTGAGAAGGAATTTTGGAAGAAGGACTCCGACCTAAAGGATAAAGTCAATCAACTTGCAAGAGACGTGTCAACTGTTCATTGACCTATTGATAATTTCACCTTCCAAGTTGAAACTTCTCAATCACTTCTTTCTCATACCGTGCAAAATGAATGGGTAGTCAATTCTATGTGCACTCATCATATGGCCAAGGATTCTTCCTTGTTCACATCCTTGGATAAAGCTATCGAGTGGAATATCTATGTGGTTGATGACTTCTCCCTTGACATTGTTGGTCGTGGCGATGTTCCTTTTCGACATGGGAAAATTGTCGACGTATATCATGTTCCCAACTTCAACACAAATTTGTCATTAGTATCTTAGATGACATACATGGAAGATTGCGGATTTTTGGTTTGTTATCGCACATATTTTATGTTGGGAAAATCCCGAACTAATCCAAAAATGTGAGACAACTTATAGGAGTAGCTACCCAATGTCACCTTAGATATATAATCCCCTTGCTTTAGTGATGATAAGTCACCACAAGGGGGGAATCTCGATGAACCTAGGGGGATTGAGATGGAAAGGAGTGGCGGTAAGTGAAACCCCTATAGGTTGATTTTGTAAGTGGAAAGAGGCTTGGAAAAGAGTCTTGTCGATGAGGGGAGGTTTTCAAAGTGTAGTGTACCTGCAAGAGAATGTTGAATATGCTTGAGACAAGACAATTTATCGAAATACAAGCCAACTAATCGAAGGGACAAACAACTGAAGATTTCTTTCCTAAATTGCAGTAGTAAACAAATATGTATATCAACAATAGAATGAGTTACTAACTTCATAAATAACCATCAAAAGCATCAGATATTTATTGGATGATCAAGCACTAAACAAGTAGATAATATTCCAGTACTTAAGTAAAAACTTTGATGGTAAGATAGGGCTAGTAAATGAAGTTATAAAAAAAGTACAAAGGCATCCCTATGGCTGTAGAAAACAATTGCTACAACAACAATATCTATCCACCAAAATTGGCAAACAATCCACCCAAAAGATAGCCAATGTTAAGTAGAATTAGTATGGCAGCTTGTAAGAAAATTTCAATGGTAGATTAGTGAGTTAAAAGAGAGTTTAAGAGTGTTTTGTTGCAGACCTAATGGCTGTAGCATTTAATTAATTGTATCAAGAGAATCACAAGGCCAATCTATACGTCCTAGTGGCTCAAGCAAGCTTATAACAAGTAAAATTTATTCCAATTTGAACAAATGCAATATCTCCAAAAATCACGTATTTCAATGCAATGATTTTATTTCTCCAATGCAAGTAGATGAGATCCTAGTCTATTAAGTTATGGAGCATTGGATGTAAGACTTATATTTACTACTTATCTATGGGTGTAAGCCATTTTAATCCCTAGAGCAAGCAAATCCAACAAGGTAAATCTAAGAGGGTGTGATCCCTTTTACTCCTCCTAGCAACCTTGAAAAAATGACTTATCCAACAACAATTATGATAGAATTGGTGGAGAGTGTAAGTAATTTTACTCCTCCAAGGGTTATAACAAGAATAAATATGAAACAAGAAGAAATGACCAACAATATTTATAAATTCCTTACCAATTCCAATAGAAAACATGCAAAACCCTTCTCAACCAAGAATATTCCATCACATGCAAAATACAAGCCTCCAAGAAGGTATCACACCACTTTATCTCCACAATAGACAAGATAAGCATCCACAAAATCTGCACAAGAGAGAGACATAGACCAAATTCCAAACAAGGGTGCAAATTTCAGCCAAGTATGTAATTCTCAAGTGAGAGAGTTATGATAAAATGAAATGTCTCAGGTCTGTTTTTATAGGAGGCCTTTAAAATTAGTTTTTCCACATATAATTAAAGTAAAAAAAAATTAGGGAGGCCGACCTCATCTAATTTCTCCTTTACAATTCAAATTTAATTTTACATAAGAAATAAAACCATAAAGATGACGACATACCCCCTAGGGGTGACATTTTTGCACATAGAGCAAGTCGTTGAGAAATGCGAGGGAGTCTTTGGGCCTCTGAATGCCATGTATTCCATGATATAAGTTTATTCCTAATAAAAACATGCCACCTCTTCATGAATTCATCACCACCATCATCAAACCCTGGCCCCCAATGTGACGTCAAGCCCTAAAAGGTGACATTTTAACCTTCCAAGGTCAAACATTGGGCTAAGGGGGGATAGTTATCATCATCCAAGATGCCTTCTCATGCCTCCAAAGGAAATGTTCATCATCGATCTGATCCCAAGGTTTGGGTCATAGAATCCAACTTGTGGGCTTCATACCCCAACGAAGGCCCAAGCTAGGCTTGTTCCTCCACAAACGTCCATCAAACAAGGTCCTGCAAAGACAAGTGAATTTTCCCTCCAAGGGTCTCAATTCAAACGTATCATGCCAAGTGAAATCACAATTAATACAAGAGCCACCTAAACATGTGCATCAAATCCTCCCTTTCAAATTAAACAAGTGCTCAAAGACCCTATGCAATTGGTCAAGTTTAGATATATGAGGGGTGTCACAATATCCTATTGGGTGAACCAATTCCTCAAGTAGGGGATGCTCCAAAGGATGATCCTCTCTAGGTCATGTAATGTATATGAGGTGGAAGGGGTTAGAATTCTAGTCTTAGGGAGTCATGGCATACAAGGGATCATATTATCTCATTTATGGGTGCCTTTGTAGAGGGTGTCCCTTCATTCGCAATGCATGATTTTTCCAAGCCCTTATTTGCCATTTATTTATTAGAATGTTTCCAAGTTGAAGATAAGGTGGGACTTCTACCTAAGCATGAAAAAAATTTCCCACCTTAACTCTACCTTGATCACATGGTGCTTCCCCAAGTTGAAGACAATGTGTGGGACTTCTACCTAAGAATGAAAAACATTTCCCACACATGCTCTACCTTGGTTGGCCTTTTGATTAATTATTTATCATATGGGTCCCTTATTTTTTTGCGAGAAACATTTCATTGTTATCGAGATCCTTGGGTGAGAATATGGAGGGTTTATGATTGAATTTTATCTTGCTACAAGCCTTTGGGCCTTCAACCCCTTCTTCACATGAAATGAGGTACAATCCCTTCTTGGGTCAATGTGGCCTGAAAACCTAAAATATTGGGACATGGAGGGGAAGAAGTGATGTAAAATGGTAAGGATGGACTGGGGCGGTACGATGACCCTTTATGAAGACCCCCGATCACAACCCTTTCCCTAAGGGTGGCCACTTACTAGGGAACCATGACACTCACCAATGTGAAACAAGATCAAAAGCATAATGTCCAAGCATACGTTCTATACTTAAGAGAATCTTTAATGCAACATATTCAAATGCCTCAAGTATTAAGGTGATACTTACCACAATACCTGAATTGTACCTCATGGAACAAGACCAACTGTCTTGCAGAAGCAAGTTGATGTGGTGAATTCCATCATGATGAATCAAAGAAGTATGGTCATGGAGCGGATATCTATCTATGTATGTGGACACTGTCAGTCGATCCATCTCTCGGTACTCCATGTCTACAACTTGAGGGACTTAAGTCATCACCTCTCTAGTTATCTCTAGAAATGGGAGATACCATGGCCGAATTATTTCTTTGTTAAGGATATGAAGAATGGTAAGTTGATTATCACTGAAGGTTTTCTCAACTCGAAGGAATACCTATACAAGTTTTGTGACCTTCCTCGACAAGATCCTGAACCAATTTCTCTTGTTTCTCACACTGATGAACGAAGTCGAATTTGACATGAATTATTTAAACACCTCAATTATCAAAGTATGAAGTCGATGTCCACACATAACATGGTTGCAAGTTTACATAAAGTTCTTCTACTTGATGGAGTCTGTAGAGGATGTGTGTTGGGAAAGCATCATCAAGTACCTTTTGACTTTGGAAAAGCATGGTGAGCACAAAACCTACTAGAACTAGTACACAATGATCTTTGTTGTATCAATCAACCTTCCTAAGTAGGTGCAAAGTATGTCTTAAACTTTATTGAAAATCTCTCTCAATTCACTTGGGTCTATTTCTTAAAAAATAAGAGTCATGTCTTTGCAAAGTTCAAAGAATTTTGAGCATTTTCTGAAACAAAATATGATTGACCTATCAAGTGCTTGAGATCTGACAATTGTGGAAAGTATGTAAATTGACCATTTGAAGAATACCTTACTCACTTTAGTATCGCTTGGAAATAGTCAGCTCTTCATACTTCTCAACATAGACAATTTTAGGGGCTATATATCGCCCATGGGATATTTTTCCATGCTTTTTCCCCAAAAACGATTCATCAATTTCCATTTTTTCTAAAAATGATTCACCCAAATTTTATAGAATAATTTTTTGTACCTTAGAAATAGCCCAAAATTTATTAAAACTATATAAAATAATTAGAATTTTGAATATTTTTACAAAAATATTGCCAAACATTTTATAGTTTGAATATTAAGGACTAGTAATCTTCACCAAGGTTTCTACAGTTTGAGATAAATTTCTATCCTTAAAATCATCTATGCTCCTCAATAGAGTGGTGTTGTTGAACACAAAAACTAGACATTGGTTGAAATGGCTTGTTGTCTTTTACAAGCCAAAGATCTGCCTACTTGTTTTTGGGCTAAAGATATCTACTGTGAAAACTATATATTGAATCACATTCTAACTCGAGCTGTCAATGTTGAATCCAATCTAAAGATGGTGTAGAAAGAAACCCTCAGCTGGTCACCTACATGTCTTCAGTTGTGTTCCTTGGGCTCATATTCCAAATGATTATAGGAAAACACTAGATGCAAAGAGTCATGCATGTATCATGATGGGATACTCTGAATATTCTAAATCCTATCGACTGTTTGACCTTGTTAGACGTCATATTGTTATCAAAATAAATATGTTTTTTAATGAGAAGTATTCTGGCATTAATTTGTTGTATGATTCTCCCAGTTTATTACAGGATGGTCCCTTCAATATTATTGATAACATCGGATCACTTGTTCCTTTTTACATCATTTGGATCGGGTAGTCGAACTTTGCTCCTATTTCAACTGGGTTGTCGACCATTGTTTCTAAATCGACTAGACATTCAATCTCTGATTTGAATGGTCCTTCGTCTTATTTGACTAAAACTCTTCCTTCCACAGCCGATATTAGTTCACCATTTTCCTACCTACCCTGATGGGATGCTAAGACAATTGAAGTTGCTAGTCCTGAAGTCAATGGTATCTCTTCAAGATGACAAAACCGTAGTTAGAAGGAACAAGTTAGTGTCACTTTTATGAATCTTATTCTTGAAACTTGTGATCTTGTTTCTTACTCATATTCACAAGGCCAACCTGAATGGGAGTAAGCTATGTAGGCTGAAATAAATTCTCTTTTGAAGAATCATACTTGGGATTTAGTTCCTCGACCTTAAGGGAATAACATTGTGAAATTGTGATGGGTCTATAAGACCAAATTTACCTCTGAAGGTTTTTTTGAGCAACATAAAGATCACTTGGTCATGAAATGATTTTCTCAACAAGAAGGCATTGAATACACTGAAACATTTTCTCCTATTGCAAAGATGAATTCTATTCGACTTGGTTGGCCGATCCACTAGATGGATGTGAAAATTTCATTCCTTCATGGTGATTTATCTAAAGAAATTTTAATGGAACAACCCCTTGGTTTTGTGATAGTTTACACTCTTGTTTTTTGTATCCAAAAGTGACTTTATGGTTTGAAACAAGCTCCGAGAGCTTGGTATGGTAAGATCGACCATTTCTTTCTCACTCTTGGATTCAAACATTGCGAATTTGATCACAATACTTATGTATTACATGATAATGGTGATACTTTGATTGCTTCTATATATGTTGATGACCTAATCATGACTGGAAATAATATTAATCTAATAATTCAATTGAATAAACAACTTGTTGACACCTTTGATATGATAGACCTTGGTTTCTGCATTATTTTCTCAGTCTTCAAGTTCTACCTCTTCTTGATGGTTTGTTTCTTTCTCAATCTAAATATGTATTGGATCTATTGACATGTTTTAAGATGGAAAACTGTAATCCACATGCTACTCCCTCTCATGGAGTTAATATGAATAAAACCTATCAGCCTCCCAAAGTCGATGTTGCTCTTTATCGATAATTGGTCGGTAGTCTCATTTATCTCACTCACAATCGACTTGATATATCCTTTGTTTTTTTTTTGACGGAAACATATATAGATTATATTAGAGGGGTGGCAAAGCCACAGATTCAGTTACAAAATGGCCGCGAATTCCTTCGGGCCTAAATTCCTGATACAAATCTACTATGAAGCTGTAACTAAGAACTGATCTAGCTCCCATGCTGCTTAACAACTGCTTATTTAGAGCATTGGCTACTATACAAGATGCCAGAATGCTGGAAGAGAGCTAACAATTACATTACAGAGAGAGATTACTTCTTGGAGTCGTGGTTCCAATTGATGTTTAGCTGGGCCATCTTGGCCTCCAACTGTTCCATTCTTTCATCAAATTCTTGCTGTGGATTTTTCAGCTCTTTGTGGAGTTTGTCCAGCTCCTCCGCAAAGCCAATTTTGGTCAGAGTGATATCAGATTCGAGTTGTTCCAGCCTACGTCCAACCTCCACATCCAAGTTTTCTAAGAAATCCAGTTGATGCTGGAGTAGCTGCTGTAAATTCGCCAGAGCTTTTTCCATTTCTTTCAGACGCTCCTCCGTGCTCAGATTCCCTTTTGAAGAAGACGCCATCTCCCTTCGATCTCTCACCTCGCGTGTCCTGCCTTTCTTACCCTGATGCTTCACCCTCTCTGAAATTCTAAACGGCTTGCAAATATTTACTTGAGCAGGAATGAGAGGGTAGAGGTCACCCTTTATTTCTTTCTCACGCGTTCTCATTTTCACCTTTGGATTTTGGCCCTGGTCGCACGGATCTCTTGTCTCCACAAGATCTAGAGCACCATTCCTCATGGTACCGAGCCAGGTCTTTCGTCCAACCAAAACTTCTGTCCCTGTCTGCCTTTGAGATTCGACCGATTCCCCTGCTACTGCGCGATCTGGCATTTGGGAGAGTGCAAGAGGACAACGTGGGTTCAAGGGATCTCCACATTGCTCATAATTCCATTGACTGACAGCGCCCCAGCCTCCAATAACACGCCTTTGTTGGCTTCCTTGTCAACAGTTCGATTTAGATCCCTTAACACGTGAAAGAATTGACAAGAGTTCAAATTCCTTAAGAGGAGGCGAGTTTTATCAAGAAGATTGTTGAGCTTAGTGCTTTGAGTTGTGGAGTGTTTGACCATGGCCTGTATAATTATTCTGGAATCGCCTATGATTGTCAAGTCCTTGGTTACTTGATATATCCTTTGTTGTTAGTGTGGTTTATCGATTTATGCAGGATCCCAGAGAAAGACACTAGAAATATGTCAAAACAATTTTTCATTACCTCAAGGGTACCACACATCTTGGTATCAAATATTGTCAAAATTCATATTTTTTAGTCGGCTTTAACGACTTTGAATGGGTAGGTGACAATGATGATTTAAATTCCACCTCTGACTATGTTTTTCACTTCAACATTGGACCGCTCCTTTGGCCATGTAAGAAACAGAAGGTAGTCTCTCTATCAACTACAAAATTTGAATATCTTGGTGTTGTTAATGTAGGGACATATGCCATTTTGATTCACTAGCTCTTGGTTGAAATTGGGTTTCCTATACAGACCTCTACCACTCTCTATTGTGACAATCAAAGTGCTATTCAATTTTTTGACAATCCTATCGCTTACAGTCAAATGAAGCATGTCAAACTTCATGCTCACTATTTGAGGCAGTTAGTTCAAGAGAAAATTGTCACTCTTGTATACTGCAGAACTAATGATCATATTGTTGACATATTTACCAAACCATTGCCTAAAGATAATTCTGTTAAACTCCATGGTATGCTCGGGCTTCGAGAAACTACAATTATGGGGGGGTGTCCTACTGAATTAATGTCTTCTCCTAAATATCTAGAGCAGTGTGTTGATGGGGGTGAGGGGGGTTGGAACCTCAGGTTTTGTTGGTTCATCGCAATTATACTTGAGATATTTGGTCAGACAATCAACTCACAATTGGAAACAATTGGTCGAGCAATGACCAGAATTCAACAACAATTGGTCGAGTAGTCGACGAGCTTGTTAGTCGGACAATTGACTAGTGGTTGAAGATAGTCGATTGATGGATTTAATTGTTGAGAAATTGAGTACGGGTTGGACGAATGGATGTTCGAGTCAACTTGGTTCAACTAACTAACTAGACAACATGGATTTGATGAGTCACCTCTAACCACTGAAAATTATGTGTGAACATGATCTTCCTGATTCCAAGGAAGTTGGTTATATTTTGAGACTATAAATAAAGGACCCAATGAGTCATTATCAATATGCTAATCATAGTGAACATGTATTCAATAATGCACTATGACTTCTAGGTCACAGTGTGGTGAGCCTAAATGTTGAAACGATGTCTTTTGACACCATCGATCTTCTGTGAAGTTTATTTCTCTTTGTTTATTCTGCAAATTCTATTATTTTTCCATGCAGAGTTACACTCACTCCCCAACAATACATGCAAAGAGTCTTCTAAATACTTTTTTTTTTCAAAAGACCCAATCCAAATAAATATGTGCAATGACATATATAGTGTACTGGGTATCTAACATTGTAAATTATTGAGTATGGAAGTGATGATAAAGTGAAAAAATACCCATGCTCTGTTTGTACTTAAACGTGAATCAATGAAGAAGGAAATAGATGGGAATAATATGAGAGAGTGGTTATTTGCTTGTAATAAAATTTAGGCAAGATTTGAGGGAAAATTTGAAACAATGAAAGGCAATGCGGCGAGTGAAAAACCTAGGTCTATACTCAGTATAAATATTCATAACAAAGTGAAATTGTGGTGACATGTATGAAAGGATAATAAAAGGACAATAATGAGTGACTTCAAATTTTAAGAATGAGATTCCAACTACACAACATTACTATGTTTGTAACTAGAGAAAAAAACCTACGTATCTTAGCTCAAACATTGAACAATGGTAGAAATAATCCTTCTGACTATGTGGTATCGACCTCCTGACTCAACTCTTTAAAGTTCCTTTGAATTGGTTACCAACTACTGGAACCGAGCTCAAATCTAATCCATTGCTTGATAAAACGATGATTTTATAGCTCCACTACTAGCTTATGAACATAGCAACTCGTTAACCCTAAACTCATCTCAAGAATACCATATTCCAAAGCAATATGTACTGAATGTGCTCATGAATTCAATAATTTCTTCATTAATTCCAGTGTCCAACATCACAACGTGAATTCACTTTGTCACCCTGATACATTGTTTGTGTTATGAGAAATGGATATAATGTTTTACAAAGAAACTTGACCCATATGCCTTTAAAAAACCTTCTATACTAATGTAATTCATCCACCATTTAAAATAGCTTGATATGAACAACAATTTCTCCATTATACTTTGAAAAAAAAACCCAAGTATATTTCACATAGAATCAAGTCACTTGGTAAACGCGATTTGCAATTAAAAGAAATGAACTCATGCATTTACTAAATATAAATCAAATTTGTGCATGTAACATTTATATTTTGATAGACATAATGTGCCTTAGCCTTCACTTGAATAAAAATCTCCTAGTATGACCCATGCCTATCTTACATAGTATGGTAAACAATTAAGCAAAATTATGTAGCAACACTTATTAACGGGTTTGCAAATATTGCAAGTTTTTTAATAAATCTGTTAGGCCACATATAGGGTCAACAAGAGGTAAGAGTCATGTAATGGAGTAAACATGCTATTAAATGAGCATGAATACTATATTAGATTTGCTTTCCTCCATGTAAACATTGCCCAACATGATATGGTATGATTTAGCTTCATTAGAGTAGCTCACAATCCAAAAAATTATTTTCCCCAACATGTAAGCCAACAACTATTTATTAATTACTTAAGGAAACACTGAGATACCAACTGTTTGATTAGTGATGTGAAGAGCTATGTGTTGGAATCTACAAACCAAAAAAATTACTATCTTAGAGAACTATAAAAATGAATTGGGTGGTTTTGGGTGGAAGTACCCCTCATGATGTTGAGTATGAGTGACTCAATTAACTTTTGGTCCACTCCCAAGTAGTGAAAGTAATGCATACAACCATTGTCCAATGGTCAGGAACAAGGTTGAATTGCTAATTTTAAGAGGTTGAGAGTTGAAACTCAACTGGAAAATTACAATAGATAGATTATCACAACCATTGATTTGGTGGAATCCATGAAATGGATGGTCTGAGCTATTTTACAATTTGTATTAGAAAAACGAAGGAGCTAGGATTGATTCTAAACAAAAAGGAATATCACAAAAAACTAGAATTTATCATCACAATTACTTAACACATTTCATAGAACAATTCCAGTTATTACACACCATCACACAAAATCCATAGTGCAATGAATACAATATTTACCCTAGAAACCCAAATAAGAAAACCGATGTCGAATGGTTGCTCTGTCTATATTTTGACAATTTTAGGTTACAATGCATGTTGCAGGCTCATGGGCCATTCAAAAATTTCCATAGCCAATGTTCTTCTTCATCCTCACCTCTCGACCAAAAAGTCCTTTGTGAGTCCAAAGAACAATAATATATAGTCAGAGATGGGGGTAATGAGAAGGTCAAGCGTCCTTGTCCTTTCATTTCCTATTCGCCAATTTTCTCTCCTATCTCATTTTCTTTTTCTCATTTATTTATTTTTTCCCTTTATTTTATTTCATTAATTTTGTTTTTTGATTCTTTCATTCCTTTTTTTTTTCTTCAACCTTCGGTAATTTTCTAAGAATACGTTTTGGGCACTAAGAGATCCTGTAGTTAATTTTTTTGAGCTTCAAATTACGTTTGGGCACTAAGTCTTACAACCGTTAATTTTTTTTCGGAACTGTTATCACACAATATTGCACCCTAGTGCAAAGAGTTCACAAGGCACAAACATGAGTGGAGAATTATAAATTTTGTCGTTGTCACCTAGACAACAACTTCCCTCATTTTAGTGAAGGATGGATCCAACACAAGGGAGATTTCCCTAGTAGCCTCTACGGTTCCTAAGGCAAGACGAAATCAAGTATAAGGTCACTTATATAGCTACCCAATTTACCACCAATAAGATATAATAAACAAGTACGGATTAGGTGGTTACTCAAGGTAAATTATGGATTTGAGTTTAATGTTCTTTTAAGGATGTTTTAGAGGGTTTATCAAGTTATTGTCTAATGCAAAATTATTCCCCAAAAACACAAATCTGAAAATTACTTAGGGTTATTATACAACTTGCATAAAAGATAAATAAATTACAATAATGAACAAGTTATAACAACAATGTATTTAAGTCACTTGAACATATTGCAAAGAAGCAAATTTTAGGGATACAATAATAAATAAAACTAGGGTTTAAGTAACTTATTAATTCTGAAAATTCAAGAGCATATAACAACCAATAAAACCAAGATGTACAACCTTAAAATTGATGTAACAAAAACCAGCTATGCCAATTTTTCAAGAGAAATGATTTTAGGTCAAACACATGGAAGGAAACCCTAGGATTTTATGTAAAAAATATGAAAGAAAACCTTAAATGTCTAGGTTTTGTTTTGTGATGGATGAAAAATAAATGTAAGCTAAACAAACCCTAAATTTACTCTAAAACAAAGATAAAATTTTAAATTTTAAAGTTAAGATTGACTAGATGAGAAAAGACTAGTGACTGCTAATTGTTTTGGGCATATGGAGTTAAGTAAGGACTATCTTGAGAAAGTGTAAGTGAAACTATGGTGATAGTTAGGGTTTTCCACTACAAACTCTAGCAAATCCACTTAGTGCCTTACAAGGTTTAAAATAGTTCAAGGGGAAGAAACTCCACCAGTAATCTTCCGAGAGCTTTGAAGAAAGGAATTGTTCAAGAAAGTAGAAAGAGAGTTTACCAGCACCACTAGAGAAGCACAACTACACTTACAATCATTCATAAGGAAAATCCATAAATATTTAGAGAGACTACTTACTCAAGAAATCGATTCATCCACAAAACCCTAGCTAAAAATACCAATGAAATTTTGTAAAGCATCTAGAAGACATCATCATCAAGAAGTCGCTCTAGTTATCCATA
This sequence comes from Picea sitchensis, assembly GCA_010110895.2. Taxonomy (NCBI): domain Eukaryota; kingdom Viridiplantae; phylum Streptophyta; class Pinopsida; order Pinales; family Pinaceae; genus Picea; species Picea sitchensis. The sequence continues at coordinate 50,767 of SNQJ01S0006293.1, read as the reverse complement.
AATAACAAGAAGATAGAAATCATAGTAGACAAGTAGTGTTCTCCACAAGTTCTATCATTGAGTTATAGATGATATTTGCTTCCCTTATTTATACGAAGATATATAACAACCCTCTCAATATAATAATAATATTCTCTTAGCTATTAACTCTAAAGAATATAAAATACCATTATCTCTTTACAAATCCTAATCTTTACAAATCCTAGATATATGGTAAAAAATACATAAACTATGAGGTGGTTATGCCACCTATATAATAATATCCATGATACATGAGTGAATGAGTCAAAATACCTCAAAGTGTTACATCCTTATTTTCCACCCTAGAGACACTTGGAGGATCCATTGCTGTTTTCCTGCCGAGACACACTCTTCTGGCATGAATTTCACTATTTTTGAAGGAGGTTGCACTCTGACCTACCAACAGAGTGTTATCGATCACTGGAAGCATGCGACCGGTCACTAGTTGCACTACTGACATCCCACAACCGCCTCTATAGCCTTCTAGAGTTGGTGAGTTATGAGGATATCAACGCTGGGTAAGTTGTTTGTCTCGTGATATGATCTTAGGAACTCTCAATACATTCGAGGTTCAATAATTTATAGAGATCTAGAAGCATCCCTAGCCTCCTCCACCAATCTATATAAGGAAGGCATACCAAGGGCAATAGGAGACATCTATTACATGTTTATGCTGTAGAAATTCCTTAGAGGAGCTCTTCTACAATTTGGTCTTCATATTAGGTCAGCCTTGCTTGTGTGAGGGATAAGGAGGAGCTAGAGCAAGGGCCCATGGAGAATTTATTTCATAACTCAAGGTATTTTTCATGATTGATGTACTATCTCTCCATTTTTAATATAGATCAACATTTGTTTCCCCTTCCAGTGCTTATGTATTCAGTAATTGGTACTTTCTTGTAGAAGATCTAATATTTCCTTGAGTGGATTAGGATAGATCTCGTTTATAATTGCATTCCTTAATCTTGAAGAGGTTTGAGAAAGGTGTGTAGCGTCTCTTTGTGTGCATGAAGAAGGTCACAAGAGATGGATATTTGGAGCTACATCAACCAGGAACACACAAAGACAACCTTCAAAAATAAGGCATGCCTTTCCATCCCACATTAATAGCATAATTAAGACAAATATGATAGATCTACAAAGAACCTTGTTGTGATATATCCCTCTATTGATCTAGGATCAAGGGCATATCCAAGGGAGAAATTACCTATCCGTAGGAGGGAAATATCTATTAACAGAACAAGTGACTCTACTGGGGAAGGATCCTTGATTCTTCCTTAGTTTTGTATTCTCCTTTCTTTTTGGTTTTCTGGAACTTCTCTATAGCCATTAATCTTCCTCATCACTCACTAAGGGAGTAGATTTCTCAGATCTAGGCATGATCTAGGTATTTTTGCCCAAATTTTGCAGATGGTCATGCTTTTTCTATTCACACTAGAATGACCAGTCGTGAGCTGAATGTTGTACATATTGTGACTGCATGCATAATGATCGTATGTTGTAGTACTGCTAGGTCGTTACTGCCCCTGTAGGTGACTGTTTTTCAAAATTTTCTGAATTTTCTTGGTCATATCTATAGTTTTCCTTTCCTTCTAATCCTGACATAGGTCTATTAGCCTATATCCAATCCCTGTTTGAGCCTCTCTTTGTTGTTTATGCTTTGCAAGTGAATTTCAAGAATGTGAGTGTTGGGCTTGTTTGTTTGTGTGAGCTAGCTGCCTAGCAATTAATGACCTGGGTAGTGTTTCCAATAGATTCTTTAAGATATGGTAATGTTCTTGTATTCCCTTTGTATAACTACAACAAAATATGCAATTAGCACTAGAATTTAGTGTATTTTAGTTCATGAATTGGACACCTTTTCCAGTGCAAAACTGGGTGCAATATGGAATTTTTATAATTGTGCCAGATTTAGTGCCGGATTTAGCGCTAGATTTTGTTCCAGGAAAATAATGCCAAGAATAGCGCCAAGAGTAATGCCAGGAATAGCGTCAGTTTTAGCGCCAAAAATAGCGCCAGGAATAGAGCTGGAATTAGTGCTAGGTGTTGCTTCCAGTTTTTCTTCTGATATGCCTTCCAATTTTGCTTCCATTTTTGCATCTAGTTTGGCTTCCTGTTTTATGTCCAGTTTTTCTTCTGATATGGATTCAAATTTTTCTTCCAATTTGGCACCAGGAATAGCACTGGTTTTAGCGCTAGGTGTTGCTTCTAGTTTGGAACCAGGAATAGCACCAGGTTTAGTGCCAGGTGTTGCTTCCAGTTTTTCTTTGATACGCCTTCCAATTTTTCTTCCATTTTGGCTTCTGGTTTGGCTTCCAGTTTTACGTCCAGTTTTGCTTCCAGTTTGGCTTCCAATTTTACATCTAGTTTTGCTTCTCAGTTTGCTTCCCATTTTGGCTTCCAGTTTTGCTTTTGGTGTGGCTTCCAATTTTTCTTCCAATTTGGCTTCCATTGTTGCTTCCTTTCTTGCTTCCAAAAATGTTTCTTGTTTTGCTTACAATTATTAATTTAATATGTTTTATTTCAATTTAATTAGTTAAATATATCATGTCTCTTGAATAACTTATATCATTATACAATAAGTCATATAAATGCATTTGAAATTTTTTATAGGATAACATTTATAAATATTTTTTAGGGAAATATACATCCATACAAATTAACAACATCATTATACTTATTAAATCTCCATCAACATAGAATATACAACATCCAGTATATATAAAATAACAAGTTAATTATTATAACATGATCATCATCTATAATTAAAACAAGTGAGTCAAATATCTATAATTTAAGTGAATTTGACAACATCAATCATGAGCAGTAAATCAAAACCATCATACGTAATAAATATGCATCCAAAAATCATCAAACAGTTTCAATATATAAAAATTGACGAGTCATTATTGATAAGCTCATCATCACATATAACTAAAACAAGTGAAAGTCAAATATATATGCCAATAGATCAATAAAATTTGAAAATGATACATGTCCAAATGTCGACATAAGTCAAAATGATACATCATGTACAAATGATATAAATAAAAATGATAAATTATGTAAGACACAATGTTACAAGTCAATATGATACGTCATGTCTGAACGATATATGTCAACATGAAACATGTCAAAATGATACAACTCAATAATATGGTAGTGGACGTTGTGAAAATGATACATATGATAGTAACCATGAAAAGAGGCACTATAAGAATATAAAAAAAAATGATCCATGATGCAGTCTATATGATCAAGAATGTCACTGGATGCTACCAACAACTGCCTCAACATCATCATCACCATCACCGTCGTGATCATGATCATCATGATTATAATCATCATCATCTACATCGACATCGACATCGTTGTGATATGTATCTGTGTCATCATGAGCATCATATTCCATCTCAACATCGGATCCAGTGTCATGATCTGGATCTATTTGTTGAGGATGATCCAGATCTTCTAGAAGATCCTTATTCTGCAAAAACAAACATTTAGAATGAAAATTTATTATTTATTTCATGCAATAATTAATTTCTCTATTACATATCTAATATTACAACATATGAAATGAAACAATAATCATATTACATCATATCAATGTGCACATACGATAATAAAATTTCAAATAAGTTACAACTAAGATGTCATTCCAATGATGTAAAACATTTAACAATTCTAATAAACGTTAGTAAAGATCATAAAAAATGCCATGACTAGCCTTGCCATGCCTTTCCTTGACAAGCCTTGCCTTGCCTTGACATGTATTGCCTTTCCTTGACATGCCTTGCCTTTCCTTGACATGCCATGCCTTGCCTTTCCTTGACATGCCATGCCTTGCCTTGACATGTCTTTCCTTTCCTTGACATGCCTTGCCTCGACTTGACATGTCATTTCCTTTCCTTGACATGCCATGCCTTTCCTTTCCTTGACATGCCATGTCTTGTCTTTCCTTGACATGCCATGCCTTGCCTTTACATGCCATACCTATCCTTTCCATGCCTTTCCTTGACAAGCCATGCCATGCCTTGCCTTTACATGCCATACCTATCCTTTCCATGCCTTTCCTTGACAAGCCATGCCTTGCCTTGACATGTCTTGCTTTTCCTTGACATTCCATGCCTTTCCTTCCCTTGACATGCCATGCCTAGCCTTGACATGCCATGCTCAACCTTGCCATTCCTTGCCTTGACAAGACACATGCCTTGCCTTGACATGTCTTTCCTTTATTTGATATGCCATGCCTTGCCTTGCCTTGACATGCCATGCCTTTCATTGTCATGCCNNNTTCCTTGACAATCCATGCCTTGCCTTGATAAGCCTTGTCTTGCCTTGACATGCCTTGCCTTGCCTTGACATGCCTTTCCTTGACAAGACATGCATTTCCTTGACATGTCTTGCCTTGCGTTGACATGCCATGCTTTGCCATGCATTGCCATGTATTACCATTCATTGCCTTGTAATTCCTTGCCTTGCCATGCCTTGCCTTGATATGCCATGCCTTGCCTTGACATTCCTTGCCTTTCCTTTCCTTGCCATGCCTTAACCTAACGTGCCTTTCCTTGCCTTGCATTGACATGCCTTGCCTTGACATGTCATGCCTTGCCTTGACATGCCATGCCTTTCTTTGCCTTGACATGTCATGCCTTGCCTTGACATGCCATGCCTATAATTTCCTTGACAAGCCATGCCTTGCCTTGCCTTCACATGCCATGCCATGCCTTGCCTTGCCTTCACATGCCTTTCCTTGCCTTGACATGCCTTTCCTTGCCTTGACATGCCTTTCCTTGACATGCCTTGCCTTGACTTGACACGCCATGCCTTTCCTTGCCTTGACATGCCATGCCTTGCCTTGCCTTGACATGCCATGCCTTTCCTTGCCTTGACATGCCATGCCTTTCCTTGCCTTGATATGCCATGCCTTGCCATGCCTTTCCTTGACAAGCCATGCCTTTCCTTGACATGCATTTCCTTGCCTTGACATGCCATGCCTTTCCTTTCCTTGACATGACATGTAGAAATCCTTGAATTGCCTTGACATGACATGCATAAAACCATAATCAAGAGACCAAGTCCAACCAAAAGCCAAAATCCCAGCGGCAGCAATTGCAGTTGCACTCTCTCTCCAAACTTGCGCACCACTAATCTTATGCAGTTGTGAGTGAGTGAGTTTTAAATGAGCTCTAGCGCACTCTATTTACACTACTCTATCTCACTTGATCGGGACGACTTCTCTTTCTGGAGGCTAATAACTCAATATTAAATATTCTTTTGAGGTGACTTGTCTTCTAGGGTTATTATCCAACGTTTTATGGTTTCTCTTGCTTCCTAGAATATTCTAGTCCTTTCAAAGGTTACATGTAGACGTTAATAGCTCTTGAAACTACCATAATATCAACACCCATTCCATAGCCTTGATATTCCTACTTTAGGCACACCCCCCTTTGTGCTAGAGAAGAGCTAGCCTAAAGTGAGAGGAATATTTGTTGAGGTGACAATGGGCAGCCTTCCTGAGTTACACAAAGCTATCACCTTGGTGCTTGGGACTTTACACTTTTGTGGGTGCTAGATTTTGTTGTAACACTACCCAAGAAACAAGAAAGGCAATTTTTCATTAAAATCCATGTTGAAGTGTCTCCTTATAGTGGAAAAACCAACATCATGTTGAAGCAAAGTAAGAGAGGAAGCTCAATTAGGATAATTTTTTGCAAGTACTTCAACATAAGTATCTTATAGCACTACTTTGAGCATGAGCATTAGTTATGTTGGGAAGCTTAACTAGAAAAGTATGCTCTTTTTTCTTTCCTCAAGTTTCCACAATGTGATGCTCGAATATAGAAGGTCAACCATAAGAACATGAGTACTGTTTGATGGATCCCTGCAAATCACTTCAAAAATCACCCAACTTTCCCAAATCCATTTCCCCAAGTTTCAAGAAACCAACATGTTGAGTCTCTTAACTTCACAAGGACCACTAAGGAATTTTGTGATAAGCCTAAAAATTTGTCATAATTGTTGTTGGGATGATCGTATAAGGCACAACAGGTGAGGAGAACTACAAAAATCTGTCACATCCCTAGAAATTTGTAATATTGGCAGAAGAAAAGGTTTTGAGCTGCAAGGCTCAGTTCACTTTAGACTTAAAAAGAACAACATCCAGTAAAATAGACAACCATTTCATCTTCTTTCAAAATTTCAAAACGTTCAAGCAAAGTTGTGCAGGTGGGGAGGGAAATTTCTAGATTTGGTCAAACCTCGTAGCTATGCATATTTATGCACTAGGGAGGTCTCTTTCCATTCACATATGGATCTATATCTATCCCAAATTAACACTTAAATGTTGTTGTAAGAATTGTGGGTGTTTATACTCATAATTTCCATGTGTTTCTTGTAGACAACAATGTGTTGGATGTCAAAAATAAAATAAATACTGATACAAATAGAGTGCAATAACAAAATTACACTAAACACTAGAACCACAACTAGTTGCACACATAAATATCTTATTTCATTAAATTTCTGACCTCATTACAGACCGGGGTATTGAAAATGTTTAATGGTGAGAACATTATATTTTCTATAATTGGGGCATCTTTATCTCAATTCAATGAAATAACTTTTATCTAAACTTACATCATCAATAATACTCATGTACAATATCTACCTAAAGTTTTTGCATTGATGGGGGCACAAAATCATAATCGGGCGATGTAACTATGTTCTACAAGCTCTGACAGGTCCATATGGCCAACACCCACGTGACCACAATGTCCACAATCACTAGAGACAAGGGGTTTTGAAATTTGACCCCCTTTGTCGGATTTGCATTGTGCCTCATTGAGCAAAACCCTAGTTCTGGAGATCCTATAACAAACACTTTTTCGAGTGATGGAATCACAGGAGAGGGGTCCTCCTAGCTGGAATCTGGTGCCAGGAGTCCAACAAAACTGGTGTTTCGTCAATTCGAGGCACAATTTATGTGTTATGGTGAGTTGCAACTCGCCTCTTGAATTCATTAAGGGAGACAACGACAATTTGGTCCAGGGGCACAAAATCACAATCGAGCGACATAACTGAGTTCCATAAGCTCTGGAAGGTCTGTATGGCCAACGCCCACATGACCACAATGCATGTAATCACCCGACACAGGGTTTTTAAATGTCGACCCCCTGCGTCAGATTTTCATTGTGCCTCACTGAGCAAAACCCTAGTTCCAAAGATCCTCTGACAAACACTTTTTCGGGTGATGGAATCACAAGAGAGGGGTCCCCCTAGCTGGAATTCAGTGCTAGGAGTCCAACAAAACTAATGGTTCATTGATTCGAGGCATGACTTGTGTGTTATGGCAAGTTTCAATTCGCCTCCTGAAGTCATTCAGGGACACAATGACAATTTTGTTTTGAGGCACAAAATCAAAATCGAGTGATGTAACTGAGTTCCGTAAGCTCTGGAAAGTATGTACGACCAATGCCCATGTGACCACGGTGCCCACAATCACCCGACACAGGGGTTGTGAAATTCGACCCCCTGTGTCGGATTTGCATTGTGCCTCACTCAACAAAACCCTAGTTTCAAATATAATCTAATAAACACTTTTTTGGGTGACTAAATCATAGGAAAGGCCCCCCCCTAGTTGGAATCCGGTGTCAGGAGTCCAACAAAACTAGCATTTCGTCTATTTGAGGCACGTTTTGCATGTTATGGCGAGTTGCAACTCGCCTTCTAAAGTCATTCAAGGAGATAATGACAATTTGGTCTGGGGGCACACAATCACAACCAGGCGATGTAATTGAGTTATGTAAGATCTGGATGGTCCGTATGGCCAACACCCATGAGAATATAGTGCCCATAATTGCCTAACACAGGGGTTTTGAAATTCGAACCCTGTGTCGAGTTTGCATTCTCCCTCATTTAGTAAAACCCTAGTTATGGATATCCTCTAAACAACACTTTTTTGGTTGATGGAGTCACAGGAGAGGGATCCCCCTAGCTAGAATCCAGTGCCAGGAGTCTAACAAAACTGATTTTTCATTGATCCGAGGCATTATTTGTGTGTTATGGAGAGTTTCAATTCACCTCCTGAAGTCATTCAGGGACACAATGACAATTTGTTCCAAGGGAACAAAATCACAAATGTGTGACATAATTGAGTTCTGTAAGCTCTGGAAGGTCCATATGGCCAATTCCCATGCGACCATGGTGCTCACAATCACCCGACAAAGGGGTTGTGAAAGTTGACCCCCTGTGTTGGATTTTCATTGTGCCTCACTGAGCAAAACCTTTGTTTCGAAGATTCTCTAACAAACAAATTTCTGGGCGACAGAATCACAAGAGAGGGGCCCCCCTAGCTAGAATTCGGTGCAAGGAGTCCAACAGAACTGGCGTTTCATCAATCCGAGGCATGGTTTGCATGTTATGGTGATTTGCAACTCACCTCCTAAATCCATTCAGGGAGACATGTCATGCATTTCCTTGCTTTTCCTTGACATGGCATGTCATGCCTTGCCTTGACATGCCATGACTTATCTTGTATTTCTATGCCATGCCATTCCTTTTTTAGCCTTGGCATGATTCTACTCGATTAAAGGCCAAGGAGATGAACTTTGAAGACACCAAACCAACAACATGGATAATAGAATACTCCCATAAGTGGAAACATAAATCATCCAACACCCCCCTTGTCCTTGGGCATGGTCTAAACATCCCATCACATCAAGGGAAACCTTTAATTTCCACCATACTTGAACCATAGATAAGATGTCAAAATATGCTCAAGTAACTAAGGTTGAGCCATACTAGGAAAGCAATAGGACACATAATAAACATGAGAAAATTGAATAATATGACCAACAATAGTGAATTTTCCTACAAATGAAAGGTCTTTACGATGCTATATGAGATGGTATCAAAGGATAATAGATACTATTTTGAGACAAAGTGTTGTCAATTGATATTGAATTTTCTTCTTGGACCATTAATAATATGCCTATGTTAAAATTTTATTCTTATCCAAGTTAGGAGGAAACAATGTTACATTTAGAGTTGTCATTTTTAAGGTGTTATTGAACTTTCAAATGAAGAAATGATAATACATATTCCCTTGAAATAAATACTAATCTATAATGTTACATAACAAATAATAAGACATACTAGTGTAACATATTTTCCTTGTTTCTGTTGTTATATAGTTTCCTACCAACAAATTTCTATCTTTGAATAGTATTACCTTCTCCACCAATGAATATAGAAACATAACAGTAACTCACAAAATGCTGGTATGAATTTATTATTCTAATATCATGCTACAACAGTGGGGAATTTAAACACCGACAACAATATATTAATGGTCACATGAAATATATCTGACCTGAGTAATAGAGGAATCAACTAACTACTCTTCCATAAATGACAGAGTATTCATGGATGACTCATAATAGTATTGTAGGTTGGATTATATAGGTAGCTACAAGATGATAATGGAAAATAATCTCCCAACTTGCTTATGGCATTGTTGATCTGGATTTAGGAGTGGAACGAACTGATTAACAGGCTGAATACAATAAACACTGAGATATGAAGAATAACACATATCTCGAATGAAGAACTGAAACACTTGCTCGAATGGTGGTAGCTATCTCTGAGAAGAGATGTGGTTGCTACGTGCATATGTCTGAGCACAATCAATTACAATGAGGATCTAGAGGCATTTTTGATATTACTCATGAATGCCAAAACCCTAGACATCCAAAAACCTAACCTTAGGAGGTGAAACGTCAAAATTAATGTGGGCCCCTATGGGTAAGTTGGTACCTCAACTTCCCGTGGTCGTAACTTTTGCATACGACCTCCATTTTAGGTGCATGATAGCCCGTTGGAAAGGCCTTTAAGAGAAATACACATTCTGCCGTCAAACTTTGACTCTATCTATAGTTTGACTGTGGCGAGCCAAAAAAACACTGTTTAGGCCTCCAAAACGGCCCTGGAAGTACAAAAAGATGTGATGACATGAAAACATACAAAATACGCTAGATGGATTAGGTGAGAGGCCACCAATATCCACTTGGAAGATGTGTAGGGATTCATACAGCCCCAGAAGTGTAGAATCCATAATTACAAAGAAGTACATAAGAACATGTTGAACTAAAAATGGACAAGAGGAGCTAGTTGGAATAGGTGGGTGGAAACCAATAGCCAATTGGATCAATCCTCCCCCCTTAGGAAGAAATTTTATCCATTGCGTTGATTTCCCCCATTAGGTGAGGAAAATTTTGCTGGATTTGGCCCTGGGTGAGCCACTTGCCTTGGTGTAGAAGTTTCCCTGCCTTGACAACCCGATAAAGTTGGATCCTCTACTGGCGAGTTCCCTTGACCTGTGTGTCCACTATCTGATCAGTGGATGCTTGTTCCATGCAGTCAGGGTTGAGCTATGTGGGTGTCCGTTATTATGCAATCTCTGAGGTGTCCAATAATGGTGGAAAATATGGTCGAAAGAGGTCCACATTGAACACTAGGTGCATGCCAAGGAAGGGTGGAGTGTTGAGCTCAAGATAATTGCTACCCACAACCTTGGTGATAGTGTAAGGCCCATAGCAAAGTGGGCAGAGCTTCCGATGGGGCCCTGTGAGATGCTCCTTCTACAAATGTAACCAAAATTTGTCGCCAACCTAAAACCGGTGTGGTACCCTGTGTTGATCATGGCGCTGCTTGTACTTAGCATTGGATTTCTGTAAAATCTCTTAGACCTGTTGGTGGATGTGCTGAATCTGCTCAATGAATCGGGTGGCTTTGTCAATCGCAGACTGATCATGGGAATAGTATTACTATGTGGTGGCAAGAGGAAGTGCAACATCAATGGGTCCCAAGGGTTGGAATCCCAACCCCACCTGAAATGGGCTATGGACGGTGGAGCTATGGAGAACCCTATTGTAACTATGCTGAACATAAGGGAGACTCTCATCCCATGTACGTGGATGCTTATATTTGTACATGCGCAGGATGTGCACAATCATCTGATTTACAACCTTTGTTTGGCTGTTTGTTTGGGGGTGGAAAGGAGTGTATTTGGTGAGCTTGGTGTCCAACAGTGACCAAAGACTCGACCAAAATGTGCTAAGAAACCTGCTATCCCGGTTGGATATGATGGTATGTGGTATCCAAAAGTGGACCCACACTCGTTTGAAGAAGATCTTGGCATTATTTGCTACTATGATATTCTTCTTGTAGGCTGTGAGGATGGCCATCTTCAAAAACCGATCATGACCACAAATACGCAGTCATTTCCTTGCCTGGTGGACTGAAGGCTCGACATGTAATCCATTGAGATGGATTCCCAAGGCTTCTCGGGAGTAGGAAGAGGGGTGTGTAAGATTTGCTTCTTGGTGGCTGGCTTGGCAATGGCATAGGCAGTGCAAGATCTGATATACTTGTTGGCGTCCTATCGAAGTTTTGGCTAATAAAAATGATTCTGAAGAACGACCACAATTTTCTCCACGCAAAAATGTCACGCCATCCGACTGTAGTGGGATTCCCAAATCATCTTTTCATGCTCGCATATAGGAACAAAGAGATGGCCCAGTTGGCATAATAGTCCATCCTGAATGTGAAAATCGGTGACAGTCGTGCTTGTACCCAAGAGTTGATAGGTGGTGGCGAAGTCCAGATCTTGCTGATAAAGTTGGGGCCACTCAGATGCTTCATGTCCATAGGAATGGAGCACAGTGGTGAGTGCATCCACAGGAGGTCAACTGATGCAGTCAAGGACATGATTTGAGATACCTGTCTTATACTTGATGTTGAGATGGAACTTCTGCAAGTAGGTGGACCACTTCTGATGGCATTCATTCTACAATTTACCCTATGCCTGTATGAACTGCATAGGCTTGTGATGAGTGTGTATGATCGTCTCCTTTCCCAGAATGTAATGTTTCCATTGACGACAGATTGTACAATGGAATACATTTCCTTGTCATAGGTGGGGTATTTCGGGACAATATTTGAGAGCGTCTCACTATGGTATGCCACCAGATTACCGTGCTGAGTGAGAAGTGCACCCACGACATAGTTAGATGCATCCATCTCAATCTTGAATGGTGGTTGCAGATCGGGCAAGGAGAGTACTGGAGCTGAGAACAAGTGATTCTTCAAATCATTTAATGATCGTTGTTATTCCTTTACCCACACGAACTTGGCCCTACCACCCCCCTTGGTCACCTGGTTGAGGGTCCATGCAATATGGGAGAATCCCAACATGAACCGTCGATAGAAGTTTGCTAGTCCCAAGAAGCTCCGAAGCTCGGTCGGTGTGGTCGGGGTTGGCCAGTCATGGATGACTTGGATCTTAGTTGGATCAACATGTACCCCATGCTCATCAACAATGTATCCCAAGAATTGGACCTTGTTCATGCCAAAATACCATTTTTCCAAGTTGGCATATAGCTTGTGCTACCATAGAGTGCTCAAAACCTGTTGAATATGCCGCATGTGCTCCTCCCAAGTTCTATTGAAGATGAGGATGTCATACAATTATACCACCACACAGGAGTTGGTGAAGGGTCTCAATACATCATCCATCAACCTCATGAAAGTGGCTGGTGCATTTCTTAAGACAAAGGGCATGAATATCCATTCAAAGAGACCTTCTTTAGACTTGAAAGTTGTCTTCCATACATCAGTTGGTTCGATGGGAACCTGGTGGTAGCCAGAGGTTAGTTCAATCTTGCTAAATAAATTTCCCCCCTTGAGTTGGTCAAGAAGGTCATGAATCCTGGGAATGGGGTACCTGTTCCTAACTATGATTTTTTTTAAGTCTATGTAATCAGTGCAAAGTTGCTAAGTCCCGTCCTTCTTCTGCACCAGTACAATCAGGCTTCCGCAAGGGGAGGAGCTGGGTCTGATGTGCCCATTTTGGAGAATCTCTTGGATTTGACGCCTGATTTTTTCATTTTCCATCAGTGAGATATGATAGACTTGTCCATTAGGTAGAGGTGCATCAGGGGTTAGATCAATTGGATTCTTGACTTTGCAGTGTGTTGGTACCCTTGTAGGTGAGGAGAAGATGTCTCTATATTCTTCCACGATCCTGTCCACTTGCTTCTGCTACAAAGAGAGGCTCTGTGTAGAGGACATATATGTGGTGACGACCTTCTACTTACTATGAGCATGGATCACAAAGAAGACGAACTTCCCGGCCTGTGAAATGACCTTATTGCATTGCTTAGCAGAGATTAAAGAAATAGAAATAGGCGATGCTACCTCTAGTATCCTGTAGAATTGTCTACCCAAAGTAATAATAACACTATGGGGTCTAGAATCATACACAACATGATGCTTCCACAAATATGGTTATCCTAAAAGAACATCACAATTTTCAAGGGGAGAAATATCACACAGTACCTCATCTTTGAAAGGCTTGATGCCGTAGGGAAGACGACATTGTTGGATGACACAAAGATCTCTTCCTTGGCAAAGCCAGCCGATGGTGTATGGCTGCAGGTGTGATGTTGTTGGTAGGTCCATCCACTTGATGACCTCTACTGAAATCAAGTTCTTCTGACTACCTCTATTGACAATTAAATGAAGTGAAGCCCCCTTTACCCACATCTGCGAGTGAAAGAGGAGTTCCCCTTCCTCTGGTTCTTCTGGTTCGCTTGGCCAAACTTTGGTGGTAGCGACAATGGAAATGGGTTCAACATTGATAATCCATTTCCCTCCTTTGGGATTTGATTCAGAATCATAATTGGCCTTTGACTCAGAAGCCTTCATTTCGACTATGAGTGACTGCTTGGAGCGACATTCTTCGATGTTGTGCCAATGGATTTTATGGTACTCACACCATTTTCCCGTGTCCTTCTTCGTCTTCTCATTTCCCTTCTTTTGTTCCGGCTTGGACTGGTTGTCCTGAGGGCGTCCATCTCGAATTGGTCCCTTACTGCATGGGTTGGGGCCACCTTTTCCCTACTTCGGCTATGAGGGGTTTGCAAATCCAAACTCTCGCCTTTTCTGCTTAAATTTATGTTTGATCTTGACAGCGTATCTATAAGCCGTGCCCAATGAGGCGACGTACAAAAAATCCATTCTTGTTTGAATGTATCTATGCAAACAACCACGGTATTTGAGCACCGGATGATTCTCAGAGTCTTTGATACCCAATTTGGCGTGCAGGGTATGGAAAATATTGGTGAAATATAGTACTGTCTAGTCCCTTTCTTGATGTAGGGTGGTCCATCTGGTGTACTGGTCCTCGTTGCTTCCAACAGGGTAGTACTATTATTTAATGACATCTCGGAAGGAATCCCATGTAGGGGCCACCACAAACATTGCAGATTCTTCTATGACCCTTTGCTCAGAGTAAGTATCCCACTAGTCTTTAACATGGGGAATGACCTTGAGGAGTGCAAAAGTGATATTTTCCCTATTGAAAAAATTGTGGACCGAAAAATACCCTTCGAACAGATTCAACCATTTATCTACAACATCCGCATCTATTAGTCCTTCAAATAATGGAATATCAAAATTTACTCGTACCTTGAAGGGGGTTACATGGCTGCTTGATGAAGATGCTTCTCTTGTGGGTAGCCATCGAAGGATATGCGTGAAGTTGTCCATCATTTCATTCTTTTGTCGCGCAAGGGCTTCCTCGAGAAATTTTTTAATAGGATCTCCTGCTCCATCATCTTTCTTTTCGTCCCCCATGGGTTGTTGTCGGGCTTGATGCGACCGATCTTGCAATGGCTCGATTGGTTCAAGTCCCAACTTCTTTTACTCAGATCTTGTTGGGGACATGCACAAAGAAAAATAAATGAAGAGTAGACTGCTCTAATATCACTGATCCAGATTTAGGAGTGGAAGGAACGGATTAACAGTCTAAATACAATAAACATGAAGATATGAAGAATAAAATAGATATCCAGTGAACAATATCTTCTATTGAATAATGAAATAGGTTGAAACTGTAAAACTGCAGAACTGAAACACTTGCTCGAATGGTGGTAGCTATCTCTGATAAGAGATGTGGCTGCTATGCGCATCTGTCTAAGCAGAATGAATTACAATGAGGCTCTAGAGGCCTTTTTGATATTACTCATAAATGACAAAACCTTGGACATCCAAAAACCTAACCTTAGGAGGTGAAACGTCAAAAGTCACATGGGCCCCTATGGGTAAGTTGGTACCTCAACTTCTTGGGGTCGTAACTTTTGCATAGGACCTCCATTTTAGGCGTGTGATAGCCCGTTGGAAATGTATTTCATAGAACTACACATTTCACCATCAAACTTTGACTCCGTCTACAATTTGACTATGGCGAGCCAAAAAAACATTGTTTAGGCATCCAAAACGACCTTGGAAGTACAACAAGATGTGCTGACATGAAAACATACAAAATAAGATAGTTGGATTAGGTGAGAGGCCACCAATATCCACTTGGAAGATGTGTAGGGATTCAGACAACCCCAGAAGTGTAGAACCCATAATTACAAAGAAGTATAGAAGAATGTGCTAAATTAAAAATGGACAAGAGGAGCCAGTTGGACTAGGTGGGTGGCCACCAATAGCCAACCGAATCAGCTGTCTACAAGAATAAACTCAACCTATCCAACTTTTATTATCCATAGAATTGATGGATAACCTTTCTTAACACACAAAATAGGCTCTATATCCAAGTCGACTTCAACCAACAGTTAGGAAATGCTTCGAGTGAATGAGAAATGTGCCCCACAGATGAGAAAAAATTCCAGTAGAGAGGGAATACACCCAAACTGTGTAAACTCAACAATTCTTAAGAGAAAATATCCCTAGAACAGAGGTAATGCTTCCCAAGAGAGAGCTCGACCTGTCCTTCATCATAAAACTCTTGCTCACTCTCCAAAAATGGTGCCCCAACTCACTATGTATTGTTGTTACTGAAGCTCACAATTTTTCAATGTGAAACTCAACCTCCCACAATCAACAACTCGTCCCTATCAACAATTAGAATATGTCGTCCTTTCCACATGACAAATTCAGACAACCATGAGGAATTTGGTCCAACATTAATAGAATAGATTCCCACGACCAATACTTAGTACCCAACCAAGAAATCTCTACTCCCACAATAGTTATTCAATATATATACAAAAGTCGATACATTGGTGTTAATGGTGTGCTTTTCTTTGTGGGTGGGCTATTTTTATTTTTTTGTTTTGTTTGAATAGTCAGCGCTAAATTGGGTGCCATTAGCATCGACTATTGGAAAAAAATGTAATCAATTTGGGGAGCTAAATGGGACGAAAATTGCGCCTAATTTAAAATTCTTCAATGCTTCACCTTCAATCCTCCTTTGCAGGTGATTAAGAGTTGTATAATGGTGGAGTTGAGTGATGCATGTGGGTCTATTTGGGTTGGAAATTGGACATGGCCTAACTTAATTTCCCTTGCTCTATACCTCACGAACTTCTCCAAGCATGAGTGATAGATAGTGTTAGGAATTATGTTGGTAATTAGTTATGTTAGTCAATTAGGAAGAAGGATGGAAACACTGGAGCATTGAGATTGAAAAAATGAGTGTTGTGTCTTGTTTGAGCTTAGAGAGGAAAGGAGAGGAGTAGAAAGGTGCGAGAGGGAGATAACAAAAGCATAGTGTAGTATAATTGATCATTTGCAAAAATAGGTGAAAATATGAGTTTGAGAGGCCCATTAAAAATAAAAATTGCACTAGGACCACTTACACAGTTGACACGACAAAGCACACACTAAAAATCTAGGAATGGGAGAAAGAGGTTGAAGCATTCATTGGGGTATACCATAGTAAGCACTTGGAGTTTATTGAGTAGTGGTGATATTTGGAATTGTTGGCTGGGAGAATCTTGGCCCATCTAGACCTACCTCTAGAAGTAGTCTCATCCCCGCCTCTTGTGGACTCAATCCCATCAAAGGAACCCTCCCCCTGTGACGTCTCTTCAACCTCGAAGGAATATAAGGACACAATTCACTTCCAAAATTAGCAGAGGTGGCAATCCATCCTTTAAATTTCCAACAAAATATTTAAACAAACGTATCATCATGTCTTCCAATGAATAGAGAATGTTCGAACCAACAAAATGCCTTGAACTCATCGAGAACAATCTTGTTCCAATAACCAAGCTTGGGAATTCAAAAAAGGTATTGGACGCACGCAACTGCATAATATTGGTACCGGACGGGCGTAAAAAATGGTATCAAATACACACATGCATACATGTAAGTACTGGATGAGCGTAACAATCAGTACTAGATGCACACATGCATACAAGCTGGTACCAGATGAGCATAACAAATGGGTACCATATGGCCTCAACAACGAGTACCAGATGACCTCAACAATGAATACCGAACAATCCTAACAACGAGTACTGGATGATCCCAACAATGAGTACCAGACGATATCAACAACATGAACTATTAGCATGAAGTCTGCTTGAACCATCCAAAGTATTTAGAAAGTTATTTGAACATCAAATATTCAGTCCTAATTATTAATAAATTACTAGAAATTATGATTAAGCATTAGTTACCTCATGGGTACACAAGCATTGCTTAAAGGCATGTTGGTTGAGGAAACTAGGCAGAAGGAGCATCAATATTAGGAAAAATTGGTTAGGATATGGGAAATAGAGGGAAATTGGAGGTCACAAAAAGAAGGCTCAACATTTCCCCCATGCCTAAGTCATTGCATGTCCTTATGCAAAACTGTTGAATTAGTCTTCAAAATTTCAAAATTGTTGCTGGTCCTCCACCTTTCTTGAACATTAGCTTCCTGGTTTTAAGATATCCATCCCTGAAGCCTCATCCTTGAGCTCCCTCTTATTGACTCATGTATACTGTACTAGGCACAGAACTTTGTTCAACTTGCCAGCGACTTCATCATGCTCTCCCTTTGGTATGCAATTATTCTCCTTTAGTTGTGCGTTCTCTTTCTTGATATGCCTATCCAACATTTTATACTCCTTTATTTCTTGCTTCAACCCTGCATTCTATTTTGTAATCTTTTTAACTTTTACTTCCAACTGATGTTTGGTTAGAGAGATGACTGGTTCTTGAACTGATTTCTCTGTTATCTCTTCCCTGGCTTCAAATTCTTTCCTTAAGTCCTTTAGTTTTTCTGTCACTAATTCCTCTGCTTCACTAATAGTCGCTACATACATTTCATCTTGTTCTGGTGAAGTTGGAATGTCCACTGGATCTTCTACAAAAGAAGGGACATGAATAATTGGCCCTTGCTTAACCATACTCTGAGTGGTTCTTCGTCCTGGACCTGGGACTTCCTCGGGTGTGCTCATAGGAACAATAATTTCTTATTTAAACAATCTCCTCCTCTTCATTTTAGGCTCAGAACTGGGTACTAGACTTTGCTTGTCCCATGCCTTCTTCACTTTTCCTCTAGAGGCCTTAGGTGGGGAGACTGGCATTTGTTATGTTCTTGCACTCCTTGTATTTCTATTAGAGGGATTGGATGTAGGGGCTGGAACTTGTTCATCTGGTGTACTCCTAGTCTTCCTGCTAAAGGGCTTGGATGTAGGGACTGGAACTTGTTCCTCTGGTGTACTCCTGGTCTTCCTGCTAGAGGATTGTGCTATACTACTACCTTCATTGTCTCTACATTTTTTCTTGCGTTTCACTCTCAATTCAAGAGCCTTTTCTACTTCTCCACCTTTTTCTTTAGGCATTTTAACAAACACTTCTGGAGTATTCTCTACAAATTCCCAAACCTGTTCCTGAGGTATTTCAAGAACTCCTTCTAGAATAATTTATGTAATTTCCCCAGCCTACTCATGAGATACTTCAACAATTATCTTGTGGACAATGTCTACAACTTTCCCATCATCATTCCCAGACCTTTGTTTCTTCTTCCTTTTCGTACTGATTTGAGTTTTACTTTTTGTGGGCAAGTTTGGTTGAATGTTCTTCATATTGGATGATTGTACCACCACTGGTGCAAGATGTTCTTCTAAAACTGTTGTCTTCTCTTTGTTCAATTTAATTACAGATTGCGGTGAGGTAGAGCCAACAAGATCCATTGTTTTACTAAATTCATGTCCTTTCTTCCTATTATCTCCCTTCTTTCTATTTGATCCTTTACTATGTTCCCCTGTTAAACTCCCTTCTACAGACTTAGAAGTCTCGTGAGCAAAGTTTTCTGTTAGGAATTTCTTCCAACTAATGTCCCATTTTCTCAATTCATGGACAACCAAGGGTTTCATCAGCCCAGGGTGATAAAGATTGGTTTCAGGTTTCTTAGATGCAAACTTAACACCCCTCACCATCTTGTTTAGACTCATCCACATGAAATGAGGAAAGTTTATGTGTGGGACTCCTTCAAAATGCAATAAAATCCTTAAATGATAAAGAAAGGTTACTGCATACCTCCCTTCGCAAGTTAAAAATTTCTGCAATATTCCTCTTTGATCCAGCCTCTGGAGATACATTTCATCTTATCTGGGTCCAGGTTCTCCGGTTTCAAGAATTTTCGATAGATGCCTCTGTCCACAATGATGCCTTTGAAATACTTCTCTCCAGTGGAAGGTAACCTAGTCACCTCGGCTATGGTAGCTTCAATAATTATTAGTTTCAAGTCCCCCAACTGGACACTCTCCCCATCATAACTTTGGACGAAGGCATGAGATACTCCATCATGATGTCCTCTAAATTTTTCCAAGAAGGGAACCCAACCAACCTTTTCAAAAATTTCTTTGCAAGCTTGATACTCCTCCATTTCTCTGTACATATGAAACATTGGTTCATGCCTGTCAACCCCCATGTCAGTTTAAAGACGGGTTTTAAAACAAGTATGGGAAACAAAACTTAGGCATGGATTTGGTATTGGATGTAACACTACAAGAACAAGGTGATGGTCGCAGAGTAACGAGATAATAGGAATAGATCAAGTGGTGTATAACAAAAAAATGGTTAATTAACGCTCATATGGATGGCGAAGCCATCCAGAAGAGTGTATATAATGAAATCGATAGGACAACGGTCAATTCTTTGAAATGATAACGAGGTAAGGAAGAAGTCAGAAATCATGCTTCAAGATCGTGTTCATGGATAAGGTGACGATCATACCCACAAGTAGCGTCACATCCCTTTCTTACTAGTTTCCGCAATGATTACAATGAATGTGGGTGATGTGACCAAAACTCATAATTATGTAGCATTCAAAGTCATAAGTTTAAAAAACATGAGTTCATAGGAAGTGGTATAATCATAGTTTTTTCATCAGACAGATGATAATTTTTGACAAGATATGCCAAACTGGATGATCACCTTATGAAGAGAGTCATGTACATTATCATTTATTTCGAAACTAGGGGAACCATGAAGAACTTCAGAAAATAATGATATGGAGGTTTAGTGGTTCAAAATAACAATGGAGTATGAGGGTAACCATATGTAAAATGCAAAACTCATGTGATTTTTAATAAAAAGGAATAAACATTGAGTCCATAACTCTATATTACCTTGGAATTCATTCAAACCATTGAAGCTATATCAAATGTAGAGCAATGTTACCAAAATACTCTTCATCAATATCAGAGCACAAATTTAGTACTAGATCACCACAACACTATCATTTTAGTACCAGACTAGTATAAAGGATTTATTTCAGTACCAGACTGATGCAAAGAGATTTGTTAGTACCTGATCAACACAGAGAATTTTCAGTACTGGATCAACACAAATAATTTTCAGTACCGGATCAATACAGAGAATTTTTAGTACCGGATCATCAAAGAGAGGATTTTTAGTACCGGACTACCACAAAGAATCAGTTTAGTACCAGATGAACACAAAGAGGGTTTTTTTAGTACATGGAATCTTGTAGGTTTGTTCTTCGTGTCTAAACATGTTCTGTGGGTCTAGCTGAAGTAGAGGTGGAAAATTGGAATGAAATCTTGAAAATGCAGTGGAAGTATCACAAAATGAGGCAAAAGATCCAATGATTGGGCTCCAAGATCTGTATCAAGAAGGAAACTGTAGCTGGGCATCCTCCTTTATAGGTGCAAAACCTCCTCTTTTTGGAACCAAACAAACCACTGTTTTCATTGCCACTCCCATTTTATTGAAAACAAGATCCCAACTACTATTGTCTTGTGGATTTTTCTCGAGCCCAAATCAGTTAATGCTTGCCGGTATTTTCAATTTTTAGGAGTCTAAAAAACTTAAAGAAAACTCTTTATACAGTCGTGTGGATTTTTCTCGAGCCCAGATCAGTTAATGCTCGCCGATATTTTCTATTTTTAGGAGACTGAAAAACTTAAAGAAAACTCCTTATATTGTCCTGTGGATTTTTCTTGAGCCCAGGTCAGTTAGTGCTCGCCGGTGTTTTCAATTTTTAGGAGTCTGAAAAACTTAAAGAAAACTCATTTTGGCTCCTTTCCCATGAATAATCTACTAGGGTTGGGTAAAGGAATAAACTCACCTCTGGCAAACGCCCTCTTTATTTCTTATCTACATGAGAACATAATCAACTTATGCCTTCGTTAGTAACACCACAAAATAATCACTATATAACACACACCTATATATACATGTACACACAAAATTAAATTAAATCACACAATGAAAACTTATAGTGGTGTTTCAGCAGGAGGGGAACCCCTCTTGCTTACCAATTGCATTTCTAAATTCTGAAGAACTTGTTTGATAAAATCCTCTTTAGACAGAGGCTTATGATAGACTTTCAATCGATACCCATTCACAACAAAGGAGGTCTGATCTTCATCAATAGTCTTTATATTTACTGAACCATTGTCATAAACTGTGTCTACTTCATAAGGTCCCAACCATCAAGTGGAAAACTTACCTTTAAAACTCTTGAAGCTACTATCATATAGAAGGTCCCAATCACCAGACTGAAAATATTTCTTCTTGATATACTTGTCATGCCATTTGGTCCTTTGTTCTTGAATAAGTGTAGTCCTTTGCAGAGCATATTGTCTAATTTCATCAAGTTCATTTAGCTGCAATATCCTTTGTTTTTGGGCTTCATCCAATTCCATTCCCAATTGCATAACATTCCTGGAAGTTTTTACTTGAAATTCTATGGGAAGCAACACCTGCTTCCCATACACTAATTCATAAGGTGTATGGCCTATGGTGTTTCTCCAAGTTGTTCTATATGCCCATAAGGCTTCAGGAAACCGATCCACCCAATCTTTATGGTGTAACTGAACTGTTTTGGTAAGTATATCCTCTATCACTTTTTTGGTTGATTCTACCTGTCCGTTTTCTTGGGGGTGATAAGGTGAGGATTTCCTATGTTTAATTTGATATTGTTTAGTAATAGCTTTGACCATATTGGAGGTAAATTGGGTTCCTTTGTCTGTCACTATTTATCTAGGCACACCAAAACGAGTAAATATGTCTTTGAATAGAAAATCAACAACTGATTGTTCATTTGCAGAGTACAAAGCTTTAGCCTCTACCCATTTAGTCACATAATCTGTACAAACCAATATATACCTTCTTATTCTATACATGGGGTTGATAGGGCCTACAAAGTCCAAATCCCATTTCTCAAACGGTTCAATTACTAACTGAGCTTAGAGAGGCATCTCATCACTTGCAGTTGGTTTTCCCATCCTTTGACAATCATCACAATTGGCTACATATTTCTTTGCATCCCTGAAAATGGTTGGCCAATAGTAGCCTGTTTGCAGTATTTTGTATGTTGTCCTCTTATCAACAAAATGGCCTCCACATGGGCCATCATGGTAGGCTTTGAAGATATCATACATCTCATCCTCATGTACACATCTTCTAATCACCAAATTAGGTCCTGTATGGTATAGATAGTCATCATGCCACATATAATTTGCACTCAGCTGAATAATCCTTTGTTTTTCTCGGAGGGACAAACTATGAGGTAATTTCCCTGTTACGAGATAGTTTTCCACATCTGCATACCATGGAATGTAAGTAGAAATAGCAAACAAACTTTCATTTGGAAAATTTTCATCCACCGAGGCATTATCACATGTATGAATAAGTCTAGATAGGAAATCAACAACAAGGTTATCTTTGTCAGGTCTGTCAATGATAGTAATATTGAATTCTTATAATAGTAGCATCCATCTAGTAAATCTAGCATTTGTCACATGCTTATTCATTAAAAACCTAATTGCTGAATGGTTTCTGTGTACAAAAACCTCATACCCTATTATATAGTGTCTGAATTTATTAATGGTGTGAACCACTGATAAGAATTCCTTTTCAGTGACAGTGTAATTCACTTCAGTAGGGGAGACATTTTTGTTGACAAAGTAGATAGCATAGGGGAGTTGGTTTTCTCTTTGTCCTAGAACGACTCCCAAAGCGGTATCTGAGGCATCAATGTAGATATGAAATGGAAGAGACCAATTTGGTCCTCTTAACACAGGGTTACTGGAAATATGTTTCTTTAAAATTTCAAAATAAATCTAACATTTCTCATCCCAATGAAATTCAGCCTCCTTTGCTAATAATTTGAACAGCGGGGTAGCCAAATTTGTGAAATTTTGAATAAATCTTCTCTAATATCCAACATGCCCCAAGAATATTCTAACTTCTTTTTGTGAGCTAGGGATTCTGATTTGAGAAATAATGTCAATTTTAGCAGGATCTACCCATATGCCAGTATCATAAATATGATGACCCAATATAATCCCCTCAGTGAGCATCATCCTAGATTTTTCATGGCTAAGGGAGAGATTAGTCTCTTTACACCCGATCAACACTTTCTCCAAATTGTCCAATGCTTGTTGAAAATCATCCCCATATATTGTGAAGTCATCCATATAGACTTCTACATAGTCATGGGTTAAATAAAAAAAATGGCTAGGACAACCCTTTGAAAGGTGGCAGGGGCATTACATAACCCAAAGGGAAGAACCCTATAAGAATAAGTACCCCATGGACAAGTGAATGTGATTTTCTCCTAATCTTCAGGGGCAATTTGGATCTGATTATACCCACTAAACCCATCTAGGAAAGAAAAGTACCTCTTCCCAGACAAGGTGTCCAAGACTTGGTCTATGAAAGGTAAGGGAAAATAATATCTATAGGTATCCTTGTTCAGCTACCTGAAGTCCACACAAATTCTCCACTTGCCATTTTTCTTGGGGACAATGACTAATGGAGACACCCATTTGCTATCTGAAATAGGGTAAATGAAATTGACAATGCATGAGTTTTTGGAGCTCTTCTTTCACTATGTATTTTAAGGCCGGGTTCATTCTTCTTTGGGGATTCCTAACATGTATGATTTGATCATTGGTGTAAACATGGTGTATACAGGTATCAGGGTGAATTCCTTTCATATCAGAGTAATCCCATGCAAAAGCACTAGACTATCCTTGGATCATTCAGATCAATTTTTTTTGATGATCTGATTCTAGTCCAGAATTTATACACAGGGATTTCCCAGGACTGATTTCAACAGTTCGGACATTTGACTTCTCTTCTTCACCTATTGCTGATATAATAAATAATGTAGAAGTGGAGGGATGCCAAACTTCCTAGAACTGGTTGAAAATATGTGTGAATTCTGGGAAAGATTGAGGATACTCAATGCATTCTGTATTGGTTAAAAATAGGCTTAAAATTTATTCTTCAATTTGTTATTGAACTCCCTTTGCTTGATCAAGTGTTAATAGGAGATGAGCACAGTTCTCATCCCCATAGGGATTCTCCAGCCATACTGGAATTTCAGTGGCTGGTTGGGCAGGAGGAAAGAGAACAAGTTTCTGACTGTGGGTTACATTAGAAATTGTCATCTCCCCAAACTGACAACTAATAAATGCATCAACAATAGTCAGCCAAGGTCGACCAAGAACAATTGGATGCCCAGGTTTTGAGGATTTTGAATGAATTACAAAGAAGTCCACAGGATAATACCAAGAGGCTAAGGTAACCATTACATCATCTAGGCTTCCTGCTGGGCTGATGATTGATTTGTCTGCCAATTCCAACAAGGTTTGTGTTGGCCTTAAATGATTTAGTTGTAGCGTACACATAGTGTTAGCAGTCATAACATTTATTGCCTCTCCTAGATAAATAAGGGTGTTTGACAAAGAAATACCATTAATTTCTATATTCACCAATGGGTTTCCTGAATCATTATATTTGGATGGAATTTTTGATATAAATTCTGATAGTTGTCCAACCACTTTTATGACAGGAGGTTCCTTCCTCTTCCTTCCAGGATTTTTGATGCAAATATTCCTTACAATTTTAGAATCGATAGGAATATCTTTAATGGATTGGAGTAGGGGAATATTTACACATGCATTCCTTAGTTCAACTTCTAAGTCATGTCCTAGAGGTACCTCAAGTTTCTTCACAAGTAGTCTTTCTGGATAGGGCAAAGTATTATCTTCCTGAGGTATTTCTGATGGTTGAGGAGTGTGAAGGAGAATTTCCCCTTGTATAGGGATGTCTTCTTCTTAATTGGGTTGGTCATATACATGTTCTTCTTCTCTAATAACCACTGTAGAATTTGGTTTATTCAAGACTTTCCTAGATCTCAATTGAATTTCATTTAGTGGAGTAGGAGTTATTACATAAGTTGGGAAAGTACGCGCTTCAAGGTTCTGTACAGGTTGAGTAGGTCTATTGTTTGGATTAGAGATGGGTTGTGCAGGAATAGGGGTAGGCTGAGGGGGATTTGGATTAGGTGCAACTTGGATTTGTTGCTACTGATTTGGGTTCAAAGGCAAGGTGAGTTTTGGTTGCACCTGGGAAGGTGGAAGTAAAGAAGGTGGATTAAATCCTGGTAACAGCTGAGAGATATTTGAAGGATATTGTTGGTAAGTAGGAAGAATTGGTGTTTGAAAAGGAACATTCCCATATGCAGGGATTATCCATCCTTGTTTCCAGGGTTGGACTTGTGGTTGTTTATGTGTCCATTGAGGATAAGGAATTGGAGGAATCCAATGTTGTTGTGGGTATTGCATGGTAGGGTCGTAGAACATGTTAGGATTTTGTTGTCTCCATGCTCTCTTGGGGGGATATGATGTTTCCCGAGGTTCTCCCCCTCCCTTGAAAATGGATTTTAGTCCAGGTAAAGAAGGGAACTCATTGGTAGGGTGATATTCTGTACAAAGGCCACATATTTCGATAACATTAATAGGACATTCTTTTTTAGGGTGCTTCTTCCTGCACCGAGGACATAAAATTGCTAAAGGAGCATTTTCTTCTTCTTGTTTATTTTTTATTTTCATGGTGTCTAAATGGATACCGATTGTATTTAGGATTTCTATTTTGAATTTTTCAAGTAGATTCCATAATTCTATCCTTGTAACACCTCCTGGAGCAGGTTTGTTAGGTCTGCCTATAGGATCCCTTACACTTTTTCTTGTTTTGGCTTGGCTGCGAGAATACCTTTTACAATACTCTGCAATGTTTGCAAACGCCTTCTGATACACATATCCATAACTCATGAGGTTTAGTACCTCGATACAATCATCCCTTATACCCTTTAGGAAGATGGTCCTAACTATGGTTATGTCTAAGGAAAATTGTTTTGTCTTTTGATAGTTATATAGGAACCTTTCTAGGTAATCTTCCAAACTTTCCTCCTCAGACTACTGCATTTTAAATATGTCATTCCTAGCATTCCTAGGTATGTAGTAGTCCTCATATTTATGGAGGAAGGTCTCCTTCATTCCATCCCAATATAAGATAGTGTGTTCTCCTAGGCTCATAAACCACCTTAATTCTAAGTCTTTAAGTGTGGATGGAAAGAGTTTTAGTTTTTGTGCACTATCAGTGTAATTATAACTCCTACACAGTAGATAAAATTCAAACAAAAATGAATTAGGATTTTCTGTTGACATACCATGGAAGTGAGGTAGTGATGACATTGGAATATTATTCATAGCAACATCTCTGGTAATGTATAATATTGGGAATCCAAATGTCTCTGTTTCGTTGTTTTCATTTCCCTCTTCATCCACCATATCTCCAAATAACACGTTGTAGGGTGCCGATGATGTCTCCCCACTAAGTGATGGTTCAACCACTGGGTTGGTTGGTATATCCAACTGATCCAATACCTTGTGTGTTTCCCCAATGGCAGATTCAACCTCTTCTACCACTACCTATGTCTCTTTTCCATCTCTTCCTTTTGATTGGGTTGCCAGTGCTTCCCTTCTTGCTTGTTGTACTATGTTTTCAATCTAAACAATAGCTTTAGATTTGGTACCTTTAGTTGTAGTTTCAATTAATTCCTTTGAACTTTCCCCTTTGAGGATTTTTCCTACACAAACACTAGTTGAGTTAGTATGGGGGGTTTTTCTTGATTTTTCTGTAACTTTGGGGGGTTTTCTTGAATTTTCTGCAATTTTAGATGTAACAAATATACCTTTTCTATCTCTACATTTATGCATAAAATATCTAAATACTAATTCACAAAAAATTCAATTACTAAAGGTAAGAGGAAAACCTGACTTTGGAGAAACCACACTAAAGTGGATGCGTGGGCTCTTCCCTCACGTCTTACCATCTTCTCCCCACCCTCAAGTTTCCCTTAAAACCACTCCAAAACCATAAAATAAATCTAATGCAAAACACTACCTATTACCGTTTACAACTCCTCAGCAGCGGTGCCAAAATATTGATGCAATTATATGTTCAATAAATTGCAATCATTTAATATGTCAATCCGGTTTCGTAATCAATTGAGTTGATGTACTGTATGTATCGATAACAGATAATTGTCTATGTTTGCTGAGTATATTCTATATAAGAAATGACTTCTGAATCTTAAACACTCTATTTCACACCTTTCAAATAACACTCCACACATACAATTCAAAATTGAGAAAGCAAAACTGATCAACAAATGTATAATTCAGAATTCTTGCTCAGGGTATGGATCTGCTCATTAATGGCTCATGAAATATAGAAATGGGATATGATTCTATCTCCTGGAGCGACCACACAAACAATCATTGACATTCTGGAAACTTAATTGAGCTAAAAGAACTACCAGGCAGGGTAAAAACACTCCATTATAAGCGCATGTATGGTGAGAGATGGAGGTCTTAACTGAGGTCTTAACTGTACCTGTGTATGCAAAGTGTAACCTAATTAATTCTAGGAAAGAAATCTGAGTATGGTAGTATGCTCCATTGCAGGCTCATGTATGGTGAAAGATAGATATCCAAACCATTCTTAGATATGCAGAATGAAAACAACACTATATCATTTGTCTAGACAAAACGTTAAGGCACTTAAAGTGAACAATTGTCCTTGCATACTCACACAAAGATGTCAAACCATTACTCATAGATCTCATATACACAACTCTCTCTTATTCAAAATTACCATACATCCAGAAGACCTTCTACCAAATGCATCACTGAAACATATCAGAGAAGGAATTAAATGCTGTAATCAAAATATGAAAGTACTATGTTCAGACACACACACATAGGAAATCAAAATCATATTCACAATTAATTACAAATAGACTTACCTTAGTTGGGTCAGTGGGCCCTTGCCATACCAACAAGGTATCTCTTAAGATAAATTATATTAGAGAAGGTGTAAACACAAACATATAATCAATAAACATAAATTATATCATTGCTTCATAAAATGAGATACAATTCACAATCGTTCCAGAAAAAAACATACATCATAAATGTTCTTTACTTTATTTCTCTCTATATCCCATCATCTACAAGGCTCTCTCTTTTAAAGAGAAGCAACCATTACAACCAAAGTGTAAAGATAACATCAAATGTTTGTATAATTATTACAATTGGATGATATATCAATTCTTAAGGAAACGATTTCATCCTCATGACACAAAGTGCATGAGTGATGAAATTTATCATTTCTTCCAATTAACATAAAATGTTCGAACCAACAGAATGCTTTGAAATCATCGAGAACAATCTCATTCCAATAACCAAGCCTAGGAATTTGGAACAGGTACCGAATGTAAACAACTGCATAATATTGGTACCAGACGGGTGTAACAAACAGTACCGGATGCACACATGCATACATGTTAGTACTAGATGAGCGTAACAATCGGTTCCATACACACACAAACATAGAAGCTGGTACAGGGTGAGCGTAACAAATGGGTATCGGACGACCTCAACAATGAGTACCGGACGACCTCAACAACGAGTACTGGACAATCCCAACAATGAGTACCGGACGATCCCAACAATGAGTACCAGACGATCTCAACAACAAGAACTGTTAGCATGAAATCTGCTTGAACCATCCAAAGTAATTAGAAAGTTGTTTGAACATCAAATATTCAGTCCTAATTATTAATAAATTACTAGAAATTATGATTAAACATCAGTTACCTCATGGATACACAAGAATTGCTTAAAGGCATGTTTGATGAGTAAACTAGGCAGAAGGTGCATCAGTATTAGGAAAAATTGGTTAGGATATGGCCAAGATAGGGAAATTGGAGGTGATAAAAAGGAGGCCCAACATGAACATTCTAGTTAACTTATGGCAACAAATCAACAATAGTTCTGTGGAGATACATTGAATATTTTTGGGCATGAGGACCAAAGTTTTCAGTGGTTCAGAGCATATTCCTACTAATCATCCCCTTCTACCAAGAAGGAAGTAATCTGGACGTCTAGAATTTCGTGCACAGGTTGTGTCCCTTAAGTATTTTACTATAAGGAGTTGGTCACCTAGTGCGTCGAGAGATATATTCCAACACAACAGATCATTCAGTTGTGGGATCATTCCCCTGTCTCTCTGTCGCCTCAGGTATTTCGTAATATGTTGAGACTTCTCGAGCCAACGCTTACCTTCAAGTGAGAAGATTGCAGAGAATTATTAAAGAAGCATGACAATGGATTACACCTCTTACCTAAATTCCTGGAGAAGCCAACAACCATCCCCGAGGACGTCACAAGATTTCAGGTTAGCTCATTCAAAAACCCTTTCCGAGAAATTGCTTGTCTTTTCACGAGGATACAAGGATAAGAAACTACAACCAACATTTCCCACATGATTCTTTACATTCTATATTTTACGGTCAAAGAACATGCCATATTCAATTGGGGCAAGTTGATTTCCATTGAAATCTCTTCCCAATTGTCTCAATACAAGAAAGGGAAGAAACTATTTATGTCATCTTATTTGGTTTTCGCGATAGCACATTGCTGTCAGTTCCTGAGATTATTTGTGTGTGATAAGGTAAACTATGAATTCGATCCGATAACTTTCTAGTATCAAACATTATGGAGGCACAAATCCTCCCAACATTTTTACGAAGTTTTTAATGATTTTGTCTCAGTTTTTAACGGCTTGTTGTTTGGAAAGGACACTCCCCACATGTTTGACTAGGCGAGTAAGTTCCTGGATAGCAAGGGGACACTGGAACAAATGGATAATTATAATGTTATAAGGATTTTCGGTTCCAAGTAAAATCCTTCCTTCCTTCCATGCCACATATCTGACAAAATGTTTGTTACTGAAATAGCAAGGCAGTACAACTATTGGTTGCATTTTTTCCATGAAAAGAGAAAAAAACAATTCATACCTCTGCCTTGGAAATTTGGGGACTTCATATTCAGAAATATGAACAAGATTTATGAATTTGCAGGCCATTTCCACAGCCCGAGTCTAAAATATGCTGAAAGAGTAAAAGGGTTCGACCATAGCAGCATATTTTAAGAACATCTACTGGCAATTGGTTTCAACAATTATTTTATTAATGCTATTCTGAATGAAGATGAATATAATGTCTTAGGCACTCCCGCTCGTGATGCTGGTGACATGGAAATGATACTCAACACCAATGAGTCATACAAACAGAAAGGAAAAGGTTCAGGTGAGAAGAGTGCCCAATCCCCAACTGTCACTCCAAAGAGTACAAAATCTCAGAGAATTGCTCCAACGACCCACCAAATTAAGAAAGTAACCCACAATTCTTCAGGCAGATGAGGAGATAAGAACCCTCCTTAGAGAAAAAATGAAAGCTCCCACAATATTCCCTCGAGGAAGAAAAGAAAAAACATTGTGCAATAAGAGGAGGGACCTCGAGCCGAAAGCGATATCCGCGACCTCTCCCTCAAGGATATAGAACTCGAGATTGACATCGAAAAAATGTTCCCCAACGCTGATCAGCCTGAGGACATGGCTCACCAGAATCCTCTGATGGAAATAATTGAGAGTGAGACCTTTGATGAAGAAGAGTCTTTTGTATTTCAGAGCGTTGTCTTTGACAGCAAGTCCAGAAATTTAATTATTGAGAAAAGAGATGTAAAGAATAAAAAGGGGAAATCTCGTTCAGAGGTAAATCTACGGAACATGCGGCCTTCCCAAATTTCCCAAATTCACCGAGAAACTGGAGATGCTCTAGACGATTCTATTGGAGTACTTGAAGTAGAGAACACCGAGTTAAAGGAAAGAATCAAAGAACTGGAGGAAGCTTTAATGCCTCTTCTAGTTCTTGCTAGTCCTTTAGAAATAATTGGGCCTACCACACCTGCAGAAAAACTAAAGGGATCTGCAAGCCTCCTCACATCAGCCAAGGGATATGTGGAGAAGAAAATTAAGAAAAGAATGGAATTAATTACATAGGCTTGGGATATGTCAAAGAGCATGGTCTCTTTTGGAACGAGGGAAAATTCCTTCCATGAATATTTGTAGGCAGATTTGAAAAGAACGAGGGAAAATTCCTTCCATGAATATTTGCATTTAGATTTGAAAAACGAAGAAGGTTTTTACCTCGACGCAGTCGTACCCTTCGGTTATAAAGTTACCAATACGACAGAGTTGATAATAAGAGAGGAGGATATCCCTTATCCGAACAAGATAACACAAATAAATGCATGCTAGAAGGAAAAGGATAAGAACTTGAATATTATTGTCCAAGCATGCAACCAAGCCATAAGTAGGAGAGAATAATTATTCAAAAGGATGACTAAGATAGACCTAGCCGGGAGCACCAATGAGGTCCAATACCCCAAATTGATTCTCAACTTGTTGTTCCTAACCAAGAAATCCTTTGACGAACAAGTTGATATATTTAAAGGGTTATCATTTGAAAAATTCTATGGCATTCTCAAGTATAGTGAAGATGATGTGGAAAACTGGCTAGTCGACTATTCAATGAAAAACCAAGATATTGAAGAAGCTTTGCAAAATATTTCTATTGATCTAAGGGACTTGGAAGGCGAGCTCTTCAATATAAAAATATGGCATGAAATCAACGTGGCACCAATGAGAAGTTACATCGAGGAGTGGTTTAAAAAGGTTGTCGACAAACTTACCAATGAAGGGAAAAAGGCAGTTGAGACGGTTCCTGTAACCGTCGATGAAAACAATAAAATGACATCAGTGAGCAAGTGAAAAATGGGAGATACCATCATAGTAAGTTCATAATGATCACACCTTTTTGTCTTTATCAAGTTCTTCATCCACTTACTCCACCTCTTTAAATAGAAAGGTTTAACCGAAGAATGATAATTTCCTTTTTCTTCTTACCAGGTCTCATTGTCCTCCTCCGCCCACTTTCTTCCTTCTACAAAATTAATTCTTATATATATTTTCTTTATGGTCCGTGGGATCCCCAATCCCAGTCATTATGACAAAGACATTTAAATTTAAGAGAATATGTAATGAACTATATATTTTTTAGAAATTCCAAGAGAGCTATTTTGGGAACAATCTTGACTGTACTTTGTAACCCAGTTTTCTGAATATAAAGTATTTGAGGTTGATATATCGTTATATTTATTTGAGCTTCCCATGTATCACTCTGTCAAAGATCTCTTATGCATGCATATCATTTTATTTTACTTTTTTATGTGATCAGAAATATTTAGCCCTGTTATGATGGATGTGAGGAAATTTTGTTTATTTTCTTTAAATGTATGAATGTGTGGGGTTCCTGGTCCACTCTCAGAAACTTTCTTTAAAAAAAAAGAAAATAAAAAACATTTTCCATCTTTGTTTATATATTTTTACTTTCCATTGATTACCACGATAGACTTCTATAAAAGTCCCATATTCTTAAAATCTCTAACATAGGAGTACCACCTCTATAAAAATTCAAGGGGATTTGTATCCTCGTGAGGTTTCCATTTCAGTCCTAACGGATTCAAGCGTCAAAAAAGCCATCGCATACCATTAAGGCATGTGTCTCGTATAACCATGTCAAATTTTGACCTAACCCCTAACCCCTAAACCATTGACCCTTAAATCCTTAAGCCCTAATCCCTAAATCCTTAATCCTTCAACCTTAGTTAATCACTAATCCCTTAACACAAAATCCCTAAATCCCCTAACCCCCAAGAAATCAACCCTTAAAAAATTAAACCCTAATCCCTAATCCCTTAATCCATAAACCCCCATGCCCTAAGAACTTAAACATTAATCCCCTAGCCCATAATCCCTAAGCCATTAACCATTAAACTACCTGACCCATAAGCGCCAAATCCCTTATCTCTTGACCCTTAATCCCTTAAACCATAACCCCTTATTCCTTAACCCTTAATCCTTGTACCCCAATTCCCTAAATCCCATAATCCTCAAAGCCCCTGTAATGTCCCCCACCTCTTAGAGAGGTGATGAGGAGACTTAGTGGCCTGGGCACCCCCACTAGGTCATA
>SNQJ01S0006293.1:0-17129 GCA_010110895.2 Picea sitchensis | reverse complement strand
CTGTTGCAGGTATGTGGACCACTTCTGATGGCGATCATTCTGCAACTTCCCTTGTGTCTGTATGAACTGCAGGGGTCGGTGGTCTGTGTGGATGACCGTTTCCTTTCCCAAAATGTAATGCTTCCATTGCTGACAAGCCTGTACAATGGAATAAATTTCTTTTTCATAAGTCAGAAAGTGTCTCACTGTGATATGCCACTGGATGCCCATGTTGAGTAAGGACTGCCCCAATAGCATAGTCAGAGGCATCTATCTCGATCTCAAATGGATGTTGCAAGTATGGTAATGTGAGCACTGGTGTAGAGCAGAGGCGATGCTTCAACTCCCCGAACGCCTTCTATTGAGATTCAGACCAAAAGAATTTTTCTTTAGCTCCTCCCTTGGTGACTTGACTCAAGGGCCAAGTGATATGAGAGAATCCCGACACAAACCCGCGATAAAAATTGACAAGACCTAAAAAGTTGCGGAGCTCTGTTAGGGTGGTTGGGGCTGGCCAATCCCGAATTACTTGGATCTTTGCTGGATCCACATGCAACCCCCTCTCATCAATGATGTATCCCATATACTAAACCTGGGTCATACCAAAAGTGCATTTCTCCAAATTGGCACACAACTTGTGTTGCTGTAGTGTTTGGAGGACCTGTCGGATGTGGTGGAGGTGCTCTTCCCAAGTCTGGCTAAAGATCAGAATGTCATCCAAGTACACCACTACAAATGAGTTGATGAATGGCCGCAGGATGTCGTCCATTAGCCTCATGAAGGTTGCAGGGGCATTCATCAACCCGAAAGGCATGATCAACCATTCGAAAAGGCCCTCCTTGGATTTGAATGTAGTCTTCCACACATCAGAGGGTTCGATTGGTGCTTGGTGATACCTAGACTTCAAGTCGATCTTGCTGAAATATTTCACCCCCTTGAGTTGGTCCAGAAGGTCATCAATCCGTGGGATCGGGTACCTATTCCAGACAGTGATCTTGTTCAGTGCCCGATAGTCAATGTAGAGTCTCCAAGTCCCATCCTTCTTCTGCACCAACATGATCGGGATCCCACAAGGTGATGGACTCGGCCGAATGTGACCTTTCTGCAACAGCTCCTGAATCTGCCTCTTGATTTCATCATTCTCTAGAATAGAGCGCCGATATATGGGTCCATTGGGCAGCGATGCACCTGGGGTCAGATCGATGGGGTGCTTGACCTAGCAGTGTAGAGGCACCCTTGTGGGGGAGGTGAAGATGTCCTTGTACTCCTCCACGACCTTATCCATCTATTGTTTTCGTGCAGCGAGGCCCTATCTGGAGGTCATGGCCACAGTCTTCCTCTTTCCCTGAGGGTAGATCATCAGGAAAACAAATTTCCTGGTTTTGGAAATGAGCTTACTGCATTGTTTTGTAGTAACCAAAGAGATGGTGGTAGGCAGTTCTATCTCCGGTATCTTGTACAACTTATTTCCCAAAGTGAAAATAACAACACGAGGCCTGGAATCATACACAACATGTCGTTTCCACAAGTACGGTTGGCCTAATAATACATCAGAAACATCAAGAGGAGCAATATCACATAATACCTCACCCGTGAAGGGCTTGATGTTGTAGGGAAGGCGGCATTGTTGACTGACGCGGAGGTACCGTCCTTGGTGCAACCACCCGATGGTGTATGGTTGTGGGTGTGCTGTGTTCGGCAAGCCCAACTACTTCATGACATCTACCGAGATCAGGTTCTTTTGGCTCCCACTGTCAACAATGAACTGCAACAAGGAACCCTTTACCCACATCTTGGAATGGAAGAGACGCTGCTCCTCCTCTGGATCTTTTGGTTCCTCCTTCTGGATATTCGTGGTTGCAACTGTGGCATTGGGATCCACATCGATAATCTGCTCCCCCCTATCATTCCCCTTGTCAGGTTCTGATTCAAAGTCGGAGCATGCATCCGATTCATAAGCCTTCAACTCGGCTACCAATGACTTCTTGGCCCGACACTCACTTGTGTTGTGAGTGGAGCTCTTATGGAACTCACCCCACTTCCTTGTGTCCTTTTTTGGATTCGTGGTGTTGTTCTTTGCTTGTGGATTTGGCGGGTTGTCCTGGGCTTCCCTGCCTTGGCTTGGTCCTTTGTTCTACGGTTTGGGGGTACCTTTCCCTTGCTTCTGATTTGCAGACCCAAAGTCTTGCTTCTTTTGTTTGAACTTATGCTCAATCTTGGCAACATATCGGTATGCCACACCAAGCGAGGAGATGTCGAGGAACTCCATTTCCTCATGAATGTATATGTGCAGACAACTGCGATACTTTAACACCAAATTTTTCTCTGAATCTTTGATACCCAACTTTGTGCATAGGGTATGAAACAATTTTGTCATCTCATGCACATCTTGGTCCCTTTGCTGCCGTAGCGTAGTCCATTGTATGTATTTGTCCTCATAGCTCCCCACGGGATAATATTGTTCCTTGATGGCGTCTCGGAAAGAATTCCAAGTGGGTGCGACCGAGAACAGAGAGGGTTCTCCCTCGCCCTGTTGCTCCGAGTAGGTTTCCCACTAGTCCTTGACATGGGGGGTGGCTTTGAGGAGTGAAAAAATAATCTTTTCTCGGTCGGAAAAGTCATGAACTGAGAAATATACTTCTAACAGATTCAACCATTTATCTACGACATATGCATCTATTTGGCCCTCAAATACGGGAATGTCAAAGTTTACTTGTACCTTAAAAGGAGTGGTGCCTCCAGAGTGGCTGTTGGATGTCGATGCACCGCCAGTGGGAATCCGTTGAAGAATCTGGGCAAAGTTGTCCATCATCACATTCCTTTGTTTCTCGAGGGCCTCCTCGAGCAACATTTTGATAGGATCTCCTGCTCCCTCATCTTTATTTTCTTTCCCCATGGGTGGTCATCGGGATTTGCGAGGCTGATCTTGCAAAGGTTCAACCAGATCGAGCCCCGACTCCTTATACCCCGACCTCGTTGGGGACATGCAAAGAAGGATTGAGAATGAGCAGATCGCTCTGATACCACTGATCCAGATTTATGTATGAACACAATGAAACACATAAATACACATAAACGCATAGATGCAGCGGAAATAAGACTTCATTTCATTAATAACAAATGACTGAAATATGTTTACAGACAGAATGGAAATCAACTAGCTAGGGCGCTGGTAGATTATCTCTGAGAAGAGATGTGGCGACTACTAGCCTCTGAAATGTGTTACAATGAGGCTCGAAGGCCTATTATTATTGAGAAACAGTATAAAACCCTAAATATCCAAAGACCTAACCCTAGGAGATGAAACACCAAGACTATGGGCCCTGTTTGGGTAAGTTGGTACATCAACTTCCCGGGGACGTAACTTTGGCATACGATCTCCGTTTGACGCGTTCCATACCTCGTTAGAAAGATCTATCCGAGGACTACAAATTTTGTGTGAGAAACATGATCCACAATCCATGTTGCTTCCTGTTTTCCCAAAAAACTTCGTTTAAGGCCTCAAAATGACTCCAGAAGTTCAGGACCCGAAAAAATGCTAAAAATAGTAAACTGTGCAGAAACTGAAAAACTGAAAGAAGCAATGGTGGGGGTCCAAGTGGAATAGGTGGGTGGCCACCAATATCCACCTAAATCACTAAGCCATCAACTCTTAAACACTTAACACTATTCCCTTAATCCACAAACCCGTATTCCCTAAGCACTTAAACATTAATCCCCTAGCCCATAATCCGTAAGCCATTAACCATTAAACTATCTAACCCATAAGCACCAAATCCCTTAGCTCTTGACCCTTAATCCCTTAAACCCTAACCCCTAATCCATTAACACTTAATCCCTGTACCCCAAATCCTTAAATCCCATAATCCTCAAAGCCCCTATCCATTAACCCCCAACACCTCAACTAATTAACTATTTAGGCTAATCTGGCTACATACGACGCTACTTCTGGTGCAATTTTTGGCGCTAACTAGGGTGCTAAATTAGATGCTAAAAGGGGTGCTATTTCTGGTGCTAAATGGGGTGTAATTTTCGATGCTAAATGGGGCACAATTTCCGGCGTTAAATGGGGCATAATTTCCGACACTATTAGTGCCTAATTTAACACCTAAATTTTGTGGTCGACGCAAAAAATGCCATAAATATCTCCATCCCGATAAATAGCGTCGACATTTTCAAACAATTGAAGAAAAATACACTAAAACCAACTTTGGAAGCAAAAAAGGGAGCAAATCACATGGATTTGTTGTTTTGTATCCATCTTGCTTGTGTTCAAAATATTTCCATTACTAGGTCCTTGTTTTAGTTTTGGGTTTTTGATCCCGTATTAACATTGGAGTGTGCTTGGTAGCATCACTACCAATATCATACAACCCTTAGCTTGTTGTTTGTTGGTTTGATTAGCAATTTTTTATTCTTCATTAGATTAAGAAAAACTTACATTTCAAGGGGAAACAAAAGCCAAAAAATATGTGCTAGGCTAAAGATTTCGAGTGCTTTAAAAATATTGCATTAGTGAGATTAGTGTTTGAGAATCTTGTTCATTTCTTTGGCTCGTCTTGCATGGTTATTGGATGAATGTGAGGTTGTTTTTTTATTGTAAGTTTGAAAAACAAAATATCTCTTCCCTTCCTTAGATAAAGTTCATTCAACATAAAAGTTTCATCTCTTGCATGCATACTTTTTATTCTTTGGATTGGAAAAGAGTCAAAACATCATCGAAGTTGCATCCACTCCCTTGAGTAATCAACAACCATATGGAAAAAGAACGCTTAATCTAAAAATTATAAGATTCTTTTTCTTCATAGTAAATCAACATTAGATAGGATTTAGAGCCTTGGTGTAAGATTGAAGAGTGAACTCTCTAAGACCACCTAAACTAAACCTAGAAGTTACTAGTGAGAGCATAAACCCATTGTCACAACGTGTGTGTCGGGAAGCGCCTCTAACACAAAATTTAAGCATGAGGTCACATTGGGGAAAGTAGAGTGATATCCTCTCTCTAATTTTCTTGGTGTTTTCTAGACTACTTGCATTACTAGGTGTATGGGGGTTTCATAAGTGCCACACCTCTCCACAATGTAGCATTCTTGAAGGTTCAGGATTATTTTTCTTGCTCATATGTGTGGTGTGACCTTCAACTGTTCACCCGGTCACTGATTGTGAGGTGGTAACCATATTGGCCTTTCCTAGGTATAAATAGAGGTGACTATGGGTGGGAGGTACCTGTAGTACCTAGGACAGACGTCAAACCTATGTTTTAGTTCCCTCTGAGGGTGCCCACCTTAACAAATGGTACTTGCACTCGTAAGGGATGTTATGTGTGGGTTGTCATGACTATTACTTACACCTTCACTAGCCAAGATTTTGGGAACTTGACATCCCTAGAGGGTTGGTTTTCAGAAGGCACCTTGATCCATTGGTTTTCCTGTTTGTAGCCTATAGTTTTTAGGGGTGTGATATTTAGTCTTGTGTCTAAGTCGGACATAGGTTTATTGTTGTCTTTGTTTTAACACACTTTATTCAATGTTATCGCACAAGTTGTAGGTTGGGAAAATCCTAACCCAACCACCAAAATGAAGACAACTAAGAGAGCACCTACCCACTGTCACCTTAGGCAGGTGTTCCTGTCACTTTAGAGGTGAAGTGGTCACCTCAAGTGGGGAATCCTGATGTCCCTAGGGGGAAATGAGATGGAAAGTGAGATGTATGAATGGGAGCCCCTATAGGTCAAGTTACTAGATGGAATAAGTCTTAAGAATGAGTCTTGAGAAAGGTTTAAGGTTTCCAAGTCCTTGGGTATCTGTTTGAGTGTTTGTACTTTCCCGAGACAAAATAAAACCAACTGTGCGTAGTATATATTAGCTAGACAACCAAGTTAATCTTGGTGTCCCTAATTGAAGAAGTAAACAAAGATGTATATCAGAAATGGAATCACGTAATTACTACAAATTAAACCAATTAAAGCATCAAATATTAGTTGAGTTATAAAGCATAAAACATGTAGATAAATTCTCAACACTTTAGCACAACTTTAGTGGTATTTAGATGGTTGTAAAAATAATTTTTCAGAACATATTTATGACAGCCAAATGGATGTAGCAGTGTTTTTCTACAACAACAACTTTTACCCCAAGAAATCAGCCAAAAGATTTCCCAACAATCGCTAACATCAAGTAGATTAATAATAGCAACTTTCCAACTAATTCCAATGGTAAAAGAGTGAGAAATTGAGCTTGAAAAAGAGAGTTTTCTGCATTCCTAATGGCTGTAGCATAAATTTATAACAACAATAAGAAACACTTAACCAATTTGAACAAGTTGATTTTCGTGTTTTCGTGTTTTCGTGGAAATATAAATCCTATAACATCAAGGAAAGAAAGCAATTTGAACAAGTTGATTTTCGTGTTTTCACGTATCCCAATGCAACAATTTTATTTCTTCAATGCAAATTAAAAATGATTAGTACCTTATTATTGGGTTGTGGGGTCAAATAATGTGAATACTAGACTAAGTCCTTGGGGGTGTAAATACTCTTACCCCCCAAGGCAATCTAGGTCCACTAAGAAATGTTAAGAGGGTGTAAGCACTTTTACTTCTCTTAGAAAAAACCTATGCAACAATATGACCTTGGATGTAAGAGCTTGATCCACAAAGAACCTAGGGGTGTAAGACCTTTTACTCTCTAGGGTTTGTGAAATAAAAAAAGGTGAACTTGGAGGGTATACGTCCTTGTAGTTCTCCAAGAAACCTTGTAATTAATGACCTTTCACAAGCAAACAAATGAAATCTTGGGGAGGGTGTATGCCCTTATACTCCTCCAAGGGTTCATCCACTAACAATTATATAAGAAGCAAGAATTTTAGACAACAAGTGCAGAATTTACATACCAATTCCAAATAAATGCAAGATCAAACCCTAAGTGACCAAGAAAATTCCATCAACAAGCATTAGAAAAAGCCTCCAAGTGTAGCGCACCACTTTTATCCATCAATAGCAAGAGAAAACCATGACAAAATGAAAAAGAGAGAGAAAATATCCTAGGGTATCGAAAATTTTAGCCAAGTATCCTTCTCCACAAGGGAGAGCTATGTGTTGAAATGAGATTCACATGATCCTATTTATATAAAAGTCTTAAAACATAGTTTGTCCACTTAGAAAGCGTAAAACATAGGATAAGGGGTCAACAACCCTTATCTTACCCCATGAACCAAATAATAATATTTAATTTTCACTTTAACATAATAGAAACCCTAAAAATAAGATAATGTCACCCCTTTAGGAAATGTTTTGACACTTTGAACAAGTCGTTGGAAAAGAAAATGGAGGTCATTGGGGCTCCTTGAACGTCCTCATCATGTGCTAGGGTTAATCTATGTCTCCTCTGGTAAAAAACATGCCAAGTGTCAATGTGAAATAACTCCATCACCATCAAACCCCCTGAAGCATGACATCAAGCCTCAAAAGGTGACGTTTTGCCTCTCCTAAAAAAGGCGTTTGGGTAATAGGGGCTGGGAAAAGTCCTCCATGATGCCATGTAAGCCTTCAAAGGCATGTCTATGTGATCCAGAGTGCAGGAGTAGAACATCTAACCTGTGGGGTTGTTTCCCCATGGAAGCTCAAGCTAGGCTTATTCTCCCAAAACTGGCCACCAAGCAAGGTCTTGCAAAACAAAAGGGTACGTTCTCCAAAGATATCAAGTCAAAGATATCGTGACAAGTGTAAACCACATTCAAAACCTAAGGCACCTAAACATGTGCATCAAAACTACCTCATCAAATTAAACAAATGCTCAAAGATCCTATACACTTGACCAAGTTTAAGTATGGGAGGGGTGTCATAAAACTTCTATTGGGTAGACCAAAACCCTCAAGTAGGGGATGCTCCCAAGGATGGCCTTTCAAGGTTATGTAATGGGTGATGAGGTGGAAAAGGATTTAGAATTCATATGTCAATGAGTTTCATGACATACAAGGGCTCATATTATCTCATTTATGGGTGCCTTTGTAGAGGGTGTGTGGTGTTATCACTCCAGGAAACTCTCCTAGGTTGTATCTTAGAGATGCCTAGTAAATTAACTAATATTTCATGTTTCTCTCAATGGATCAAGTCAGATGACTAAATTAGACCTCACTCACTCAAGACATGCATAAACTCAACCAAATAGACAAGGCTTCTAACTATCATTGTTTAGAGGGTTTGTAATATAGGTGAATAAATGGAGAATTCTCACTATGCTCGCAGATTCATATATAAAACACTCACATATGAATGACTAATCATAACAAGGAAATGATACTTGCAATTCAACTTATCAACATAGAGATAGGATAAAAACTATCTGGTATTAGATAAATAGAATAAACATGAATTAAACATCCAAGCACAAGTATAGAACATAAATGAAAATGTAGATCTGAACATGTAATTGCAAAAGAGCTTGTATTAATTTGACAAGAACATGAGAAGCTTCAGTACAAGTGTGTCTAAGAGTCCCTAAAGTTGAACCGTTTTCTCTTCATCCCTGATTGACTTTATAGCCTTTACAATATTTAAATGAAATCCTATGAAGAAGGATTGAGAATACTAAAGATAACATAATATAAAACTAATCCCAAAATAATAGGAACAACTCCTATATAAAGGGATTCAAACCATATCAGATACTAAGTCTTTGACAGCTGCTCCTGTATGCTGGATGATGACTATGCCTTCTAGAAACTTCAATTGACATCTGGAAGATAATGGTCTCATCCTGGAAATCTCCTTTTAACCACTTATAATATCTTTGATCAAAAATAGGAAAACTCCTTTGTCTTCTTGCCTCGACATCTGTCTCAAAAGACTGGAATAGAACACTAAAACAACTCCCTTTAATTATTATTTAACATTAGAAACATCCTCGTGGTGTTTGGATCAACAAAAGTCGGATCTGTGTAAAAATATGCTTCTCTGCCCTGTTCAGTGTTTTCGGTGGCTTGTGAGCTAAAATTCAGACATGTAAGCCACCGAAAGCTCTGCTTTCAGTAGCTAAGGACAACTGTACAAACAGAAATAGCCACCGAAAAGGAAAGCTTTAATGGACTTCTCAAAGCTCCGTCTAACTTTCTTTTCAGGTCCAGAACAACTGATGTATGAAGCTTCTTTTTGCGAGAAGGCTCATAACCATAGAGAGCTTTGTATGTTGAAAACACACTCTGCACCTGTTAGGTTTTCCCTCAAAGTATGGGGTTGCAGGCCTTCATAATGAATTATACATGGCTTCTTGAATGCCACTTTACTTGAGCTTTAACCATATATTACATGATTGTCCCAAGTCCTAAGCATGTTTGTAGAAGACAACCCTTCTTATTGATTGTTACAACACATCTGTGTTTTTGTCATGCTCTGACTCCATGATATACTTCATTTGCTAATATTGCCAATCAGACTCTGGAAAAGTCTCAGATAGAGTTTGTCTACAATAGACATACTTAAACAAGTCATTGCATTGACTGCCAATAGTGAGCGAATCAGTGAGACCGTTGTGTTCATCAGTGAGCCTTAGGATCCTGATTCCCTTCTTGCAAGATTTTGTTGTCTTGTTCTAATTGATCCTGTATATTGTAAGTTAAATCCAATTTCCCAAACTTCAATTTGGAATGAAGTTACACATCAACAATTTCTCATCGGTTGCCCAATAATATGCTGGAAGTTTTACTATGAATTATCACAAACAATAATCCACGGGCATTATAAAATAAAGACAATAACAATGAAGGAAAGCGTTCATTCAAACAAGGTTGTGTCATCAGCTGAGATATTAGGCAATACCATTCTCTTCACCTACAACAGCCAGGATAAAATGTAACCTCTTCGATCCACACGAGGAGAAAATTGAAAACCTTGTAGAGGCAATGCTATCATCACCATTTAAATCTTCCATATCTGTCTTTTGTTCGCCATATGAATTAACAAAGGGGCGATCTGCAAATCCTTTGTGGGAAAATTACACCTGTACAGTGTTGAGACTCATCGTGGCACCTCGACACATGGCACTTGGATCATCATTTGATTTAGCTGGCGCAGAATCCTATAATTTTGAGCACTTGTACATTGATTTGGTAGTTTGATGGCTCAGTGCATGGTATTCCATATGAAAAGGTTTTATTTTTATTTATTTTCTCAAATGCTAGAAATCCCATATGCATGAGATTTCAAAGGTTAAAAACTTTTATGTGCATTGGAGCATACATTCCTATTTCGGTAAGAGAATAAAATACAGAGCTCGACACTTGTGCTTGGCTTATGTGTTGACTTGAATTTGATTCATGAATTGGCATATGAATTAACTAGTGGCTTTGGTATATGAGTAGTGGTTTAGTTGATAAGGTAGCCTTAGGATTAGAACACGTGCGCACACCCCTTTTGTATTTTTTATTTGAAAATCCTAAAACATAGATTAGGGTTAACAAATATAACCATTGTTCATATTTTGTATATTGCAGGTCAAGAGTGAAAAACCAAAGGATGCTGAGAAAAATAAATCAATAGGAGTTGGACAAAGCTTGACAGAGGATTTGGGGGGGGGGTTAAGACTATCAAAGAAGACTTTGAGATGGGAAAATCTAGCATAAATTGAATAAAGGTGTTCAAAATTTAATAGTACATTTTGAGCGCTAACATCTGGCTCAAACTGGGATGGAGACCTATCTGTGAGGTTTCCAAGAACCTAGTAGTTTCAGTCGCCTTTACCATTGGGCATGGAGTCATTTGGCCCTTACA
This sequence comes from Picea sitchensis, assembly GCA_010110895.2. NCBI lineage: Eukaryota > Viridiplantae > Streptophyta > Pinopsida > Pinales > Pinaceae > Picea > Picea sitchensis. The sequence goes on along the minus strand of SNQJ01S0006293.1, from coordinate 6,386 downwards.
ATTTATCTCTTCAAACCTGTGACCTGCCTGTAGCCATCTTGCAACCTGCTCAACAAATCATCCTCAATTGTATTATGTCTAGTCCATTGGGCTATGGAGTCATTTGGCCTTTACAACTGATCCCCTGCAAACCTATAGCTTGCAAACCTGTAGCCTGCCTGTTTATTCAACAACCAATAACTGAAAGAATCTACTTGCTCAGATGAAGAGCTTATTCTCTTATCTATTCCTACTCTAACCATTATACTGCTTCTTAATCAAGTAAACTCATGCTTCCAATGAAGCCATGTCAGAAACTGATTCACTGAACCTGTTCTTGATTTTGACCCCAAAAATATAAGAAACCATAACAAGCAGAAATGCAATTGGAAAAGATGACACAATTTTCCTTCTCTTGACAAAAATATTTTGATATTTAAGCTTCTCATAATCTCCAAATAATCTGTAATAGGGTCATCAAAATAAAAAAGAAATACCTCTTTAAACAGTTGTTCTAACTGAAAATTGAAGTACTTGTGCTGATGGCTTTCAGTGATCTCCATGTTGAACGTGCAATGCTCAGTATTTGATGCAGAAAAATGTATGATCAACTGATGATCTAAACTTTTCTGTTCCCCTTCACCATATCCCTGTGATTTGAATTCGTCACTATGATGTGCTGGCCTATTGCAGCTGACAATTTCCGAGAGAGAAGAAGTAATATTTTTTTGATCTTCTATATCACTATCTTCCTCATCATCAGCAGCCATTATATCGAAAACTAAAACAAAGGGTTCAAAAGGAAGATAGTGTTCTTGATGTTCCTTATGAAGATAAGATGATTTCTGCAAATTATGTTCCTCATGATTGCTGGAATCTTCATTTGTCTGCAAATTTGGAAGGTGAGGAATGCCCTCAATATTTGTTGCAGATTCAAATCCGTCACATGCCAATCTGTCAATCTGCTCCTTTTTATCTGAGATCTAAAAAGAAATGACATGGTCTTTATGCGAATCAGAAACAATAGGTACATTTGATATGATGTCAAAAGTATCTACAAACTTGATGTCAAAATGGAGGTCATATAGAACTTTTGGATCTTTATGAAAAGTATCTTCTTCAACCACATACTTTTCAGCACAATCAAACTTTTCATGTTCATTAATTTGACAAAACAAATTATATTCATGACAACATTCTGGAAAAAGGGCATTAGCTGAAAAGTCATCTTTACAGAGCAAATTGAATGCATCATGAAAAACTTTCAAAGAGATGATACTGGTGGGTGGAAGAGATCTACACCAGTCAAGGACTGCTTCTTTCAATGAAAATCTGAAAAGCTTGATCTTGACATCCTCGTGCACAATCTGACGTTCATGAATGAACTCATGGAAATCTAGCAGATGTTCAGCCGAAACCTCCCAATATTCTCCTTTAAATGTAGGAATAATACCTTCCCATTCATCTCTACTAGGTATTGGATTAGGGAAACCAACAATATTGGAAAAATCAAAGAAAGCATATCTCTTTGCTAAGATCTTGTTCATTTCATACCAGTGGAGTCGCTAACAGATTTCAGAACAATGGAGTCGCCACTTAATCCATCCTTCATGGAGTCGCCCGATAGATGATTACAACCGAAAATATGTCCAGACTTTGTCTATCATCAAAGTTGGATCTTGTCGTCTCCCAAGGAAGCCGAGCTTCAACCTCCTCTCCCCGGCAACTGCGCCAATTTGTTATCACTCTAGGAAACTATCCTAGGTTGTATCTCAGAGATGCCTGGTAACTTAACTAATCTTTCATGTTTCTCTCAATGGATCAAGTCAAATGACTAAATTAGACCTCACTCACTCAAGACATGCATAAACTCAACCAAATAGATAAGGCTTCTAACTATCACTGTTCAGAGGGTTTGTAATATAGGTGAATAAATGGAGAATTCTCACTATGCTGGCAGATTCATATATAAAGCACTCACATATGAATGGCTAATCATAACAAGGAAATGATACTTGCAATTCAACTTATCAACACAGAGATAGGATAACAACTATCTGGTATTAGGTAGATAGAATAAACATGAATTAAACATCCAAGCACAAGTATAGAACAGAAAGGAAAATGTAGATCTGAACATGTAATTGCAAAAAAGCTTGTATTAATTTGACAAGAACATGAGAAGCTTCAATACAAGTGTGTCTAAGAGTCCCTAAAGTTGAACCGTTTTCTCTTCATCCATGATTGACTTTATAGCCTTTACAATATACAAATGAGATCCTATGAAGAAGGATCGAGAATACTAAAGATAGCATAATATAAAACTAATCCCAAAATAATAGGAACAACTCCTATATAAAGGGATTCAAACCATATCAGATACTAAGTCTTTGACAACTGATCATGTATGCTGGATGATGACTATGCCTTCTAGAAACTTCAATTGACATCTGGAAGCTAATGGTCTCATCCTGGAAAACTCCTTTTAACCGCTTATAATATCTTTGATCAAAAATAGGAAAACTCCTTTGTCTTCTTACCTCGACATCTGTCTCAAAAGACTGGAATAGAACACTAAAACAACTCCCTTTAATTATTATTTAACATTAGAAACATCCTCGTGGTGTTTGGATCAACAAAAGTCGGATCTGTGTAAAAATATGCTTCTCTGCCCTCTTCAGTGCTTTCGGTAGCTTGTGAGCTAAAATTCTGACCTGTATGCCATCGAAAGCTCTGCTGTCGGTAGCTAAGGACAACTGTGCAAACTGAAATAGCCACCGAAAAGGCAGGCTTTAACGGACTTCTCAAAGCTTTGTCTAACTTTCTTTTCAGGTTCAGAACAATTGATGTATGAAGCTTCTTTCTGTGAGAAGGCTCATAACCATAGAGAGCTTTGTATGTTGAAAACACACTCTGCACCTGTTAGGTTTTCCCTCAAAGTATGGGGTTGCAGGCCTTCATCATGAATTATACATGGCTTCTTGAATGCCACTTTACTTGAGCTTTAACCATATATTACAGGATTGTCCTGAGTCCTAAGCATGTTTGCAGAAGACAACCCTTCTTATTGACTGTTACAACACATCAATGTTTTTGTCATGCTCTGTCTCCATGATATACTTCATTTGCTAATATTTCCAATCAGACTCTGGAAAAGTCTCAAATAGAGTTTGTCTGCAATAGACATACTTAGACAAGTCATTGCATTGACTGCCAATAGTGAGCAAATTAGTGAGACCCTTGTGTTCATCAGTGAGCCTTAGGATCCTGATTCCCTTCTTGCAAGATTTTGTTGTCTTGTTCTAATTGATCCTGTATATTGTAAGTTAAATGCAATTTTCCAAACTTCAATTTGGAATGAAGTTACACATCAACAATTTCTCATCGGCTGCCCAATAATATGCTGAAAGTTTTACTATGAATTATCACAAACAATAATCCATGGGCATTATAAAATAAAGCCAATAAAAATGCAAGAAAGCGTTCATTCAAACAAGGTTGTGTCATCAGCTGAGCTATCAGGCAATACCATTCTCTTCACCTACAACAGCCAGGCTAAAACGTAACCTCTTCGATCCACACGAGGAGCAAATTGAAAACCTTGTAGAGGCAATGCTATCATCGCCATTTAAAGCTTCCAGATCTTTCTTTTGTTCGCCATATGAATTAACAAAGGGGCGATATGCAAATCCTTTGTGGGAAAATTACACCTGTACAGTGCTGAGACTCGTCGTGGCACCTCGGCACATGGCACTTGGATCATCATTTGATTTAGCTGGCGCAGGCTCCTACAATTTCGAGCACCTGTACATCGATTTGATAGTTTGATGGCTCAGCGCATGGTATGCCATATGAAAAGGTTTTTTTTTTATTTATTTTCTCAAATGATAGAATTCCCATATGCGTGAGATTTCAAAGGATAAAAACCTTTATGTGCGCTGGAGCATAGATTATTATTTCTGTAAGAGAATAAAATACAGAGCTCGGCACTTGTGCTTGGCTTATGTGTTAACTTGAATTTGACTCATGACTTGGCATATGAATTAACTAGTGGCTTTGGTATATGAGCAGTGGTTTAGTTGATAAGGTAGCCTTAGGATTAGAACACGTGCGCACACCCCTTTTGTATTTTTTATTTGAAAATCCTAAAACATAGATTAGGGCTAACAAATATAACCATTATTCATATTTTTTATATTGCATGTCAAGAGTGCAAAACCAAAGGATGCTGAGAAAAAGCAATCAATAGGAGTTGGACAAAGCTTGATTCAGGATTTGGGGGTTAAGACTATCAAAGAAGACTTTGAAATGGGAAAATCTAGCACAAATTGAATAAAGGCGTTCAAAATTTAATAGTACATTTTGAGCATTAACATGTGGCACCTTCGTTTGCGATGCACTTTTTCCAAGCCCATTTTCTTCCCATTCTTTCTTCTTATATTTATTTCATGGTTTAAGGAACAAGTTGAAGGCCACTGTCCTAGCTTGGTGTCAAGATAACGACAGTGTCATTCACAAATACCTCGCGGAAATGAGAAGGATGGATTGTGATGAGACCCCCTTTCTCTCAATTGTGTAGCTAAGAAACACTACCCTGAATTGGTGACCAAATGATGGTAATGTCATACCATTAAATACCCATGATCATGATAGGTTGGCTCGTGATGAGATGTCCCATCCTCCAACTAACCCCTCAAGCATTCACTATCATTTATTTTTGTAGGTCCCCCATTTCGTATAGAGAAGCGTTTCATTGTTTTCTCGGGGATCCCTGGGAAAAACATCTGGAAGGTCTATCTTTAGGATTTTATATTTTTATCCAACAACGATCCCTCTGGGACTTGATCCCATTCTTCCCATGAAATGAGGTGCATGCCCTTCTTGGGTCACTAAAGTCAAAGGTCCTAGAAGAAGATAATATGACCGGAGTGTAATGAGCAGAAGGTGGTAAGTATGGTTGGGAATGGTACGATAACCCCTTAAGGGACCCCTAGTCAGAAACCTTCCCCAAAGGTTGGCCATTTACTAGGAAATGTATGACACTCACCAAGGTGAAACAGGGTCAAAAGCATAATTTCCAAGAAGACGTTCTATAATCAAAAGCATATTAAATACAACATCTTTAAATGCCTCAAATATTAGGGTGATTACCTGCCACAACACCTGACTTTTACCACATGGAGCAAGACCCATATGCCTTCTAGAAGCTAGCTGGTGTGGTGGATTCGCTGACACTGGATCCAAAATGCGGTGACATAGTGGGCTTCCATATGTGCAAGTGGACAATGATAGTCATGTGATCTCTCGACACTCCATATATGCAACCTAAGGGCCTCGAGACATCATCTCCTTAGTTATCCCAAAAAATGAGGATAAGATCTTGCTCCTACTTGGGGACATGTGCTCGTTGTAGAGTGCATGAGAACCGAAACATCTCCTGGTAGATCTGTGCCTACATTGAAAAACAAATATAAAATCTAGGGTGGTTCTATCACCCTTTGTCCATATACATCAAAATAAAAAATGGAAACTAATCTAGAAAATAAAATTTTAGCATATTTTAAAAAAAAATCGAAACTAAGCATGGACTCAATATGCAAGTAGAGAAGAATGAAATATGAAATGCATCTAAACTAATATGAGAAATCAATATGAAAATGAAAGGAAAAAAATATGACCAACCTACTTACCTAGGGCCTTAGGGCCATGAAGATCAGGCGATAGATGATGTCAGGTGAAGTCATATAACCAGTGAAACCAGTTGATTATCCCATCAAAATATCTCCCCCTGTGCTTGATTATGTAAAACAATAAAGATATGTCAAGCACGTAATGATCATGAGCATAAATAGATATATAATCAATTGTGAAATGAAACTCATGGAGATGGGTTGGAAGGAGGAAATCCTACTGGAAAGAATATCTGCAACTCTGATCATCTAATGAATCCTTCCTGAAGTGATAGCCATAAGCTCGATCAATCCATCTCTGAAGAAGGCTACTATATGTAGACGATGGCTCATCTTCATTCTCCTGAACGTGATCATTGCTTCTTGAAGACTGAAAAGATTTGAGAGATCCCAATAAGACCTCATGATTTCTCTGAGAAGGAAGGATGAGGTAAGGGACAAGCTCAAGTCTAGGGAAAGAAAAATGCGGCCTCTTCATGATCCAGGTGATATCGGTGGCCACCCACCTTCTCCAACTGGCCCAAAACATGTTTCTAGCAATTTTGGTAATTTACTATTTTTAGCAGTTTTTTTGGGTCCTGAACTTCCAGGGCCATTTTGAGGCCTTAAACGATGTTTTTTTGGGTATGTTGCTTTCATAAATTACCATCTATTATGCTATTTTGTCTCGAGCGTTGTAGGCCTCGGATAGATCTTTCCAACGAGCTATCATACGCC
>SNQJ01S0006292.1:275729-289899 GCA_010110895.2 Picea sitchensis | reverse complement strand
TAGAAGCAATGATTGTTTATCATTAGTACATGCATGAGATATGTGTCTGCTAGCTACGCACACATACCCTACCCATGTACACTAGTATAAGTAATTAATGTATTGATTATTGAAGTAAGTTATTAAGTATTTAATTGAATGTTTATTGAATATGTAAATTATATTGCATACAAATATCTAGAAGCATTAAATACTTCTTGACTTTGATAGATAGGTGGGTGTGATGAATTAAATGAGCATGGTGGAGTGTTATGTACATTTTGGAGAAATTTATCAAATAACATTTATTATCTAGCATGAGAATAAAGACTTTTTATTTTATTTATTGTTGTTTAATGCAAGTCATTTATATTTAGTTTTATTTTAATATTTTCCCAAAATATATAGATAAGGGAGGTTGATGGATAATGATGAGGTGGTTGAGGAGACTTGGGGAAGTGTGTATGGAAACTTGATAAATAGGGAGAAGAAGTGGAGAGTAGGGGGATTTTTTGGGAGCATGATGAGAGGTTGTGAAATTCTTGGAAGAGATGATTCTTGTGATAGTTTTCTTTGAGCATTTGTGCTTTGTTGTTCTTGGAGTCACGGGCACAGAGGGCCAAGAAACCGAAAGGTTTCTTAGAGCTAGGAAGTCGGCTAGGCTCCTAGTTGGCAGGGAGGATTTCGTTGTTTGACCTTGGGCAAGCGGGAAAAAGAATAATTGGAAGCGCCCAGGACTACATTACAACTGATGAGCTTCTAGAAACTAAGGAGGAGGTATTTTTCAGTGATATTTTGGGTATACTTATGTTTTAAGTTCTTAAATCTTAAATCTAGCCTACTACTTATTTCATCATGTTATTAGATTTATTATTGAGAAGTTGTAGAAGAAATGTGTAAACAAAAACCAATGAAATAATGATAAAACAAAGTTGTTAATGTGTAAGTATTTAAATAAATAGTTAATTGATTAGCATCTTGTGGAAGGGTTCTACATTAGGACAGGGTATAGGACAGCGATCGGTTTGCCGACATTGCATGCATAAACGACACAGATGGATACAGTGGAAGATATAAGATTTAATCCAACAAAGCCCGCTATACCAGTCAGCTATGTGTCAATCCTCGGGGAGGAGGAGTTCGTTACAAGATTATATTTCTTTTTCTATTAAAATCTGCAATCTGTTTTCTGGCGATACCACTTGTGGCAAGAAGAGTGGATGCTATTGGATTTGTGCCTCCAATCCTGCCGCACCATGCTTCTTCGGGCTTTAAATTCACGGCTCAGGGTGATGAGTTCGAATAATGAGGAAGAAACCCTAATCTGATTCAGTTTTCTTTTGTTGTTCATGTTTGTCTATTCCTATTCTTTTTCTGAAATGAAGATGGGAACAACCTGCCCGGGGAAGGTAAATAGAACTCCTACCGGTTGAGGAGGTAATGTATCTATCTTCTAGAGTTATACATGGTAAGATATCTCATACTAGAGTTATACATGGTAAGGTATATAGATGGATGTGTTTACTAGATTGTTTAAACATGTATGAATTGTAACATTGATACCAACTTAAAAATGAAGATATATTTGGATGGGATTGCATTGGGACGAGGGAACATAATAAATGTTCTACCAAACAAATTTATCTAAGTTTTTACAAGGACAAATGATATTGGTAGAGAATTTGGTTCAAGTATTGGAGATGGAAACTTTGAAATTCTACCAACCTTTGAGAAACATGGAAAGAGGTTTGTGCATGTCAACAATCTAAAGCATCCTCATTAAATTAAAAATACTAAGTTCAAATTTACTACTAATATGAAGTTATAATAAATTTAAACATGGGAAATAATACTTTAAAATATGAAACCATTACTTCTTGGAGTAACTCTATTTCTAATGGCATCCTCTCACATGTAATATGATTCATAAAACGATAAATAATATCACTGCAAGAATGTCCAACTAGGGTTTTGGTTGTAACTTAATATTTTTGTAATTTCCATGACACTTATGACACTAATTTAGAGACTAATGGTGCTAGTCCAACAACAATGACAATATTATTTAAAAAAATAGAGAAAAGTAAGACACACCAATTTGTCATGAGACTTTTGGTCCACAATTTGAAATAGATGTAAGTTCAATGATACATCTTAGATTCATAAATATACACTTAATTTAGAAACACCGTGACCCCTCTACTTCTAATGGCACTGGCATCGCCATGATCTAGTAAATATGTCAAGAAAAAAAATGTCACAAAAAAATGTGGAAGAAGAAAAGAAAAAAGTATTTTCTCTTAGTTTGAGAAAGTAATCTTATACCACTTGTTAAGATCCTTAGTTATCAACATGAAAACCAAGAAGCACATTGAATAATGTGCTAGAAAATCTCCAATAGTTTAAATACAAAATACTTAAAGTAGGGTAACACCATACAATAATCATTTTATGGAAGGAAAAATCCCTATTCACTTGCTCGTTTGAGGGCCTAACCTTCAAATGATAAATTATCTAATATAATATTGATCCTTGATATATACCATAAGGATGATTCCATTCTTATTTATAGTCACCTAACCAACCCTAACTATTAGTGCCCATTTATCTTGATATTGAGTACCATGTTCTACATGTGCTTTTATTACATAAAATACCATGAGTTATTGATTTATTTAACATAGGTTGAATTTAGTTGACTTGGGTTGGTTCTGTCATAACATATCAATATTTGAAAGTCAGCTAAGAAACCCTCCTCCAACATATGTGATTCTTCCAATGATATAGTGAAGCATTCTAATTAAACCATCGCAACTGCAATGTCCATGTATAATATTGATTACGATGCATGATGCATTCTAGTGAAACAAAAGGTGGATTTATCATCCCTTATTTATTATAAGCCTTCCAGTGAATTGTTTCTTATATCTTCCTTCCACTGAGAGAATCTTGTCTCATGGAATGAACTACTAGTACCACATTGCATAAAAGTGTAATGATTGTTGTAGGTTAAATGAACCCTGCAGGAGTTACCTCCCTTAGGCTCTTCCTAGACCTAAGATAGTGTATATATGCAAGCTATATATTTTTATAGATCTAAATGATACATGAAAAGACCTATGAGTTGATGGAATGAAAGGATTACATGGTGATTTTACGGTTGTCCCTACACACTCCTTAGTTGTTATCTTTTTCGAAGATACCCTTCACTCTTAGCAAAATGGATCTGCATGCATAGAGACACAAGGAAAGATTTCACAAGATCAAGTGAATCATGTATAAATGGATAATATATCTAGTGACATAACATAATAATATCAATTCCCTACAAAGATTAGAACAATTACAAACAATCAAGGAGGAAATTCCTCTACTTCTTATATTAATGGACAAATGGTTTACAACTTACAAAAAAGGATATTGATGGAGTCCTTTATGAAGTTCCTTGCCTAAGCTCTTTAATCAAACTGCTAGAACAAGTTTTGTTTCTTCTTTCTCTCCCCTTTTCCCATCAGAAACCATCAATATATATGATAATAGAGATAATATCAAAGGTTAATCTAGATAGGATCTAGATGCCCAAGATAGCAAGATTCTTGAGTTTGAACCAAATACAATATGAGGTTTAATATCATATCTTGGAAACTAATCCTAAATAGGGATTAATAGACCCGGTCATACCCTACATTCTTGCAGGGAGAGACTATTTTCTCTTTGAAAGAGGACAAGGAGAGACCACCAAATTTTGGTCACACACTCTAAAGGGATAACCAACGACCAATGAACAATCTCAAGGAAAAAGTGGTATAATTTAGTGTTTCAGACCGCTAACCATTGTATGATTCCCATCAAGTGATTAGGTTGAAAATAAATGTATAACATATGCCCCCTAAAGTGTGAGGTCAAAATACGTGTCTGATGGGTAGAATACTTTACAAACAAAATCATAGAGAGTTGGGTGAAGGAACCTGGAAAGAAACCAACATCATCCCGACATAATAATAGCATGCCTAAGGTGAGCATACCCATACACGGTAACAAAAAACTAAGCATAGTCTCCAAAATAGTACACTGCGGATCAATGCATGATGCAAACAATTAGATCATGGCCATGAAATAATACACTATGGATCCTTGTCACAAGTGAAAACATAGCCATGCCCAAATACAAATGTGGATATATGTCACAGTATACAAATGAATGAAATGACTCAATTCCTGAGCGATATTTGAAGTAATGTGGTGGTCCCAACCCAAGGTCTTCGTCCCAAATATGAATGGTATGAATATACCACATGTGAATAAATGTGTTGGGGTCGAGCATGGTAGAAACCATCTAATTACCAGTCATAGATGTATACCGTTAACAAATGGGAGGGAACCCACCGATGATGATTATGGACCCCAAGATACCTAGTACAATCTAGTGTGTGTGAATAAATGAGTTGAAGTTGAACACTCATAGATTCATTCAATATGAACCAATAATGTAAACCCATTTCTGAAATGCAATGAAATTTGTTGTTGTTGTATGCAAATCCTAGGGCACTAACTAGTTTCTAGATTTCAAACCTAGATAATGATTTGGAGTTGATAGGATGAAATCTGTCAAAGCAGGGCCTTGATGTATCCCCCATCAATCGACACGAAACATGTAAAGGTATATGGTGTGAATAGTGTGATGGTAGAGATAAAATGACACAGGGGTGGACATGATGGATGGGATAAAGGACTGAAAGTTGCCAACATAGGATAAATTCCCTTGAACAAAACAACATGACAATTAACTTGACTTGGAAGAATTGACTCATTTAATGACCAAAACACTCGCCATGGAGGACTGGAAGAGTAACCAGTGAGGGGAGTTTGAGACATCATGGAGATGGTAATGACTCAAATACAATGGATAACCCAACTATTGGACATAGACACAAAACATGTGCATTGTTCAAGGGTGACTCAATGGATAATTGCCATTTGTGAAGATAACCAGATGTAAAATAGTAAAACCCTCCAATATTTGTTTTCTTCCGTGTTTGAAACAAGTGAAAAATAAAATAAAAGTGTGCTTGATATTCTCACCTGTGGATTTATTCTCGAGCCAAGGGTGGAAAATGGTGCTCAACGATCGTTTCAATATTTAAGGAGTCTAGAAAGATCCAAAAGAAAATGGTTCCCGATGGTCATTTCAATATTTAACGATCCTAAAAATGTAAATTATCATTTTGTCATTTCATATTTAGGGAGTATGAAAGGACAAAGAAGACTCCAAATGTAGTCTTTTTCATAAATTTAGTCTCCTGAGCCCAAAAAAGTATAAAAAAACACAAGGGAGAACTCTTCTAGCCAATGTTGACTACAATACTTATTTTTGTAATTAGTCCATCTAGTCCTAAAAAGGGTTAAAATTACACCGAATAAATGTCCTTTCAAATACATTAAACGAGTGTGAAAGGAAAAAAGATCACTCTAAGATAATTTCATGTTTAAGGAGTCTGAAAAAATATTAATGCAGAATTCATGGTGAACCTTTGTCATGGTTGATTATTGAGTGTGACAAAGGAGTAATAGTAAGCTCGACTACACAGAAAAAGTGGGATGCGATGAAGTTCCATGCGCACAAAACATGACTAAAGAAATGGACTGGAACAAGACATGGAAAATGATGACCACTTATAACAACAGTTCTCAACTAGGGTGTTGAAAATGGAAGTAAGTAGGTGGTTAGTGGTCAAGCATGGTTGCAGTGCAATAAGGAATGGAAGGAAATGGCGATGTAGAAACAATAAGTAGCGAGACAAAAATACTAATAAAGTGCGACCATTTAATAAACAGAAGTTGTGAGACCATAACGTATAGTGCAGGCAATATGGACAATTAATAATGCAAAGAGGGGAATGCATGGAAAATCCTCTCCTTATATGCCATTTTAGAGACACATACCTCAAGTTCAATGGATGACCCCATCTTTAAAACGTCCCTAGAATCTTTTCACCACACGTAAAATATATTCCAAGGTCAACATGCATAAGGGATGTACAAAAAACAAATGTTTGATGGGAGGGATAACAGAGAATTGAGTTGCAGTTTCTGAAAAAGATAATCGAGGTGGAAAAGTGTCAAAACTAGGAGATTGACTATATTTCCTAACCAATGCCTCCAATATTGGAGGAAGATTTATTAGGTTAATTCTAATTAGTTCTAAATCAAGGAGGAAGGTATGATGATTCTCATCCTCTATGGGATTATCAATTGAATCCATGACTTCTGGGATGACCTCTTTTGAAGGAAACATAGTATTTATGAAATCATGAGAATTGAGAGAGTAAACAACTCATAGGGGTGGAGAAGGTTGATCACACTCCACATGAGGATGGATTTGCTGATAAGTATCAACCGATGATGAAGGGATGGGGGGATTGGTAATCTTGACCACAATGAGTGGGATAGATGATCCATAGTCAACATCCTCTAGATGAGGTACCACCCAAGGATCAAATGACCCAAGGGATCCACTGGTAGATGAGAAAATCATATTTATAGGAGATACATGGGTGGTGTCAGGTGCATGGAGGGGGAATATCCCCCTAGGAAATGGATCTTTAAACATACATACACCTATTCTTTCATACCCCCCGGAAGATTCACTTATGCAGGGCACATTGGTTCTAGGATGATATTGTAAGTCAGGTGTGCAATAATTTAGTTGGTAGATCGTGCCTGTCTTTCCTTGGTGATGAAAGTGTATGACATGAAATACAGTGGATGAAACATCCTTCATTTCATAGAACCAGGTGCCAACCAAGAGCAGATTATAGTCAAGTGTGGCATGTACCACTTAAACTTGTAGGGAGATAGTCTTGTTGTCGAACTTGATGGGTAAGGAGGTGAGAATTTTGTGAGGTTTGAAATAATTTCCATACAAATATTTTAGGATGGTCGGAGATGCGATGAGCTGTGGAGAACCAAGGGATTTCCAACATGACAAAGATATAATACAAGTGGTCACTCCTTCATCGATTACCATATGAAAGATATTCTTGTTCATACAACCAACTATGATTTGTAATGGCAATTGGTGTGAGAGACACAACTCATTCTGTTTTGTGTGAAAAGAAATAATATTAGACTCAAAAGGGTTGATTTCCCCCATAGTTGATAGAAAGGATTTCAACTATAAAGGACATCTCTTTAATACTTTGAGTGCTGACATGGAACATGGTGCTTGTGTGCAATATTCCACTATGTTATAGTGTTGATATTCCTCAATGTTTAGAATATGGGAAGTCCATCGAATTACCCCTTTTAGAGGGTTGATTGCAGGTTCAAAAGATTGTTTCTCTAAATTGAGAGGGCCATTGGGTGGTATAGTCAATGGAAGGTCCTTAGATGAAGGTTCCCATCCTTAGGATTCATAGTTCATCGCTCGGGTGGATAGTTCCACTGTAGATTTAACCATCATAATATTTGTGGAGGAGCACTCTCCATTGCCACTGGTTGGAGGTGATGTAACTTGTGTGATATTTTTTTGTTGTTGGGGGAAATGATTTGTTAATACCATTGGTTGGGAAGGAGACCCCCCTCACTCAAGGTATTGATAAAACTCGACAAAGTGAGGGAAATATTTGGTTAAGTGGTACTCCTTACACACCATGCAAGGATAGTTTACCTTTCTTTTTCCCCCAACATTGGGGTCTTGGGTGTTTTTACTCTCCTGGTGGTTAGAATTGTTTTTGGATTTACCCTTGTTTTCCTTCTTTCCTCGAGATTGTTGAGATGAAGTGGATTGAATGCATTCACCTTGGAGGTTTGTGTAGGAGAGGGAGAATATTTGACACTGGTACCAAGGTGAAATCATGAAGATGGGTAACACTTTTTCTTGTTTTATGATAAAGAGAACTGTATTTTCAGAAGTTCTTCAACTTCTGGCATACAAAAGTATTTTTTTTTATTTAGAATTTAACTTTACAGTAAAAACAAAACTTGTGAATAATTTTGTTAACTTTCCAATGACTATTTTGCAATTTTTTTTTATCAAGATTTGATATGTCAAGTTGACAATTCTTTAATAGTATGTTCCTTAAACATGAAAGGAATGATAATGAGTTTTTTTTTCCCACAACAATGTATCTATTATTAAACTTACGTTTTTAAGAAATGAAATATAATGCAACAATCTACAGAGACTCTATTTTATTATGACTATAATTTTGAATCTAACAGATGAATATTATAATTTCTAGAATTTTTTAAAGTTAACCAAGCTAAAAACGTTGCAGATTTTAAACACACGTTTTTCCACACCTTGTATCTATCTTAATTTTTACTTAAAATTAAAATCTAAATATACCCTTTTGAAAATAACACTTTAAGGATTATGAATATAATTTTTTCTAAATTTTTCACTATATGTTTTTAGAGATACCGATATTTCATTTCACCAAATCATAATGTCTACTAAATATATTATGTAGTGATTTTTAAACAAAATTAAATACAATTAGATAAAAATAATGAAAATGAAAACAAATTATAGGAATTAAAAGTAGATTCAATTTTGGAAATGATGGTGTCATTTTCGAAACCAAATTCTCAATATTTGAAGGAGTCCACAACCTCCGAAGTTCAGGTAATCTTGGAGAAATTCTCTGGTTTTTGTTTTCAGTCCCATTTTCATGTTTTCGACCGAAATAATATTTCAGCTGAAAAAATATTATTTCATCCAAAAGACTAAATTCTAACTTAAACCGTCAAAACTGAACGGTTTCCAAGGTTTTCGTCCGAAAAAAACTTCTTTCGACCAAAAGCGTGTTGATTGAATGTCGTTGGTCGGAAAAAATGAAAAGACACGTCGCATCGTTTCATTTCGCACCAAATCATATAAATACGTTTTCGACCAAACACATTTAACACAATTCATCGGATGGATGGACAAATATGAGCTCAGGGATAGGGATTTCAAATCATTTCTATTACTGATTGCAGTTGTATTCTTTTCTTTCTTTATTTCTTCTCTCTGTTTCCATAGGCTTAATAAGAGGATTGATATCGATACATGATGGTTTTCTAAAGAACATAAAAAAAGTTTTGAATCATCTTTTTGGTTTTTATTGAATAAGATAACTAATGTTTGTTCAAGTTTTTAATGGAATAACAATTTATATGTTGAAAGATAAATGTTGCGCATTTTTTCAAGGTGAATTATTTGTTGAACATATCTTTTATAGATAACTATAAAAGTAATGGGAAACAAATGTTTGCACAAAAGAAAATTTGATTGCACTCGAGATGATACTTGCCAAAACGAACAAAGGAAAGAGCATTATTGGAGAAAGAAACGAGAACGTGCAAACATTGAACAAAGAAACGATGATAATGTAAATAGATATTTTAAACGGGAAGAAGTTCAACTAGGTATGCATGGACATATGATGATCGAGCACACGACACACATTGGGACTGTATTCAGAAAGTATAGAATTCAAAGTATATAATTCAAATTTAAAATATTGTAAATAATATAATTGATTATAATTACAATTTGTTGTTTTTCAAAAAACAGAAATAGATTTGTCTCATAATGTTTAAGAAGAAGATGAAACCAAAATTGAAGCAGAATGTGTTGAAACCAAAATTGAAGAAGAAGACGTTGAAACTGAAATTGAAAGAAGGTGTTGAAACCAAAATTGAAGCAGAAGACGTTGAAACCAAAATTGAAGGATAAGACGAATCACCTATATGTATGTACATAAATTTAGATAATACAAGATGAACACTCAATTATATATAGTTTAGTGAATTTGTGTTCGGGTTATGTTTTTTAATATAAACTTTAAATTGAAATATGCAGGAGAATCTATCAACATTGATGGTGAAATATTAGAAAATGTTGACACTCACAAATTTGGGAAGAAAAAAACTAAGAATTATATAAGATATCAAACTAAGAATATGTATAATACTTTTTTCAAAGATGAATCAGTAACAATACAAGCTCAACTTTTAATTTTTCTAATGAAGTCAAGAAAGTTAAAATAAGCTACATCATTATTGGTTATTCAAAATTTGACAAAGGATACAAAGGTAAAACATAATGTCTTTGACAATATAACTAGTGTATTAAAATCTTTTGGAAAATATCGAAAAAAAGATATCAGTGTTGCACGTAGAGTGATACAAACAACAGTTGTTTCATATAGAAATATAAAACATCGTTTGACAAGACATGTGGCAAAAACGATGGGAACATCAAGAAAAAAATTGCACAAACATAGAAAATTTTGATTGCAAATAGATGCAAATGATGAACTTGCTTGTTGGACAGTGATTTCTAGAAAACCCTACAAAGATAGACTTGCATAAAATGTTAAAGAACTGGCAAGTAATTTTTGTTTGGAAGAATCTCATGTTTCACCACATACAAGGGATGTGTTGCGACGAAGAATAGCATGCAAACAATGTGAAAAACATCCAAAACATATATTTCCAATGACACAAATATAATTATTCAATAATTTCAAAGAAGAGAAAAAAGAAGTTAAAATTTCCATCAATACATTTGTGCAACAAAAAACATGGTTTGTTAGACCCATCACTATTCGTGACACTTGTTGTTGTCATTATCATGTGGAATTTGAGTTGTATTACGACACTTTTTTGCATTTTGATAAAACGTTATGGCCAAGTTCACCTCCTCCTTCCACATTCCGTTTTTTTATATCTGAAATTCTATGTGAAAGAGAAGATGATGATTTATTTTACAAAAAAAAATGTGTTCGTGGAAATAAATGTGATCGTTGTGGAAATCTAAGTTTGTTTCATTCAAAGTATCATTCTGATATCAATGATCAATAATTGTTTAATATAAGAGTCAAACGGAAGAGATATGAATATATCAACAACACGGCTCCACATTCTTCAAATGTTATTTCCAAAAGGATTGATTTGAAGGTAGATAAAATCTGTGTGATAGATTTTTTGAAGAAGTTTGAGGAAGAAATTTATAAATACACCAAACATTCACATAGATCTCGATGGCAAGATATATAATTCAAACAATCCCGTGAATTGTTTCCACCAGGGACAATTTTGTCTATAGTTGATTTTGCAGAGAATTACACATTCGCTGCACAAAAAGAAATACATAGTGAATATTATCATTCTAATCAAGTCATGATAATTTTCCAAGTTTTATATAGACATGCTCAATGGAGTCTTGATAACATAGAAAGCACCAATGGAAATCAACATGTTGTTAAAGAATATTACTTTTATATAATTGATGATCGAGCACACGACACACATTATGTACAACATCGTTTTGATAAATTTTATGATCCATTGAAAGAACACAAAATGAGATTCGATCGACATTGGATATGGTCATATGGGTGTGTGGGTCAGTTCAAATCTTCACGATCATTCTATTGGTTATGCCGTCTTCATAAAAAATTAAACATTACACATTTTTGTAATTTTTTTGAGACTAGTCATGGAAAATGAGAGCACGACAATGCAGGGGCATGTATAAAATGATCACTTCGAAGGTATCATATGAACCCTCATGCCGATCGATTTGAATCCATTGAATAATTTGTTGAATGGTTAAAAATGGCACTAAGCCATGGATATAATACGTCAAGAGATGTGTGTAGGTGTGCCTATATATAAATGTTACACATGTTCACAAGATATTTTTATTTGAACGTGTTCAAATTTATATTCAGGCTTCAATCATTTTCTTGAGAGATTTCAAGTTGACAAGTTCTTGTCTTGTGCAAGTTATTTTGGTATGTTGGAATCCAAGATGTAAATAGATCAATCTCATATGACGCCAGTACAATACCTGGGACACGAAAAATACATGTAGTCAAAACAAAACATTTTCAAAATGTGTTTTCATTTGATAGAAGAAATGAGTCTTGTTTTTGTTCAGTTTGCATAGAGGACACAAAATCCATAGATATTTGTGAAAACGAAAATGCAAGATATGTTAAAGCTTGGAGACATACCAAACTTAATGTAAAAGGGAAAATGCCACTTGCAAGCTCAGAGGAGATGGAATCAAATGAAACTATAATGTTAGTTTATGGGGATAGAGTTACGGATCTTGTTAGAGAAGGTAATGTTTATGTTTAAATTTTTTCAAATAACTTGTAGATGTACTTGTGTGATAATATAACATGAACTATTTGTTGTCCAATATATCCATTTATTTGCAGGAGATGTTTTTTTCATGGTTTCACCTATAGACAACACAAAAAAATATATATATTATTTGATGCGATGCACATAACAAAAGATGAGGCCATTAGAAGATTTTGATGATAACGGTTTTATATATGAAAGAGGATCCATTGTATTGAAAGGATATTTTTTCCAAGAAACCCATCAAACCTATACTCATGTTCACTTTCAAGACTACCAGTTAGATGTCACAAGTTGTCAATATAGTCATTTGGTATCTGAAGTGTGCATAAAGTTAATAGAAGTTCAATAAAAAAAAATAAGGTTAGAAAATGGAAAATGTCCAAAGATGATCATGAATGAATAATTGAAGATGGAATACCATTACGATGTTTGTAAACAAGTGACACATGTACATTCCAAAATTTGATGACTTGTTCCGACTATTTTCAACCATATTTCCAAATAGGATATTTATAAAAAGGGTATGTATAGAAAACTCCATATCATTCTTAAAAAACATAGATAAAATATGGTTCAACCTTATTTTATCTGTGTTTTTTAACCATTACACCAATCAAAATTATTTTATGAGCATTACACCAATCAAAATTGAGTTGTATACATTTTGTATTGTGAGTATTTTATTTTAAACTAAAAAATTGTTAAATATCATTTCCATTGAACACTTACATTTTTCAATAGTATTTTTTTTCCATTTTATTTTAATAATATTGCATTAATTTAAAAAAAAATTAAACATATTTTATATTTTTTATTGTAATAATATCCTCTTTCAAATTTTAACTCATTCCTATTTTTATTTTATTTTACGAGCATTATATAAATTAAAGTTAAATTGAACATCTCTTTTATTTTGAATATTTTTTTTAATTATTGTTCTCAAAATTAAAAAAAAATTAAAAACATCTCTTTCATTTTGAGATTTTATTTTATTAAAGGTATATAAACTTTGAGGTGAATATTTTTTCTAGCTTTGAGCATTTTTCTAATGACTACATGATAAAATTAAAGACGAATTGATCATCTCTTCCATTTTAAGGTTTTATTTTAATGTCACATCATTTTGAACATTTTATTTTATCATTATCACACAAGCCAAAAAAGAGTTGAACATCTCTTCCATATGAAGATTTTATTGTATAAACATTACCTATAATTAATTTGGATATATATTCTATCTTGATAATTTTATTTTTATTACTATTGCACCAACCAAAGAATAGTTGAACATCTCTTCTATCCTAAATTTGAGAGTATTGACTTCTTTAAGTGGTAACTTTTTTTTTTCATTTTTTAAATTAATATTCTAACAACTAAAAACAATTTAAACATATCTTCCACTTGTTGTAATAAACCTTTACTAATAATATCATATATATATACCATTATCTCCATTATAATTATTAAGTTGATTTACATTTAAAATTTGAAATTATTTAGAATCTCCATTTTAATAATTAAGTTGATTTTCATGTAAACTTATTTAGAAGTGTTAATCATTAGAATTGAATTGTAATTAATAGATCTCTTCTCTAACAAAGTGAAGGAAATTAATACAACCTTGCCTAAAGTCAAGTGAATTAAATTGCAATTAATAGATCTCTTCTCTAACAAAGTTAAGGAAATTAATACAACCTTTCCTAAATTCAAGTGAAGACCCTTACAAAAATGTGGGTTTATGTGAATAGTACTAAACCATAGCCTGCAAATCGTTTTCCTAATGTAATTCCCCTTCATACATGTTATTTGAGTTGTACAAGGGGTATGTGTCGTTCCTTGGCATGTCTAAAACAAAATGCTTGAAAGCATACCTCCTCCTTTGAATTCTACATTGGTTACCTTCTTCCAAAATCAAACACAAGTTTTCTGAAAGGAAATTGGTAGATCGTGAAAATTTCTTCCTTTTAGTGCAGTTCATACCAGCATAGACTTTGCATGGTTTAAAGTGTTTTCTACTACCATATATTCTCAAATAGGTTTT
>SNQJ01S0006292.1:262768-272936 GCA_010110895.2 Picea sitchensis | reverse complement strand
TATACTCTTTCCATACTCTCGCACATACTAATCACTTAAATGTTTATTCTTAATATTTAATTGTTAAATGTGTATATGAAATTTAAAAACTTAATATTTGATTGTGAAATATTTACATCAAATTAACTAAATCCATATTCTTTATAAATTATTTATTAATGTCTATATTAAATTCTCATTTTCAAGTAATTCCATATTGTTTATAAATTTATTGTTTGTGCATGTATAATTTGAACATATAAACATGTAATTTTTAAAATTTCTTCCTATTTTATTTTAAAATTTACTAAAAATAAATTTAAAAATATATGTCTTAAAAATTTTCTATTTTATGTATATATATATATATATATATATAATTTACAAATTTATTTGTAAATATAAGAACATATTTATATTTACAAGAAATATAATTTATTAAAAATATTAAAATGGTGTTCGACTAATAATATTTGAATATAACCGAAAGAACCATAAATATTTCTATGCATAAATTTATTTGAATTAAACCACTTAATCAATTATGTGGTCAATTAATAGACCAGAACTATTTCTAGTCAATAAAATATTTTCCTTAAATGTAAACTGGACAAAAACAAATGTGCACATATCAAATCTAAAATATGAATACTAATTTTAACAAATTAAAAATAAACATAAATATAAACATAAATATTTCTTCTACCTGTACCAAACTATATAACACATTTATGCACAGAATTTTATAACACTTATCATAAAAATGTACAAATATTAAAAAATTTGAAACAAACATAAAGATTTCTTCTACCTGTACCAAACTATATAACACATTTATGCACATAGTTTTATAATTTTTTTATAATCAGAATGTAATATTTTGAACAATTACACAAACTAATCACAAGTTCATCAAATAGCTCGAAAACTGATCAAATAGTTACTCATATCTATATCTATTTTTAGTTGATTTAGTTCAACTAACTGCAAATTAATAATAAATTAAGAAATCAATTGAAACATTTAAAATTAATTTCGACATGTGATATCAAGATTTGAAAACATTCCAACATTTCAAAATAAGCTAGACACAAAATGGCCTTGGTCACTTATCATTTCTGCCTAGTTTTAGGACAACACACAACCCAAATAACATTTGAATAATTTTTTTGTTAAATCGGTTTAGTAGGGTGTACAACAACACATTATTCAACCTTGGCATGCCCAAGTCTTGGCCATAGGGATGGACCTGTGACCAATTCACAGTCCAGTGGACTATGACTTGGCTGCAGGAGCCCAACCTCGTGGCCAAGCCATTGGCATGCCCACGACTTGGCTAGACATATAATTAAAAATTAAAAATTAAATTAAAATTAAAATAAAAGATAAAAAATTACAATTAAAATTATACACTGCATATAAATTAAATTTAAAATTTAAAAATTACAGTTAAAAATAAATTATAAATAAAATTGAAATTTAAAGGTTTTTGGCACATTATTCAGCATTCCCATGCCCACTGCTTAGTGACAGGGTTGGCCCCCGTGGCCAAGTCACAGTCTAGTGGACTGTGACTTGGTCGCGAGGGCCTAGGCCTGTGGCTAAGAAATATCACACAAAATGAACATATTAACATAGAAGTAGAAAATCATCTAAAACTTGGTTATGTGCTTTCCTAATGGTACAATAATGGAGGCTTAAATAGACTTATTTTTCCTTCTATACACAGGTTCTTTCTTAAATGGACTTCTTTCCTAATGGTTAACAGATTTTTTCTTATAGTTGAATGCAGGATTAAATACACGGGTTTTTTCTTATAGTTGAATATCTTAGAGTCATATAGAGGGCTTGGTTCTTGTTTCTTCATTTTCTATTTTAACACTAATTTTAATATTTTTATTTTCTTATACTACAAATTAATGTTGGAAGACTCGGTCTCTTTTAAGATCGGTTTGGCCTGTAAATTGAGAAGACTCTGCCAAAGAGAAAAAAATACTATGTGAATGATATGGCGAGTTTCACAGGAGTCTGTTGAATGGGAGTATGACTAAAGAGTCGCTAGGGGTGATTGTTTTCATCGAGGACTTGGCTAGACTCAGATACTAAACCATAACTAAAATAGGGTACTAAAATAGAAAAACAACAATGTAAAAACAAAAACTCAGAAACAACATTATAGTAATAAAAACACAGCATTACAGAAATCTAAACATCATAACATAATCTAAACATTGTAACATAATCATACTATAAACAAAAAAACATAATCATAACATAACATAATCATAACTAATCTAAATAACTTACTTGTAGCTCGGCCCGCCAATAAAACATCCCGACCGCCCGCCAACACAATAACTATGCCCGCCAACACAACTTCCACACCAACACAAAGAACACTCACAATCACTCACAATTAGTCACTCAGGAAGAGGTTGGAAAAATGTTACAATAACGTTGTGCGGGTGATATATAAACAGTTTTTCGGCTGAAAGAACTGTTCGGCCGAAAACTATTTTTGGCCAAAAAAACATTTCGGTTGAAATACTAGTTTGGCTAAATAGTACTTTCAGTCGAAATAAGTTTTCAACCTGAATATTTTTCGGCCAAAAACATATTGTCGGATGGAAAAAACTCGTCCGACTAAATTTCTACATGAAAAAATGAGGGTGTTGTCACTATACCATTCGATTTGACGTTCCAATGTTTGACCAAACAATAGTTCGGTCGAAAAAAATACCTTTCGATCGAAAAAGTATATTATTTCGGTCGAAACTAAGTTTTTCGGATTTTTGGAGATCGTATTGTCACGAAAGTGTTAACCACATCTGTGATTTCACCCACCATTCTAGGACGAGGCTAGGGTGGAAGTTGTATGGCCTTATTTCCCAGTTGATCCTGTCGTAGACTATTCTTTTACGAAGCCTACCCTTCCATTGAGATGGGCTCCGAGAGCTCATTTTCCTAACTCAGAATATACCAAGTATAAATATTGAGCATGAATAATGGATTTCTCCTCGCTTACAACACCTCCCATGGCGACATATCTAGTAATGGAAAGGAGGAGTGACTTTGTGAACCAATATGCCAGGATTTGGTCCAGAATAGTGGTGTTAATCAACCATTGGAATAACCACCATTCATGAATATGATCGTAACTATGAGTGGAGGTGGATTGTCGAAGTGAGGTTAAAATCTTGGTATTGTTCTCATACTGTATGGGAAGTTGGAAATGTGTGAGAAAATCCATGGAGAGAAAATTAAAGTCTACAAAGGAGTTACATGACAACTCAATATACCATTTTTCGGCCGAACCTATGAGAGTTCTCTAGAAAATTCATAATCAAATTGAATCATCCATTAGGGAGTTAGAAGAACACCATTGATGGAAGGTCATAACATGGTTGTTAATATCATCTAGAGGTTTTCCATTGAATTTTGGGATGTCGAACGTTATTTTGGAATGGATCGAGGGCCAAAATGGGGTATTTTATATGGGATCATTTATCAAATGCATCAAATCCGACATATCTATGGTATCCAAGAAAGGAAGTTGTTGGTTTGATTGTGAATACTGCTAATGTGGATGTGGCATTGAGGTATGAGTAGGACCATATGCAAGTTGGGATGGCATGTTGAAATCGGGTGGTCCTCCCATATATTGAGGTTGAGAGACTTGGGAAGTGGGGAACATGGGTTTCATTGGTTGAGTGGGAAAATATCCTTTCAAAGGGATTCCCATGAGATTAGGTTGGAACCATGGAGTATTTGGCACTTCGAGATACAATAAACCACTATGAATACCTGTAGGGTTTGCGAGAACATTCTTACCCTAGGAGTGAGGTGGGTTTCCAATGTGGGATTTTTCCCAAACTTGTTGTTGACCTCTAGTTGGTTGGCTCCCAACTGATTTTTGTCTACAAATAGGTTATTTCCCCCTATCTAGTTATTGGAACCAAACATGTTGTTTCCCCCCATTTGGTTGTTTTTTCCAAGGTGTTTGTTTTCTTACAGATGAAGGTTTCCCACTAGGCTACTATTGTTCCTAGATCAAATATTGTCCCACAGGTATAGGTTTCCCTCCAAGTGGAAGCTGACTTGCAATTGAAGGTTTCCCCCCAGTTTGAAATTGACCCATAGCTTAGGGTTTCCCTCCAGTGGGGTATTGGACTATAGACAAAGGTGTCCCTCCACATGTAACGTTCTCCCCAGGTGTATGTGGAACAATTTGTGGAACTATCATTGGGTTAACACCTTGATTGGGAGGAAGAAAAAAAAAACTACTTGTCACATGACGTGAGGTAGTAGAACTGCTGGCCACTAGACTAGATGGAGTCGATAAAGGACGACCAAGTAATATGCTTTATCTAATGTGTGCTAAGTGTCAACAATTGTAATGTGTTCTAGGGTGGCTATATTAGGATCAACTAAGGGTATTATGATTCCTTCTATATAGTTAGTTTTTGATGCATGCATTCCATAATATTACCTATTGTACATATCGGGTGGGAAGCGGTAAGTAGAAAAAATATCAATATACCTTGTTGAAGGAAACTCAACAAGTAGTGGGTTATAAGGACCAGTAAACGATCGATTTGCAGGAGGGATAGAAACTTCATTTATCGTTTCGACCACTACTTCATAATGGTCAATTGGGGGAGATATGCTCCAGATTTCATAAGAAACACCTTTGTTAATAGTTCTTTTGTCAGAAGGGTTCTGTAGAAGATCGTGTTCTTTGGAATCCAACCCTTGCGTTCCTAGAGACCTTTGGAGACTATGGTTGGCCATAGTGAAAGTATAATAGAATTAACGATCGCTAAGGACAACTATGAATGTCAAGAGAACACACCCAGAAGAAACAATTCTAGGTAATCAACCAAGGTATAGTATATAGATGGATCTTCTGAAGACAGAATGTCAAGTTGTCAATGAACATATGAGAAGTAGTTACCTTGACCTCCACATAACATCCCTTCTCAGTGCAAGAAACCCTCACTTCTCTAGATAACCCTCCAAGGTTAATAAAAGTGTGATACGACATCTTCCCTAGGTAGCATGGAAATCCCCCCATAATCACCTCTGTAGATACCTAGGAGGGTTTCTAGAGAAGTCAACCTCTGGGCGGTACAATCGACAGTCGAGCCTGAACCTATCGGTAGGATAAAAAAGTATGAATATCTTCGAGAGTATTGAAGATAAGTGGACGAGTAATACTCCCGAGGACCTTAAACGGATTCAATATTCATGAAGTACCGAGACCAAATGAACCAATAACACTCAATAAAAAAACCCTAATACAAGTTCTTTCCACTACGATTGGTCAAGATTTGAAGGGATAATCTTCACTTCTCTTCCACACATAACCTCATGTTTATCCCCTTTGTTAGAGAGGGTTCTGGACTATGCTTATATGATAGTTGGATTTTGACCCTCTTTAGTGTTCTGTAGTCTTGTACAATTTACTTACTTTTCCTAGTCCAAAGACTCTAGCTCTAAGCTACTATTGGTGTACTAAAAACAAAAATGTCTAGCTAATTTTATTATCACGTTGGTTGATTTTAATAATTTTTTACTCATAATGGTGTATGAAGGTGAAACTAATCATGTGATGACTTGACTTCAAAACTTTGCATAACGAGTGAAATGAAACTTTCTTTTTCTTTCAATAAATTCTATCTTCAAGAAGGAGAAAAGATATGTTTTCTTCTTAATGGAAGTGAACACCCAAAAACATGCAACTTTCACTTTTATGTTTTCAAATGGAAATAAATTGAAATGCCAAACTATCAATTTAATTTTCATGAAATACCAAACAAAAACAATCTCTTTCAACTATGTACAAAGACACTCCAATTATGAAAGTAGGATGGGAATTTTTTTCTTCTTCTTTCCAAATCACATGAAAACTCAAAAGATACACTTCTTTGCATTTTTATTTTAATCAAAATGAAAGTATTCAATGACACTTTGAAAATAACTCAAAAGGGAATTAAGGTGGGGAAAACAAGCACCCAAGGAAGAAAATATTCAACCACAAAGATGTCTTCAATGCAAAAAACTCAAGCTTTCAATGGTGAAAAAAGTTTCAAATAACTCGAAAAATGATTTCACTCTAAGATGAGACGTAAATCAGGAGAGTTGGATTTTTTTAAACAATGGAAGGAAATCTGAAGGAAAACCCAAAAGATTTTTAAAAACAAATAAACTCTTCAAAAATGTGCCATCGACACTAAAAGTCTGGGGGAATGAGAATAGATGATCTAAACTGTACCCACTAAGATAAATTGTGTTTTTAATCAAATAAACAAAATGGCACACAAAAGGAAAGATTTCAAAATTACTTTGAAAAATGTTGCAGCAATGAGTGCTGGGACAGATCTGAGAGAGATCTGGAGGGGTGGAAGAAAGGAAAGACACATATGTGGGATTTGTTTGAAGGATGTGCCTTCAAAAAATGGATTTTAGAGGTTGGTCGCACCCTATTAATGACCAAGGGGTGACACGAAAGCAATGGTCTCTCCTTGTAGAGGACTAGAGAGTGACCACAAAGAAATGGTTGTTAGAGATATTGTCATTGATGTGTTGTCATTTATTTAAACAACCAATGTCATTATGATGTGATGATGAGTGGTTAGGAACACCATCCAACATATTAAATTTCACAAGATCAACACAATGCAGAAACACCATCAGGATTAAATTCCCATAGATCAATGATCTCGACCAGTTAGAATCCAAGTACAAAACAAAAAATATCAGAAGGGAAAGCACATTGTAGGGATCATGATTTTTTATGAACAACATGTAGAGGAATATACCAAAAATCTCAAAAGGGAAAGAACATTGCAAAAATGCGATCAAGATTGAAATCCCCATAGGAAAACTACAAAAGAATCGATGGAGAATCATGTCCACTGATGCAGATTTCAGGACAAACCATGATCGTTAGATGAAGTCAACTTACTCGATGTTTAATCGAGAAATCTCACTCCGGGATAATTGAGAATTGGGAACGAATAACCCAAAGTGCCGAAGGCCGAAATGAATCTAGAGCATTGATGATGTAGGAGCATTCCCACCTCGACAAGCGAGTCAGCACGTGAGGGAAGAAAAGACAGTCGGATGACGCCAACACCAAAATTTTGAATCACCTTGATATCTGTTGCGCCGCCATTTGAATGAAAGCATTCATCATAGAGCGTACTTGTACATGGTAAATGGACCTTGAGCAGATAAGCTCTCGACTTTAGATAGCATAAGTACTTCTAAGATTTAGTGCAGGAAGATAAGATTTAGTGCAGGTAGATAAGATAATTAAGTCTAGATTAGACAGGTTGTGACTTCGAGAGGGAAAACGGAGTATAGACACCCTCCTTTGTATTATTGTAGAGGGAAAAAGAGAGGCATTCAGATTTCGAGGGGGTATTAGCATCGAGGAGCAAGAAGAGAAGCAAAAAGAGGTTGTGAAGAATTCCCATGTACAGATATTGAATTAATAGAAAGTTTTGATTAAATCTCATGGCGGTGATTATTCTCTGTGTGTTGTTGATACTATGTTGTTGCATGTTTGATTCTTGTTTTGCCTATTGTCTATATGTTGCATATGTGATTGCATGGCAGGTTCAAAATCTGAGGGATTGAGAGATTGAGTTCAGTCGTTTCTCTGTCTAAGCTGTGAGTTTCCTGCAGAGAGTGCAGTGGAATACCTCCACATAGAGTGTGTTGAGGAGGCTGGAGAGTCAAACCCTCATTCATATTGTCCAAAAGTTGTATTGAGTTAAGAGGACCGTGCAGGTGAGTTGTCGGTTCAGAGAAGTCTCAGAGTTAGGCTTGGGAAGAGAAGAACAGTAAAGTCGTGGTTAAATTCCACGGATATGTCTATTTTCTGGGTGTTGTTGGCCGTGTGCCTTTGCCTATTCGCTTCATGTTACTTACTTCTTTCATATGTTGTGTATGTGATCTTATGGAAGAATTGAGTTCAGAAGGGTTTGAGTGAAAAGTTGTTGAAAGCTCAGGAGGGAGAGTTCCTAGCTAGTATTGTGGAACAGACCCAGGTGAGGCCCGAACGGGAGAAGTTTCGGAGTGAAGGATTCTTCAAGTGGAAGAGAATCGACGACTTGAACTCTTGAGAAAGAGTTAACCTTCAAGCGCAAGAAGAACCTGGATTCAATCGCATATCGGCATATCGGGGTTGGCGAGTGCAAGAGTTGCATGCACGTCGATATCGCTGGTAGCGATTTCCAGTTTCTGTGGAAGCGCCGACTTTCGGAGGGACATGTGGCACGTACTCTGGGGATGTCGGGTCTCGGGAGTTGAAATACAAGCAACTGGTCTCGTAAGTTGCGAACTCGCGAGGGGGCGAAATAACGATACTCGGGTATCGGCGACTCGGGCCTCGGAAGTCGAAGTGATTTTATCTGGGATTCGCGGGAAGCGAAGCCGTGAGACTTTAGGGTTGTGAAGTCTCGGCACCTCGGTACATCGGGTATCGGGAGCGGGGATCCCGAGTGGTTGGGAGCGCGAGAGGTGAGGTTCCAACCCCCGAAGTAAAGAAGAAGGGAACTGAGAGGAGTAAACTGTGGGCTTAGAGAATCCGATAGGAAGGAAGGAGAACCATTGAGTTCTTCGGGCCCGTGGAAAGCAAAGGTCCCGACAGCGTGTGACCGCCCGCCGAGGGGAGGTTGCGTCAGGGTGGTATCAGAGATGGTTAAGGAGTTCTCTTTGTTCAGATAGCAGAGGGAAAGGAGAGGATACGCTATGCCACCAAGGTGAGAGAGGCAGTCACCTAATCATGAAGATAGGGACGCCCGAAGAAGAGGGAGGCTAGCAGGTAATGCTGAAATGGAATGCCAGGTAAGAGACCTCAGAGCGAGGCTTGAGGAGATGGAGGCCACCCAGAGACGTGGTGTTGGTGCAGCAGAGTTCAGTGATCCCGAGATTGAAGAGGAAGCTAGATACGATGCCGAAGAATAAGTCATGGAAGAAGACACGTCTACCGAAAGGTTGATTAGAGCCATCTCGAGAATGAGCTCGAAGACGAAGATGGACATCCCCGTTTATGAAGGGAGCTTGAACGCAGAAGAGTTGCTGGATTGGATCCGAGCACTCGACACCTACTTCGATTACGAAGATATCGAGGAGGACAAGAAGGTGAGGCATGCTATCACCAAGCTGAAGGGACATGCATCCTTATGGTGGGACGAGTTGTAGGCAGATAGACGTTCCCGAGGAAAACAAAAAATTAGGAGCTGGGACAGGATGATCGCTAAGATGAAGGCGAAATTCATCCCGAGGGATTACCAGATCACTCTGTTCAGGCGCATGCAAAACCTGAGACAAAAGATGATGACGGTGAAAGAGTACAACGAGGAGTTCTATAGGCTCAACATTCGAGCTGGTCATCGGGAGAGTGATGACAAAAAGGTGGCGAGATACCTGAATGGGTTGAGGTATGACATTCAGGACGAACTGAGCATGGTTACCATCCGAACAGTTGAGGATGCATACCAGATGGCTCTAAAGGCCGAAGAGAAGTTGAAGCGCAAGCAAGGACAGCGAGGGCGGGGCAGAAGCCAGCCCAGAGGCAAGACAGTCGCCCAAGAGAAAACACAGAAGCCCAAGGAGGATTGGAGGAGACCTCAGGGAAAAGCTGAAAGAGGTGATACCTCGCAGCAGAGGCAGAAGAGTTCTGAGTCGAGGAGACAGTCAGAAGATCAGCAAGGAGGATATGTTGACGCCAACACATTCCCTTGTACCCGAGGTAGAGGACGAGGTCGAGGAGGAATTATCACATGTTTCACGTGTGGAAAAGACGGACACAAATCCGTTGACTGTCCGGACAGGAAAATGGACAGAGGAAAAACTCACATCGCTGAGGCACAGAAGCGTGATGTTGAGAGTGAAGATGCAGACAGTGGAAGATCGCTTGGGATGCATAAAATCCTTTTGAAGCCTGAGAAGGAGGGGGAAAGCGCAGTGCAGAGGAGTAGACTGTTCAGAACGGCTTGTACAGCCAAGGGCAGGAAATGCAAAATCATTATCGAGAGTGGGAGCACTGAAAATCTCGTTTCGATTGAGATGGTGGAGAACTTGGAGCTAGAGACAACTAAGCACCTGAGTCCATATAAAGTCTCGTGGTTACAGAAAG
This sequence comes from Picea sitchensis, assembly GCA_010110895.2. Classification (NCBI taxonomy): domain Eukaryota; kingdom Viridiplantae; phylum Streptophyta; class Pinopsida; order Pinales; family Pinaceae; genus Picea; species Picea sitchensis. The sequence goes on along the minus strand of SNQJ01S0006292.1, from coordinate 262,807 downwards.
GACACCGGGTAAGTGTCACTAAACAATGCTTAGTTAAGT
>SNQJ01S0006292.1:250461-260535 GCA_010110895.2 Picea sitchensis | reverse complement strand
TCTCGCGCACTTGAGAAAAGAAAGGTTTCCGAGGGGAACATACAATAAACTCAAGATGAAGAAAATCGGGCCGTGCAAAATCCTGAAGAAATTCGGGGAGAATGCTTATGAGCTTGAGTTGCCCGAAGGCACCGGGATATCTCTGATTTTCAATATTTTGGACTTATACCCCTACAAGAATGCAGAGGCAGACACTGGAGCTGAGGAACCAGTGGTCCAGTGGCAGAAGCAATTGCCAGTTGCAGGAAAACCTCAAATGGAATGCATACTGGATAAGAGAATAGGCAGGAATACCAGGAGGAAGAAATATTTTGAATACCTGGTAAAATGGAAGAACCACCCAGTGGAGGATGTCAGCTGGGAGACAAAGGCCGTTATACAGAAGCATGGTTGCAGTGTGCAGGAGCTCATGGACAGGAGCCCATGAAATTTTCTGAGCCGAGGAGTATGATGCAGGAGCATTCCCACCTCGACAAGCGAGTCAGCGCGTGAGGGAAGAAAAGACAGCCAGATGACGCCAGCACCAAAATTTTGAATCACCTTGATATATGTTGCGCCGCCATTTGAATGAAAGCATTCATCGTAGAGCGTACTTGTACATGGTAAATGGACCTTGAGCAGATAAGCTCTCGACTTTAGATAGCAGAAGTACTTCTAAGATTTAGTGCAGGTAGATAAGATTTAGTGCAGGTAGATAAGATAATTAAGTCTAGATTAGACGGGTTATGACTTCGAGAGGGAAAACGGAGTATAGACACCCTCCTTTGTATTATTGTAGAGGGAAAAAGAGAGGCATTCAGATTTCGAGGGGGTATTAGCATTGAGGAGCAAGAAGAGAAGCACAAAGAGGTTGTGAAGAATCCCCATGTACAGATATTGAATTAATAGAAAGTTTTGATTAAATCTCATGGCGGTGATTATTCTCTGTGTGTTGTTGATACTATGATGTTGCATGTTTGCTTCTTGTTTTTCCTATTGTCTATATGCTTCATATGTGATTGCATGGCAGGTTTGAAATCTGAGGGATTGAGAGATTGAGTTCAGTCGTTTCTCTGTCTAAGCTGTGAGTTTCCTGCAGAGAGTGCAGTGAAATACCTCCACATAGAGTGTGTTGAGGAGGCTGGAGAGTCAAACCCTCATTCTTATTGTCCAGAAGTTGTACTGAGTTAAGAGGACCGTGCAGGTGAGTTTCCGGTTGAGAGAAGTCTCATAGTTAGGCTTGGGAAGAGAAGAATAGTAAAGCCGTGGTTAAATTCCACGGATATGTCTATTTTCTGAGTGTTGTTGGCCGTGTGCCTTTGCCTATTCACTTCCTGTTACTTACTTCTTTCATATGCTGTGTATGTGATCTTATGGAAGAATTGAGTTCATAAGGGTCCGAGTGAAAAGTTGGTGAAATCTCAGGAGGGAGAGTTCCTAGCTAGTATTGTGGAACAGACCAAGGTGAGGCCCGAACGGGAGAAGTTTCGGAGCGAAGGATTCTTCAAGAGGAAGAGAATCAACGACTTGAACTCTTGAGAAAGAGTTAACCTTCAAGCGCAAGAAGAACCTGGATTCAATTGCATATCGGCATATCGGGGTTGGCGAGTGCAAGAGCTACATGCACGTCGATATCGCTGGTAGCGATTTCCAGTTTCTGTGTAAGCGCCGACTTTCGGAGGGACACGTGGCACGTACTCTCGAGACGTCAGGTCTCGGGAGTTGAAAGGAAAGAAACTGGTCTCGTAAGTTGCAAACTCGCGAGGGGGCGAAATAGTGATACTCGGGTATCGGCGACTCGGGCCTCGGAAGTCGAAGTGGTTTTATCTGGGATTCGTGGGAAGCAAAGCTGCGAGACTTCAGGGTTGTGAAGTCTCGGCACCTCGGTACATAGGGTATCGGGAGCAGGGATCCCGAGTGGTTGGGAGCGCGAGAGGTGAGGTTCCGACCTTCGAAGTAAAGAAGAAGGGAACTAAGAGGAGTAAACTGTGGGGTTAGAGAATCCGATAGGAAGGAAGGAGAACCGTTGAGTTCTTCGGGCCCATGGAAAGCGAAGGTCCTGGCAGTGCGTGACCGCCCGCCGAGGGGAGGTTGCGTCAATTGATCTAGAACTAATCATAGTCGTTGGATCAAGGATTCACAAGATCCGTAATAGTCGAAATCCTGACAACCATTGGATTGTGTTAAGATTTTCGCATAAAAGATGGATCGTTAGATGAATTCAACGTGCTTGAGGTTTATTCGGGGAATCTCACTTTAGGAGAATTGATAATGGGGAATGAATAACCCAAAGTCCTGAAGGCCGAAATGAATCTAGACCATCGATCTAGAACTATTAGATAGAAATATTACACAGTCAATTAAATTGTTTATCTCATTCAATAATAATTTGTTTGCATGCATCCCCCGTGACATCAAAGGAACACCAAAATAATTTGTGAAACTTAGAATGGAAGTACAAGCCATTCAAAAAGATCCTCCTAATTCAAGCAAACAAGCCATCGAGAAAGATTGCATGGAACTGTGACTTTTATCAAAAAGTTAACATCAATTTCCCACACTAGTCCAATGATAAAAATTGAGCTCTAATACCACTTTGTCAGTTAATCAGATGTCTTTCTTGGCCATTAAGGTACTCCATGCATAATTATTTATTTATTTAACTAAATATTAGGTTAAATTCAAACTCTAACATAAATGTCATTTTGAATTCATATCTGTAAACAATATAGAAAAATAATAACAATTCATAATTTCAATTTCCTACATTTCACATTAAATTCAAAGCATCACACATCATTTTGGAAAAAAAAAAACTAGATGGTATTACAACAAAGGATTATACGAATACTTATTTATAAATAAATGAACATCCCCAAAAATGGTTTCTAAGGAGCAATTTTCAATGCAATTGTAATGTTCATTGCTATATTTTTCTTTCTAAGTTTCCATTCAGTTTACTAACATGGACATTTTGTCAAACAATTCATATTTGAAGCTTTTACTCTTAGCTAACAATTATGGTTTCTTGTCAACAATACATAAGAAAGTGGGAAAAATGTGTATTCATAACTTATCATCCAATTTATTTAGCAACATTACATGATACCATTTTTCAAGTATTCTAACAACAACAAAAGAAGACAAAACTATGGATTGTTCATCAACAATGGGTTGTCTATAATTTAGAAAAATGTGCAGCAAACATATAGACAATATACAGGCCTGTAGGATTTATTCGTAGGTTGCTAGTTGATTCTTGTAGGAACAATAGTCCTTCCCAAGCAATATTGACCCTTGGAAAGTGAGTAACTCGGCCCCAGTTGAAGATAACTTCACCCACAATGCTGGTGCAAATTCCTAGCAATAAATCCAATCACTGAATGAAGGAAATATCACCCCCACTGCCTGAGATACTCATCCAGGAATAGTCCATGACTCCTCTAGTGAAAGAACTCATCCCACAGAGAAATATAGTGATTCCTCCAACAAGATATGCACCCATATTCCAGGTAATGCACCCAGGAGGAAGGAAAACTCGACCCCAATTTTACCAATGTGTCCCACTGACAAGGATCTCGACCCATTTTTCTGATATTGAGCCCAAGACAAGAAAAAATCGACCCCGCTGACAAGTAATATCCTCAGCACCAAACAAATCTCCCTCTAAGTAAAACCTAGGTACGGATATGGAACTACTAGCTACCAACAAGGAATAGTTTACCACTTTGAAGCTCAATGAAGAAATATAAGTGATTTCCTTCTGAAAATGACCATCTAGGGTGGATGGTCTCACCACCGAAGCCAATCTCTGAAAATCCTCCTAGGGTTTCCATCCCAAGAGTTCCAAAACCACAATGAGCTCTCTCAATGATAAAATAAGAAAAATGTTAATACTAGAATGTGCGATGGTCCCCTCCCTTTTCCCTTTTATTTCTTTGTTAACTCTTTTGTGACCCTTTTACCTTTTAATCAATTTAAATGACATTTCATATTCTTCCTAAGTCACTTCAGGTGCTTTTTTCCTTTTTTCCCCCTTTTAATTATCTAATGTCAATTTGTTAAGAAATTTTCCCCCTTAGGACATTAAATAATTAATTAATTCCCTTCTTATAGCCTATAATCTAAGATAATCACCTAGGCTACTACTTCCAAGTCCCATGGTCACTCGGAAGGGGACATGAAATTCCTCCCTTCCTGAGATTGCTTGTCTCCAAGCAATTACATATTCGAATTTTGAAAATTTTCTTCACTTTCCCAAGTGGCATATTTTGCGGGAAACTCTCTCCATATAACCAGATATTCCTTGATTACCCTATTCCAAAGATTCCTTTCCCAAACCTCCAATAGCTCCTCAGGAACTAGTGCTAGTTTCCCCTCCTCATCTAATAGAGGAAGTTTTGTTGAATTCATGATGTGTTGTCACAATTCCATTTTGAGACATGAAACATGTTATGGATCTTACTCCCTTATTTCAACTCCATCTCATAAGCCACTTCACCAACTCTCTTGGTCACCCTGTAAGGCCCGTAAAACCCTGGATTAAGTTTATTTGCACCATTGTTCTTCAGAGAAGATTGTCTATATGGTTGCAGCCTAAAAAACACCAAGTCCCCTACCTCGAAGGTGCACACTACCCTGTTCCTATATGCATATATATTTTGTTGGTTCTAGGAAATATGTAATTTATCCTTAAGATCCTTAAGAATGTCTTGGCTCTCCTGAATCTAATATTTGTACTTGGGGGGCCTGTTATCCCCAAAATCCATTCCTACAAAATATGGAGCATCATATCCATATAATTCTCTAAATAGTGACATCCCAATGGACATATGATGAGTAGTGTTATAACAATTATCACCCAAGTGTAATCACTTAACCCATGTCCTTTGCTTCTTGTTCATCTAGTTACACAAAAACCCTTCTATCCATTTCTTCATTATCTTTATTTGGCCATCTATATGTGGGTGGTAAATCATACAGAGAGTCAATTATGTACCTGTTAGTTTGAACAACTCCTTCCAAAAAGCACTCAAAAATTGGTTGTCCATGTCACTAACAATGTTTTTCGGCAACCCATGAATCCTGAATATTTCCCTGAAGAATAAATACGCTACTTCTACTTCCTTGTACTCTAAGGATATGGAATAGAAATTATAAAACTTGGTCAACCTATTGACCACCACATAGATGCAATATATTCCTTGTGTCTTCGCAACCCTTTGATAAAGTCCATGAAAATGATTTCACATTTCTTCTTTGGAATGGGAAGTGGTTGAAGTAATCATGTAGGATGGGTCTTCTCTGACTTGTTTTGCTAATAAGTTACACACTCTTGCACATGTTGGAGTACATAATATTTTAGGCCTTTCCATTAGAACCTCTCTCTAATCTTTTTGTATGTCTTGAAATATCCTGGATACCTAGCTAAAGGTGTGTCATGCTTGACTTTGATAATTCTCTCCTTTAATGTGGACTCTGGAACCAAGTATATGCGACCTTTGTAGTAGATGATATCATCTACCACCTTGTACCTTTCATCCTGTACACTGTCATCCATCATCTCACATGCACATTTTTTCTTGGAATACTCCACCAAAAGATCATATTTCCAATCGGTAGATATCTCTAATAATGAGAACATCTCAGGTCTCCTAGATAAATAATCTGCAACTGCATTGTTCTTTCTTTTGACGTACTCAATATCGAAGTCATAGGATTGCACTTTACTAAACCATTTTTGTTTCCTTTTTCTAAGAGCCCTTTGCCACAAAAAGTGTCTCAAACTGTTATGATCAGTCTTGACCACAAACTTCCCACCTACTAGGTATTTTTTGAAGTTTTCCAATGGATGCATAATGGAGAGAATATCCTTGTCATAGATGGGATACATTTTATTTGTGGTGTAGAGATTCCTTGTCTTGTATGAAATGGGATGCTTCTACTGCATCAAAACAAATCCTATTCTCACACCATATGTGTTACACTCTAACCCAAAGGGATGAGTATAGTCAGGAAGTGCTAAAACAGGGTAGGAACTCATCACTTCCTTCATCTTATCAAAGGTATTATGGGCCTCTTTTGTCCGAAAAAAGGCCCCTTTCTTCATGAGATCCGTAAGAGGGGTGGTCAACTAAGAGAATCCTGACAAAAAACATCTGAAGTAACAACAGATCCCAAGGAACCCTCACAAATATGTGATGTTTTAGGGTGGTGGCCCATCTAAAATAGCATGTATATTCTCCCTGTGAACCTGCAAACCCTGTGCGCTAACCACGTTCCCCAAGTGGAGAATTTCTATCATACCAAATTCACACTTATATTCATTTTCATATAATTACTGTTCATCCATAATGCTTAGAATATCCTCCAAGTGCACCAAATGTGCCTCCCAAGTCTTGTTGTATATCAGAAGATCATCAAAAACTACTAATAGGAACTTCCACAAATGCTTCATGAATATATGAATCATGTATGATTGAAAAGTAGCAGGTGCATTGGTCAATCTGAAAGGGATGACCAATAACTCATAGTGCCCATAATGGCACCTAGAGGTGGTTTTATGAATGTCCTCCTCTCAGACTCCGATTTGATGATATCTGGATTGAAGATCACTCTTTGAGAAATACACTGCTTTGTTTAGTTCATCTAGTAGCTCATCGATCCTGGGTATAGGGTACCTATTTTTTATTTTTTTCTTATTTAAGGCCCGATAATAAATCCACATCCGCATTGTCCCATCCTTCTTCTTGACCAACACCACTGAAGAAGAGAAAGGACTGGAATTGGGTCTTATATGCCCCATTTCAAGCAATTCCTTCATTACTTTTTCTATTTCATCTTTGAACTTCTTGGGATTCCTTTACAGGGTGGTGATCATTGATTTCCCCCCCTATTCAAGTTTGATGGTGTGATTATAACCTCTTTTAAGAGTTCTCCCTGCATGTATCTACCCAAATACCTTGCCATGTCTTCTTAATAAATCCTGGATGTCCGCATGATAATGTCGTCCTCCTTCATCACCTGTTTGGGAAGTAATAAAGCATTGTGATGCATATATTATATCTCCATGTCTGAATATGGCTTTCATCCTTTTGTTTGATACTATTGTAGGAGAATTATTTTCCATGCCTCACATTACAACCTATTTTCATCCTCGTGTGAAGAAATTCATGATCATATGTTTGTAGTTTGTGATAATTTCCCAAAATGTCTGAACCTACTGAACTCCCAACACTGCATCTAAATCTACCACATCTACCACATAAAAGTATTATGTCAAGGTGTAGTTACCAATTGTCAAGGCCAATATAGATATTTTCTTTGTGCAAGACAATTTAAATCCGTCGGCCACCGCTACTTTGAACCCCTCAAAGTATTATGTAATTACTCGTCTCCTAGCGACACAGGCTACATCAATAAAGTTGTGGGTTTCCCCACCATCAATCAAGGTTGTGACTCCCTGTCCCCTTATGAATCTTCTAACTCTGAAGGTCTTGAATCTCGGGGTAGCTGATAATGAGGTTGTAGTAACCCCCTTGGCCTCCTCACTATGATTCTCCTCTATCTCCTATTTCTGCTCTTTTCTCTTCTTAGGAGAAACCTCCTATTCCTCCTCCTCCTCATCAGAATCTGAATGTACATCAATATAATGGGCTTGACCCTTACCCTGACACATGTGTCCTGGTACCCATGGATCTTTGTAGTGGAAACAAAGGTTATTTCTCCTAAGCTCATTTCTTGTGGCCTCATCCAACCTTTCCTCTCACGTACCTTCCTTCCCAGTAGGCTTCTTGTCCTTTCCTTTTTGTGGAATAAAGGGTTTGGAGAAATTTTTTGTTTTAGGGACTACGCCCTCCATGTCCCTTGTCCTGACAATAAAATCATGCAAGTTCTCGATCTTGAAATATTTTAACCAACCAGGAAGTGGTTCTAACAACCCCTCAATGAACAACATGACAAGCCTTTGTTCTGATATGTCTACCACCATCACTACTAGCTTATGAAAATTTGTGATAAAAGTGTATGGTGATCCTTCTTGTTTGAGCTATACTAACTCTCTGAAATGTAGCTCTCGGTCCTTTTTATCAAACCTCTCCATTAAATTCCGAGTGAAGTCCAAATAGGATGTGATAGTCGCATGTTCTAGTGTAACCAACCTATGGTACCACCACTCATGTGATTTTCCATCAAGGTCCAGAGTAGCATATTTGATCACTTCATCGTGAGTCATAGGATTGATCTGGAATTATGTATCCAGTTTTTTTACACATGCTCTCGATGATATATTGCTAGAACCATCGAAGGAAAGAATGGATAGCTTCCCCAACTTCCATGTGAGATCCTTGTTCTATTTCCCCTTGTTGTGATCCCTTGGTCTATTCTTGTATTTGATTGTGCATAAGTACTGAAGTGACATGGATTCCTAGAAATCATCACCTAGGGCTTGATATTCTCTCAGATAGTCTTGAAAAGTTTCACCTGGAACTAGATTCCTTTGATTTTCCATCCATTGGTTTCCCAAAAAATTGGGTAAAATAGGTCTAGGGATTGTTCTTCTAGTGGTCCTAGCACCAATTTGTATAGAGACTATGGTATTTTTAAGCACGATAATCTCAGTATTGTTGTCGGCTCCATTATTCACATTGGAATCCCCTGCACCATTGTTACTCCCATGATTCTCATTGGTTTGGTTGGCGAGTAACTTAGTTATAAGTTGAGTAAGTTGTCGCTATCCAACTGCTAAACTCTCCAATATCTATAAACCCCTTTCCTCATTGGCCTCACCCATGTTTTCTACTTGTCCAACCTCTGGTTGATTTTCCCTTGCATCCTCTTCTTCTTTAAAAATAATTTATGCCCCTTGATTCCTTCTACTTATGAATGTGACACCATGAAATATATTGTCTTTACCCCTCATGAAAAACAAACCCCTCTTGAGGCTGGCAGGAAAGAGGGCTCTGATACCACTGTAATGTTCCTTGCTATATTTTTCTTTCTAAGTCTCCATTAAGTTTATTGGCATGGACATTTGGTCAAACAGTTCATATGTGAAGCTTTTACTCACAACTAACAATTATGGTTGCTTGTCAACAACACATAAGAAAGTGTGAAAAATTTGTATTCATAACTTATCATCCAATTTATTTAGTAGTATTACATGAAACCATTTCACAAGTATTATAACAACAACAAAAGAAGACATAACTCTGGATTGTTCATCAACAATGGGATGTCTATAATTTAGACAAATGTGCAGAAAACACATAGACAATATACAGGCCTATAGGAGTTATTTGTAGGATGCTAGCTGATTTTTGTAGGAACAATTGTCCTTCCCAAGAAATATTGACCATTGGAAAGTGACTAACTCGGCCCCAATTGAAGATAACTTGACCCAGAATGCTGGTGAAAACTCCCAACAATAAATCCAGTCATAGCATGAAGGAAATATCATCCCCACTGCCTCAGATACTCGCCCAGGAACAATCCACGACTCCTATAGTGCAAGAAATCATCCCACAGAGAAAAAGAGTGTTTCCTCCAACAAGATATGCACCCATATGCCACGCAATGCACATAGGATGAAGGAAAAATCGACCCCAAATGTAGCAATGCATCCCACTTACAAGGAACTCAGCCCCTTACTCTAATATTGCACCCAAAACAAGAAAACATCGACCCAACTGACAAGCAATATTCTCATCACCAAATAACTCTCCCTCTAAGTAAAACCCAACCACATATATGCAACTACTAGCTACCAACAAGGAATACTCTGGCACTTTGAAGCTCAATGAAGAAATCTAACTAATATCCTTCTGAATATGACCAACGAGGGTGGATGGTCTCACCACCAAAGACAATATCTGAAAATCTGCCTAGGGTTTCCATCCCAAGAGTTTCAAAACCACAATGACCTCTCTCAACGAGAAAATTAGAAAAATGGCAATACAAGAATGCGATAAGGCACCCTCTCTTTTCCCTTTTATTTCTTCATTGACTTTTTTGTGACCCTTTTATCTTTTAATCAATTTAAGTGACGTTTCATATTCTTCCTAAGTCACTTTAGGCTTTTTTTCCCTTCCCCCCCCC
>SNQJ01S0006292.1:223795-250407 GCA_010110895.2 Picea sitchensis | reverse complement strand
TTAATCATTTTCCCCCCTTAGGACATTAAATAATTAATTAATTCCCTTCTTACATACTATAGCCTATGGGAATCACCTAGGCTACTGCGTCTAAGTCCCATGATCACTCAGAAGGGGACATGAAACCAACCATAGGAATCAACTATGGATTCCACCCGTAGGTTAAGCCATGACACCACTAGGGGAAATAAAACAAAGTAACGACTCTCTTACATCACCTAGCTAATCTAATTTCTCCAGCTAGATAAATGTTCACCACCAAGCACTCCTAGTAACCATCCAAAAAGGGTTCAAAAGGAAGACAAGTGTTCATCTATTCGCTTCCATCTAGTGTTCTTCAATGTGTTCAAAAGGAGTGCAATCTATTTTCTTCTTTTATAAATAACCTAGTATAGTTTTACTTAGCTCTCAATCACTCAATGAGAATCAATCTAGAGGAAAGGGGTGGTTCCCTATGTAGCCTAGTGTCTATGCTCTTATGCAACCATCCATTTGTCCTGTCAAATCCATAATATTTACTTCTACAACTATATGTGGCCATCTAGAGGCTCAAATCTCAATCTTAGACATGAGAATATAGTTGCTACATTCAATGATGTCTTTTGGTGTGAAAGAATGTGGTTGAAATGGTGAGAGGAGGGGTAGTTGATGGTTATAATAATGACATCATGAGAATTAAAATTTTGCATGAGGAAGGAGAGTGCAAAAGAATAAAAAAGGTTTACATAGTCTCTTACACTCATTCCTCCTATTTTACTCAACCCCATTTCCCTCATATCTATGGGAGGTGAACTTTGTCACTAACCACCACCTACATTCAATGATTTGTGGTTTAAGTTTAAATAAATCACATGATAATAAGGAAAAGGGTAAGGTTAGGAAACCAAGGAAACATGGATTTCTCATCTCCTTTAGACCCACTTTCCTCTTTCTTTCTAGTGCTATCATGGTCCCTTTGTTGCTTTCTTAAGAAACATTTTTGTTAGATGTTATATTATTACATATTTTCTATTTATCCATTCGTTTACATAAGATAAGAACAACATAGAAACATAACAACGTCACCATAATTGTAACCAACCATGGGAATAGATACACATTCTCTAGTTAATCCTTGTCCTTCATCTCCCTAGTAGCAATATTTACAATGAAATTACATATCTACACATGTAGCCATTATTGTTAACATGGATTCACTCCCACAACATATCCTCATCATTAAAATAATAAATTCAATTTAATATTGACACTCACTACACTACACTTACTATGAATCTTTTTAATAAATAATGATGTGTAATAGGTTTGTGATTTATTAGGTTGATGGTTGGGATGGATTTAGGTTAGAATTCATCTATATAAATAAGACTTTATTTGCAAACAAAAATGTAGTTTTATGGTATGGGAAGTAAGATGAATAATGCATATCATTAATAGTTTTTTATATATAATGTATTCTTCCCCTAATCTCATATTCAATGTTTTATAATCTTGTCATGGTATGTTCATACAGAAAATGCAAGGCATTATGGACAATTCCAAAATTTTCTATCTCAAAACAAAATTTAGAATATATGAAAACAATGAAACTATTGAATATCATCTCATAATGAATTTGGAAAAAATAAGTACCAAACAGACCACATAATTACCTCTCCAATTGTCCAATTCTTGAAATGAATAGAAAATAGTTGATACAACAAAGAGATTAAACTGTAAAAACAATCAGACTATGTTTAATAAGCAATTAACCAAAGATCTAAAATCAAGAACTTTAATTAGCAATACTTTGATTTTCCATGAAGCTATTTTTAATAAGCATTTAAGCAAAGATCTGAAATCAAGAATTTTAATTAATAAAATGCTTTGATTTTCCAAAACTTACAGAGTCATTTATCAATAAAAAAATTTACCTAAAATTCCTTGTTTTTATTTTTAATAAACACTTGTACAAGTTGACTTTTACCCAAGTTTTTCACCAATAAATTAGCCACAGTTGCTCTCTATAATCCCTTCTTTTCCTTTTTAGTAAATACTTGTATAAATTAACTTTTACCTCAATTTTTCACAAAGAATTTATACAGACCAGGAAATTAACCACACTTGCTTTCTATAATCCCTCCTTTTTCTTTTTAATAAACACTTGTATAAGTTGACATTTTCCAAGTTTTTCACCTGAAAATTATCCACACTTAATTTTTTTTCCATGTAATATGAAATCTTACATGAAATAATAAGATCAATAGTTTTTAATCAAAATCTTTAATAATTTATATTTTAATTTTTCTATTTTTAATTTATATGTTTTAACTTTTCCTTCTTTCCATCTAATCATATGATATTTAAAATTATATACATATAATTTATTATAAACCATCTTATGTAGGGAAAAGAAATTGAAGAAAAATTGTCATATATAACTACTAAAATATATGGATTAGTCAATTTCTTTATTCCAAGTTAATTTTTAATAATCCCTATAGAATAGAGCAGTTGGTGAGATTTACATATACTTTCTAGGTTCCCGCAGAGGTTAAGGGTTCTAGCTCTGTGTCCTTGAGGTTGCAGTTTAGCATTTCATATTGGGTGAGTTTCCCAACATCTACTGTTGAAGAAAAAAAAAAAATTAACTTTTAATAATCAGAATAGTTCAAAAAAATGGGCAAAAACTTCAAATTTTTATGTGAAGAAATGATAGGGACATCACATTGTGGCAAACAAAACAGACAAATAAATACTGTTTATGTTGGGGTGTCTTGTCCAAGGAATGCACATATATTATACATTATCAGTAGTAATCGCAATCAAAGAGCGTATTTTAATCCATATATTTTTTTATTTGATCTGTGTTTTTGGTTTTATACTGGGGATTGAGATCGGGCAAGGGTATAGGACAGCGATCGGTTTCCCGATATTCCACGCATAAACGACACAGATAAATACAGTGGAAGATACAAGATTTAATCCAACAAAGCACGCTATTCCAGTCAGCCAGGTGTCAATCCTTATGGAGGAGGAGCGAGATTTTGAGACGATGTTAGTTACTAGATTATTTTTCTTTTTCTATTAAAATCTGCAATCTGTTTTCTGGCAGTACCACTTGTGGCAAGCAGCCTGGTTGCTGTTGGATTTGTGCCTCCAATCCTCGTTGCTTTGAATTAACGGCTTAGGGTGATAAGTTCGAATCACGAGGAGGAAACCCTAATCGGATTCAGTTTTCTTTTGTTCATGTTTGTCTATTCTTATTGTACCATTTTTCTGAAATGAAGACGGGAACAACCTGCCCGGGGAAGACAAATCGCTGCAGTTGTTTCTGCCTTGCTTTTGTACCTCCGGAGCCAGAGCTTCGACGATGCTTCTCCCTTGGCTTATTCGTTCATCTGTTAGGTAACTGTCTTTTTCTTGTGTGTCTTCCCTTTTCCATGAACACGGGATTGCATCTTCTGTACCGAAATCCTTTGCAGAGAGCTGCAATCTGATCTGCAGTTATTATTATGACTGTTTTCAGAGACATCGAGAAAAGGAAACTTTAGAATGTAAAACGTGTCGAACAGAAGTGTACGCTGTAAGGAAGCGCTATACGGCATTAGATTTTAAAGACGAAGCCATGAATCTAACAAAAAAAACTACCCATATGCATAACGAGAGAGAACGATATGTTATTTAACAAACCATCCGGGTCTGAAGCTGGTGCATAATGTTTGCCCAAATACTTATTATAGTCTACGGTTTCCGTTTTCCGTTCTTTTCTGTTCCGTGATACACCGCAAATACCACTCAGTCTTTATGAAATGTAATTTTAATTCTTTTAAAATTATATTAGAGTTAGGGTTATGTTAAAATTAAAATTTATGGTAAAATTAAAATTATTTTAAGGTAGAGTTAAGATTTGTAAATTAAAAAATAAGCTTATTCTGATTTATCAACCACAATTATGTAACACAATTGTGGCTGTGCTAATGACATTTGCATTAGCTTTTACATAATTGTGCCTGTGCTAATGGCATTTGCATTAGCTTTATAAATACTGCACAAGCATAATTCTCTTGCATTAGCTTTATAAATGCTGCACAAGCATAAATACACCCAAATTGTTGTTCAAAAATACACCCAAATTGCTATTCAATTCCATTCAACAGCTATGTTTATGGAGCCGAACCAAGCCATCCGAGCCAAGCCATCACTCCGTTTATGGATCTGAGTGTTCTGCAGGAGCATCCCACCTTAGCGTCTTCTTAGTAACTAAATGAAACTCCTGCCACATTCATAAAAACCACGCATGCCTTAGTTAATGGAAATAAAACTCCAAATGCCTGCCACTTTCCAATAGGTATACTTAACAACTTAGCTGGCAGTCTTATTCTAGTCTAAACTTTGTAATTTTTGGCTATTATCAGTTTTAATTTTTTCAGTAATCGGATTAGACATTTTTGGATGTGTAGTGGTTAAGTTTATATAATTTGATTGTTACATAGGTTTTTCAAAAANTTAGCTGGCAGTCTTATTCTAGTCTAAACTTTGTAATTTTTGGCTATTATCAGTTTTAATTTTTTCAGTAATCGGATTAGACATTTTTGGATGTGTAGTGGTTAAGTTTATATAATTTGATTGTTACATAGGTTTTTCAAAAAGTTGAATTTATTTATATATTCAAAAATACAATTTAAATAACAGAAAATTAAGATTTTGCCCTGATTTATATCACATGATTTCTGTGAAAAATGTCAAAACACTTAGATAACACCTTAAATGACATCAGCTGCTAAGGCATCATTTAGTGACACTAACATGTCAATTTGCTTTATTGAGATATTTTACATCTGTGCTTCTAAAAAGCAGCATTTTATAATGAATTATCATTTAAAAAAAAAGGTCTTTCACACATAAAGGTTTATAATGAATTATGATAGTGAAAAATAAGCATTCAATATCATAGTGAAAAATTGCTAGATGTAAATGTCTACAAAGCTATTTTAACCGCACATGGATTTTTTACAACGAAGTTTCCCCCTTAATGACGCTTACTCCATTATTTCCAAGTCTCCCCTTTAATTGAGAATACATTGACTTCTACACCTAATATCTACCTAAACAGATTAAACTTAATCTTTCCAAGAGGCTTAGTGAAAATATCAATAGCATTTTCACTAGTATTACAATACATAAGAGTTATTTCATTTGACTGCAACTTTTTTCTAACAAAATGAAACTGAGCTTCAACATGCTTTGTCTTTGCATGAAAAATCGGATTCTTCGCAATATTGATTGAACTTTGATTATCACATTTGATCATCGTAGGTTCCCTTCGTTTTTCTCCAACATCCTGAAGAGGTCTTCTTAACCAAACAACTTCACAAGTTGTTGCACACACGGCTTTATATTCTGCTTTAGTAGAAGACAAAGATACAATAGGCTTCTTTTTACTGCTCCATGAAACAACCCTGGATCCAATGCCAAACGCATATCCAGTGGTTGATCTTCGATCATCCAGATTGTCAGCCCAATCAGAATCTGAATAACCTGTCAACTCAACATCAGATGCATCAGTACATTTAATACCATAATCAAGTGTTCCTTTTAGATACTTGAGTACTGCCTTTGCTACATTCCAATGGCTTTCATGAGGCTTCACCATAAACTGAGTTAACACACTCACATAATATTCAATATTAGGTCTGGTTGTGGTGAGATAATTCAGACTACCCACCATTTATCTATACAAGTGCCATTCACCTCCTTCGACCCATCATCACAAGAAAGTTTCACATTCTGCTGCATGGGAATACTAAAAGACTTACACTTATCCATTTTAAATCACTTAAGTACTTCTCTGATATACTTACTCTGACAAACACAAGTTTCGCCTACATTTCTCCAAACTTCAAGACCTAGGCAGTAATTTAATTCACCAAGATCTTTCATTTCAAAAACTTTTGACAACTGCTTCTTGATTTCATCAATTAATTTCTTTGCATTTCCTGTAATTATCAAATCATCAACATATAAGGAAATCAATACTATATACACCTGCTCATCAAATTTGGTATACATATTTGGATCACTTTTTCTCCTCATAAAACCATGTTGAAGAAAGAAAGAGTCTATCTTCTCATACCATGACCTAGGTGCCTGTTTTAGTCCATACAATGCTTTCTTTAACTTACACACTAAGTGTTCTTGCCCCTTTTTCACAAACCATTTAGGTTGATTAAGGTAAAACTCTTCCTTTAACTCCCCATTCAAAAATGCAGATTTAACATCTAACTGGCGTAGCTTCCAATGGTACTTTGTAGCTAAAGAAATTAACATTCTGATAGTATTCAATTTAGCTACTGGTGCAAATGTTTCATCATAATCAATACCTTTTGTTTGTGAATACCCCTTTGTAACAAGTGTAGCCTTATACTTATCTATACTACCATCTGATTTAAACTTCGGTTTGTATATCCATTTGCATCCAATGGGCTTCTTATGTTTAGGCAATTCAGTCAATTTCCAGGTATTGTTTTTCATTATAGATTCATATTCTTCATCCATTGCATTTCGCCATTCATCATGTTCATTAGCTTCATCAAAACTCAAGGGTTCTATGACATTTGAAATGCTACTCATCAAGGCATAGTCTTTATACCTCTCAGGGAGCTAAACCTGTCGTGAATATCTTCTCAACTGATTATCTTCCTCCCCACTTTGTAAAGATCTATCTTCACCTCTAGGTGAACTTTGATTTCTCGAATTGTCCATATAACTGAGTCCTTCATGTTGTTGTTGTTGTTGTTGTTGTTGCGGTTGTTGTTGATGTTCCTGCTATGGTGGTTGTTGTTGTTGTTGTTCTTCTTCTTCTTCTTCTTTAACTCCATCATCAAGAAGTCTATGTCATTCCTCATGACTGTTGTCATCATGATTTCCTACTTCCTGCTCATGGAAAAGTACATCTCTACTTGCAAATACTTTGTGAGTAGAAAGATCAAAGAGTTTGTATGCTTTAAACTCATAACAGTACCCAATGAAAATGCATTTAATGGCTTTAGCATCCAATTTCCTCCTATTCTCCTTTGGAATATGAGAAAAAACCTTACACCCAAATACTTTCAAATTATGAACTATGGGTTTGGACCCATACAAGGCTTCGAAAGGAGTAACTCCATCAAGACACATTGTTGGACTTCTAATCTTCAAATAAACTGCAATATTTATGGCTTCAACCCAAATTGCATTTGAGAGATTCTTACCTTTAATCATACTGCATTCACACTCTACTAGAGTTTTGTTTTTCCTTTCAGCGACTCCGTTATGCTATGGAGTGTGAGATATTGTAAACTGCTATACTACTCCATGATCTTTGCAATATCTATTGAAGTCCTCTGATTTATAATCTCCCCCTTGATCTGAATGAAGGATTTTGATGGATTTTCCTATTTTTTTTTCTACCATGGTTCTGAATTCCTTAAAGTACTCGAAAAAATCACTTTTTCTTCTAAGGAAGTAAACCCATGTATCTCTCGTGCAATCATCAATAAATAACAGAAAGTAAAATGCACCTCCTAAAGACTTAGTCTGCATAGGCCCACAAACATTAGTATGCACAAGATCTAACACATCTATCTTTTTCCTATCAGGATTAGAGGGGAATTCATCTCTATGCATCTTTCCTAATGCACATCCATCAAAATAAACCTTCTCATTCTTTAACATGGGTAGTCCTTCAACCATATTCNCATTAGTATGCACAAGATCTAACACATCTATCTTTTTCCTATCAGGATTAGAGGGGAATTCATCTCTATGCATCTTTCCTAATGCACATCCATCAAAATAAACCTTCTCATTCTTTAACATGGGTAGTCCTTCAACCATATTCTTTTTCTGTAATAACAATAAATGAGGATGATTGATGTGGCCATACCTTTGATGCCAAAGAATATCTGTTGGCATAGTTGCAGAAGTCAGTGCATGATGTGTTTTGCTGGTAACATCAAGTTTGTATAGGCCTCCTTCTCTGACTCCCATTGCAACAGTTTGGAAGTGGTCCAACAGATCCTTCACTATGCAATAATTCTTGAAGAATTCAACCTTCAAGTTCTGATCTGTAATGGTGGACACAGAGATCAAATTTTTATGTATTCTTGTCACATACACCACATTGCGAATGTGACGAACAATACCATTCGGCAATGTCACAGGAATGTCTCTATATCCCTTGATCTGATGAGTGTGGTCATCTCCAAGATATATGCTGCCACCATTCTGTGTTTCTTTAAAATTAGCATACCAATTTTTATTACAAGTCATATGTACTGATTCTACAGAATCCAAAAACCAGGCATCAGAATCATATGTTTCGGTAGATAAAGCAATGTTAGACACAAATAGCCTAAGATCACATGATTCAAAACTTGGGGGTTCATCAATATCATCACTAGCAATAAATAATCTGAGATCATGATTTGACGATTTTTCTGCATAATGATCTGAATGTGTTCTAGGTTTATTCCTAGCCTCATTGCTCTTCTTCTTATGACAATCTTTAACAAGATGTCCAGGTCGACCACAATAAAAACAACTCTTTGACTCATTCCTTTCAGATTGCATACCTTGATTTGGAGATTGTCATCTCTGCGATGAACTGTCTCTCTACCATGAACCACCTGTCTTCCATGAACTGCTTCCTCTGCCTCTTTCTTCTGATCTCCCTCTCGCAGATCTCTTATTTGACCACAGTGTCAAATCTTTATTCTAAGGCTTTAAATTCTTGTGTCTCTCTTCCTCTTGCAGCAAAATACCTGTCAATTCTTCAAATGTAGGAGGTTTCTCCCTTGCTGCGAGACCTGTTATGAACATATGATAATATTCTAGCATACCATTTAAGGTAATAGTGACTAGATCAGTGTTGGAAACAGTTTCCCCTATATTTACTATCTTGTCTTCCACCTCTTTAATATGACCCAAAAATGAGCTAACAGATTCATTTCCATCCATTTTAATACCTAGCAATTTAGTTTTCAGGAATAAAATGCTATTTGTGTTGCTAGTTTCATAAAATGATTCAAGTGTTGTCCATGTTGCAGCAAAAGTTGTAGCTTCTCTAATATGTGGAATCATATTATCTTTAACTGACATGCACAACAATACCTTTGCCTTTTTTTCGCTCTTCTCCCCTTCTTTAATTTGTGTTGCTATCGCACCTGCAGCCGCATTAGGTTTCACTTCAGTTCCCTTCGTAATGTTCTAGACACCATAGCCCTCCATCAACGTCTTCATCTTGAATTTCCAGTTAATGAAATTCGAGCCATCTAACTTGTTGGCTTCATTGAGGTAGGTCTTCACCAGAGGATTCGCCATCACTACAATTTAGTCTCTGCAAATAAATCACCAAGGATATGCAACTTTTTGTCGAGTTTTCTCCTATGTTGAGCAGTCCGTCGCTCTGCCTTTAGATCCACTAATCCAAATCTACCTCTGTTCTCAACTTAAATCATGCATGCAAACACCTTTAAATCATAACACCACCTCACGTGCATATATCAACCTTTAAATCATGCATGCACCTTAATATCCAAAATATCCACCCTTTTTTTTTTAACTTTAATATCCCACATAGATTTTAAACCTCACACATGCATCCACTTTTAATAATAAAAAATACACCTTTTTGATCTTTAATAATAATCATAAGTATACCTCACTTTAATATACCTTACTCTTATTCAAATGCTCCAAAAAATAAACTATAACCATGCAAAACACATGCATCTCATGGCACTCTTTTGAGAAAGGTGGATTGGCCTTCTTCCAAGCCTTACGCTTTTGTAGACTACGAGGATTCTGCACCTCCCGAGTAACTTGGCTACGAAAATCTTCGAAGATTTACGCACTGTAACTTCAACTTGGCTGTGGAATTTTTTTCGTTTTCGTTGTGCCGAAAGTTCGAGTAGTGTGTCGTCGCACCTTACGAGAGGAGGGACCTGTGGACCTCTATAAATTTATGCACCTCTCCCCGTGGCTCTGATACCAAGATAAAATATGATAAAACAACACATGGTGAGTCTACACTCACTTCTCTATTGTTCAATGAAGATTGATTAGATTCTTAAATAGGAAAAGACTCTACGTAGTCGATTACATGCAAACCACAGACAACTAGACTCTACAGACAGTGAAATATGAACTGACTCTTAGAACTGGTGCTTACAACTAGTGCTTACTCCATTATTTCCAAGTGTAATATTATAGAGTCTAAGGTAAAGTCATTGCTAACAATTGTATGACTTAGAAAATAAAGATGGATTTTGATGGGTTTGTATTAAATGGTAAAGTATGATAAAAAAAAAATTGAGGATCCTTAATAAAACAAAAATCCCATATTAATTTATATAGGGACATATATAATTAAAAAAAATAGTAGAGGTAATGTGAACAACATGAAAGCAACCTTAAAAAATGGTTAGAAACAATCTAAAAAATGGAGGTGGATATAAATGGAATTCCTACTAGTTGAGAGAAGGTAATGTAWCTATTTTCTAGAGTTATCCATGGTAAGATATCGCATACTACTTGTACATRGATGGATGTGTTTACTAGATTGTTTAAAACATGTATGAATTCTAATATTGATACAAACTTGAAAATGAAGATATATTTGGATGGGATTGCATTTGGACTAGAGAACATGATAAATGTTCCACTAAAARGTCCTCCCTAATTTTTCACATGGACAAATGATATAGGTAGATAATTTGGTATAAGTATGGGAGATGGGAACTTTGGAATGTTACTAACCCTTGAGAAACATGGGAAGAATTTTGTGGAGGCGAACAATCTGAAACATCCTCATTATATTAAAAAGACTAATTTAAAATATGTTAAAATATGTTAAAATATGAAATAGTTACTTCTTGGAGTACCTCTATTTCTAATGGCATCCTCTCACATGCAATATGATACACAAAAAGATAAATAATATCACTGCAAGAATTTCCCACTAGGCTTTTGGTCGCAACTTAAKATTTTTGTAATTTCCATGACATTTATTCAAATGACTATTATGACACCAATTTGGAGACTGATGGCACTAGGCCAACAACAACGACAATATTATTCAAACAAATAGTGAAAAGTAAGATGCAATAATTTGTCATGACACTTGTGGGCCACAATTTGAAATAGATGTAAGTTCAATGATACGTCTTAGATTCATTAATATACACCTAATTTATAAACATGATGACCACTCTACTTATAATGACACCAACATCGCCGTGATCTAGTAAATACACCAAGAGAAAAAAATGTCACAAAAAAGAGTGGAAGAAGAATAGAAAAGAGTGATTCCTCTTAGTTTGAGAAAGTAATCTTATACCACTTTTTATGTTCCTTAGTTATCAACATGAAAACCAAGAAACATATCGAAGAATATGCTATAAAATCTCCAATAGTTTAAATAAAAAATACTTAAAGGAGGGTAACACCATACAATAATTATTTTACAGAAGGAAAAAACATTATTCACTTTCTCCTTTGAGGGGGTAACGTGAAAATGATCAAATCTCTAATATAATAATAATCCTTGACATATTCCATAAGGAGGATTCCATCCTTATTTATAGTCACCTAACCAACCCTAACCCTAACTATTGGTGCTCCATTAACTTGATATTGAGTACAATGTGCTACATGTGCATTTATTACATAAAATAACATGAATTGCTATCTTATTTAACATAAGTTTAATTTGGTTGACTTGGGTTGGTTATGTCATAACATGTCATTATTTGAAAGTAGCCTAAGAAACCCTCCTCCAACATATGTGATTCCTCCAATGATATAGTGAAGCATTCTAATGAAACCATCACAATTGTAATGTCCATGTATAATATTGATTATGATGCATGATGCATTCTAACAAAACAAAATATGGGTTTCTCATCCTTCATTTACTACAATCCTTTCAGTGAATTGTTTCTTATATCTTCCTTCCACTAACAAAATCTTGTCTCATTGAATGAACTACTAGTACAGATTGCCTAAAAGTGTAATGAGATTCTCTCCTCCCATAGGTTTTAGTCTTCAGAAGATATATTTAGTCATTCCAATGAGATTGTTGCCAATCCAATATCCATGTAATGTATTGATCATGATGCATGCACTGTAGTGAAAAAAGTGTGGAGTTCTCAATCTTTGATCATTTCCAACATATATTGTTGTTTCTTATATCCGCCTCCCACATATAGAGTTATGGTTGTGTTTCTTATTTCTTACCATTTTAGGAGATATAATATGATATCTAAACATATATTGATATCATATAGGTACAACAAAATCAATATTTTTAGATCCTTTTTCCAAGAGAAATGATAGTCCTAAAGGGAGAGGAGGAGGATCAAGGGTGACAAAATTTTTGAAGATATATGGGGTGTTTTTGTTCCTAAGGAGGGAACTCATATTATGGGCACGAGGCCAGGGACAATATGGAGTTGTGAATGTAATTCAAGCATATTGTGAAGAAGTGTAAACCGAACCCATTTCCTGAGTTGGACATTTATTTTGTATTTAATGGGCACACATATTGTGCTCCATCCTATATTCATGGGTTGGAAAAAAAATCCATACATATGCAAAGTTGATCCAATTGAGATTATTGGCTCATTATGGACATATGAAGATTGGACATTATTAACCAGATTTCTAAAGTGTTTGTAAATATATCTAATTGCAGCAACTTACGAGATTAGAAAGGAATATGATCGAAATAGAGAAGAATATTTTTGTATTGATATAAGACCACTAGATTTGGGAAGTGTTTTGGATCTTATATATAGTTAATACGTAGAGACCATGAATAAAAATGACAATTGTGTGTATGAGTAGTCTGATGGAAATAAAATTGTGCTATCTAAATTAATAAGGATAGGTTCACACAAAGAGTTATTGATGATCTATTCTTTGAATATAGTATAATTGGATCAACACCATGCTACTTGTTAAATCTTTTAAAAAAATATTTGTTGTTTTCCACAACATGAACATTTGTTGTTGTTCAATTAGAAAAAATTATATATGTACTTAGGGAATGGTACTTTGAGTTACAATGTAAGAATAATTCATATCTATGATTTCGATGCATACATACACAAGCATTTGATATAAAACACATGATAATTCCCAACTTGATGTTGACTAGTGACATTCACTACCTTTTATTAAATATCTACCTTTTATATATATGAAATTTTAGCTATACAATTTGCTTTCTAATCTTTTAATGAATTGTAGAATCCTCATCTATGAACAATGAAATGTAAATCTCTCTCTCTCTCTCTCTCTCTCTCTCTCTCTCTCTCTCTCTTGTTATAACATCAAGCATTGATGGTTCATCACACATCTCCTTGGTTCACTTGGTCGAGAGGTCAAACTACATATAGATACAATCGCTCAGGAGATCGAACAACACACCATACTAGTTGGTCGAGTAGTCGACTTGCTTATCGGTCGGACAGTCGACCAATATTCGAAGATAGTCGGGCGATGGATAAAAAATCCGAACAATCAACTATGATTTGGACGTGTAGGTGGTTGGTTTTTGCATCCTTGTCGAGCCGACTCGACAATGAATATTTGGAGGACTCAACTCTAATGTCTGACAGTTACATGTGGACAAGATATTCCATATTCTATGGAATTTGGTTAAATACTAAGACTATCAAACTAGACCCCTTGGGTAATTATCATCATCATATATTGTGTAATAGATCATGTGGATCAAGAAGTGCAACATGCACTGTGATGTTCTGATCACAATGCACTTTGCATAAGTGTTTTAATTGTGTATTTAGACACCACCTGTATCTTCGAAATGTTTTATTCCTATTTGATTATCTATAGAAATTTGTCCTTTGTTTCATGTTGTGTTCCACCCTATTCCCCAACATCATATCAGAGTCGATCATTTAAACCTTGTCTTGTTATCTGCAAACCTTATTGAGTCTGATTTGTTGAGTGAATAATTATGGGCCGATGGTTTGTTGATTCGAACTTATTGGAATAGACCAGTATGTCTAGATATCGAAGATGGCTTTGAATATTGATCATGTTATTCTGAATGAATGAAATTATGCAGTATGGGCACCGGATATGGAAACCCTACTAAACAACAAAGGACTATGGAAGTATACGAAGGTGGTGATTCTAGATCCAACAAATGACCATGAGAATTTCATTGTTGATGGAAAGAAGGATGAGGTTGTAGGAATCATTAATACCTACATCTAGTGGGAGATGCATTTTCACCTCAATGGAATTGACTATCCTCACCAAGTCTAGAAGATGTTGAAAACCATGTTCAACCAAGTCGATGAGAGCCACGTCATGCAGTTCGAGAAAGAGTTGATCTCTCTTGATCCTCATCCCTTTAAGAGAATGGAGTACTATTTTGTGTGTGTCAAAGAACTCCATATGAAATTGGGAGAATTTGGAAAGAAATATTATAAGAAGGATGGAAAACTCATCGAGCTAGTCCCAGTGAACTTGAGAACATTGTTCGACATGTTCGAGTCAACTTTTTGCACCAAATAGAAATAGCAAAAGGATGATGGTACATATTACACCTTTAAATATGTATGTGTATTTTTTATCACTCATCATCATATATTGCTTGGAGAAGGAAATATTAGTGGTAAACACCAAGCCCTCTTGCTCAAGGGAAAGGGAAAGATGGATCCTATGGCTAGAGTACAAATTGATGCCTCTACACAGAAACTTGCATACCATGAGAAGAAACCTCATAGACAAGAATATGCACAACAATGAAGTCAAAAGAAGAATACATGTAAGTATTTTGTAAATACCCGACATGTGGAGAAAACATGCTATAAGAAGAGAGATGATTTAGAGGAGAAGGATAAACACCTTGAAGTATAGGTGTCATGTGTTCACTGACCCACTGATAATTTCACATTCCATGTCAATACTTCTTATGCCTTGTCTCATTTTTTGCAAAACGAATGGGTAGTCGACTCCGTGTGCACCCATCAGATGGATAAGGATACATATTTATATATTTATACATACATATGGATAAGGAGAGTAAAATATACATAGTTAATGATTTTTCTATGGATATTGTTGGTCAGGGTGACGCTACTTATCAACGTGGGAAGATTTTTGACATCTATCATCTTCCAAGTATTAGTGCCAATGTGTCTTATGTTTCTCAGTTGAAGAAGACCAGTAAGATTGTGGAATTTTGGCTAGATCGGTTCTATGTTCATGATTTGAATCAAGGTAAGTCAATTTTCACTGGTGGGATTCTCGACACAATGAAAAATTTGTCTAAGTTTCGTGACTTGACTTACCTGAACTCGAACTGACTGCACTTATTTCTCATACCAACAAGAAAAGTTGAATTTGGCATGAGAGACTCAGATGTCTGAATTTCCAAAGTCTATAGGAACTGGCAACTCAAAACATGGTTGTTGGTTTTTTGAAGATGTGTTGCCCTTGTTGGATAGGGATTTTGCATAAGTTTTGGGATCTATGCTAGAATAAGTCAAAGAATAAAAATAATCTAGAATATGAACTAGAGCATGCAATGGGAGCAGACTTTAATGAGTCAAATCACACGATAGAAGGAAGTGTGACAGAGCAATGTGAAAAAGACAGAAAGTAGTTGGGATTTTGGGACATCTTGTCCACATTGTAACGGGCTTAGACCTGTTTTGATATATAAATATGTAAAAGATATTTTAGTGTTGGGGAAAGGTGTGCGAGAGGTTCAAAAGGTTTCAAGAGTTAGTGACTGAGTGGATTAAGGAGGAGCAAGATGAGTTTTTGGATAAAGTTCATATTTTATGACTGAAGGCTTTTGGAGTAGGCTCGAACTGCAGCAAAATAGATAGGAAGGTTTGGGTAATGTTATTGTTGCATATTTTGTATCACAATTCATAGATGTAAGAATAATATAAATGAATAATATAAGGAGCCTATCGTTGGGGACGTGGCCCAAGTTGGGTGAACCACATTAAAATATTGTGTCGTGATGTGTTGATTTTGCATGTTATGATGTTTAGTGTTACTATTCAATGATGATAAACTCTTAAGTATGTTGAATGTGTTATTCATGTATGATTTTGTAATTTTGCACACTAAAGTAGCTAGTGAATGAATAAATACAAAGTAAAACAACAATGTACATAGGGTATGTCACACATTAAGTAACTATTAACTAATGGAAACTGTTCACACGAGTAGATGGTTAGTAAGAACATGTTGAATTCCTCACTTTCTGTCATAACTGTAGAACCTTGGTTCCTAAAGCCCCTCTAGATGCCTCGGGTGAGACTTCACTTGCTTGCAGGTGATTCCAAAAGGGCCAGTGTCTAAAGGTTTTATTGGTATATTGATTATTAACCCTTGGTATACCCATTGTGGGCCAAAAATGGTTTTTTTTTTGGGACCAAGATCTATAATTGAGGGGAATGTTTTGGAGGCCAAATAAGGAAGAGATCATTGAATGGATAGAAAGGAAGAGAACATAATAGGAACCCACGGCTCAGTGAAAAACAATGGTTTCAAAGGTATGTGTTCACAAATCTTCATGAAATATCATACGGTGAATTTTGGATAATTTTGATTGAATGGTTAGAAAGGATAGTGGAAAACATAGGGAGATATCGAGATAAAGCTCTGAGAAACTAGACCCCTAAATTAATCCGCAAGTTGAATATAATAAGTGATAAATTTTCTTGTGCAATTGATTTTTGGTTGAATAGTGTACTGGGGGTTACATTACAAAGTTTGCAATAGATCGTACCCAATATTATAGTGTCGCGGAAAGGGAATTTTTAAAGGGTCCACCTGGGAGGTATATGAACGCACTGTTTACTTGGATGAAGATGTTATAGTGTGACAAGAATGTCATGATCATGGAATATGACTACAAGGCACCTTCGTGCACATAGGGGGACTAGGGGATGGCCAAAGGATCATCTGAGAGTGGAAGGAGATGAAGAGGATGGACTAGGGAAGTCGAAAGAGGAAGACACTAACTCAGATAGAGATATTGGAGTATTTCCTTGTGGGAAACGTTTTATCTATAGTAAGAAGGAGACCATGACTAAGAGAGAAGAGAAGCACATAGTCTTTGAGAAGAGAGACCTATGTGTAGTACATCATATCACACCATATAGAGAAATGAAAGAGAAATAAAAGGATCATCAGGTACAGTACAACAAAAGACAAAATTCCATCTCAGATTGAAATCTGTGTCAAACTCACAACCCCATCTGTGTCACCTAGCTCTGAAGAAGAAACTAGAACTGTGTCGAGAGCAATTGTAGTTAGCAGAGAAAGTCATAATAGTTGTCAGAATAGTGGAAGTAGTTAAACAAACCAGATTTAGTCAATATCACTGAAGTTAAGTACTATGCAGAATACAATGGAAGGAATCAATCATACATTGAGAATGCCATAATTCCAGGGACTGGGGTCRAAATACCTAGAGAAACATTTGTTTGTATGCAACATGATATGGACCGTGAAGAATGTTCAAGTCAAGGAAATGAAGATTGTCTATTTAGCCACTACGTTTAGAGGTCACGCACTGCTATGGTATATRAAATATCATACAACTAAAMTGGCARGATAGTCAAGAAATTTGGGAAARAATAGACAAGATTTGTTAAAGGAATTTCAGAAGTCAAAATCCAAGTCACGGTATATCACAAATTCGAAGGAAATTTAGCAAGTCCAGAATGTGAAAATTTGGGATTACGATTAAAATTTTAAGGTGTGATGGGGAKATTAACATTTTAKATTCCCAATGAACAACATCAAGAATGGTTTAGTGTAGGTTTTTTACCGCACATGCATTGTCTGTTGACACAACAAAAGGTCATGTYGTAGCCYGAAGCATTAGAAATTGCAATGAAGTTAGAAGCATCTCTTRTAGGATATGGTACAGGAATGGAATAGGTCTAGTCACAGTTAGTTGTGCTAAGGATTTATTTTTYAGAAATAACAAAGGAAAAGGAAAAGTGTGAACAAGTTTGGTGTATTATGTGTAAGAAAGAAGGCCATTATAAGGAAGAATGATCAACATTTGCATAGTATATGGCTATGGGAGAACCAAACCCATTATAAGGAGGAGTAGGATATTATGAAATATGTAAGACATGGGGACATCATCTGACTTCATGTCCATTATTGCAGAAGTACCAAATACACCTAGGAATTTTTTCTATAAATTTTTCAAGTTGGTAGTACATGATGAGAAAGTTTGTTTCACATTGAACTTAATGAGAGAGCACACTTCATATGTGTACATAATACAAGAGGGAAATTCCGCAACATAAGGGGGATTTCCTCATTACAATACTCCGAGAGGATTTAACCATGGTGGACGAGGAGGATTTATTAGAGGAGGCATAGGACCGATCATTTTTTATAATTTAAATCAACCGAGACATTTAGTGAGATATTGCTTGAATCCTTGCACGATGTGCACGTACTGCAGAGAATTAGATCATGCAGAAAAATATTGTTCTCAAGTGATAGTGAAATGTCAGGAAAGAAGGAACCATAATCAGAACTAGAACCAGAACTAGAATCTACAGATGATAGAAACCAAGGAGCACGACGATAATCCCAAATTGGTAGTCGTTACGCGAGGAGGAACGAGAACTGGACCAAATGTAACGAAAAAATGAAAGGTGGTTAAGAAATGGGTAAGGAAATAATTTGAGCCTATGCCAACATTTAATCAATAGAAAGAGAAAGAGACATATCAACAAGCCAGGAAGTAGATACTATGACCATACTGAATAACATCAATGTCATATGTGGTCAGTTTATGATCGCACCATTCTAGAAAGGCTAGTCGAAAAGGTAAATACTTTGAAAGATTTTATAAATAGTTTTTTAGAATTTATGAAGGATGAAACAATATTAAAAGAACTGTGTGGGATGATCGATTAGTACACCCAATATAGATAAGTACTTACGACATACAGAGTAGTGAATCAAGTATTGTGGAAGAAGAGGACAAATAGAGAATTCAGACTGAATGCACAGATAGGTCGATATGACATGGATCATGTCATTTTGGACTTAGGATTGGATGTAAATTATATTCCATGAAAAACATGGAAAATTATGGGAAACCGGAGTTAGTTTGGTCAACTATTTAGTTGATATTCGTTAACCAAAATAGAATAATACCGATCAGGAGAATGGTAGGAGTACATGTTAACATAGATGAAG
This sequence comes from Picea sitchensis, assembly GCA_010110895.2. Classification (NCBI taxonomy): domain Eukaryota; kingdom Viridiplantae; phylum Streptophyta; class Pinopsida; order Pinales; family Pinaceae; genus Picea; species Picea sitchensis. Next base: position 231,153 of record SNQJ01S0006292.1, on the reverse strand, counting down.
TGTGCAATGTAGCTGACTTTGAGGTCATCAAGATCATGGACAAAAATCATCTGTATCCATCATTTATTGGATTGGATTGTGCCTTTAAAAACCAGGATATTATTAACTTGAAGAAGAGATAAATGATTTTTGAAGGAGGAAGATTAAAGGTGGTTGCACCATTAGAACATATAGAAGAAAGAAGGTATGTATAACCCACAAGGAAATAAATTGATAACCTATATAATATGACCATGTGCATGGATGAATATGTTAATACCACTGTAGATGGTGAGATTAGTCAGAGAATCATTAGCTATTGCGCATCATATTCAGAGGAAGGACTTGAACATTGGCAACATAGATTGGACGAAGTATCGACCATAATATGTGCTTGCATTACTCTCTCTTTGTGATAGATCAGAAAAGACATATGTGATACACATAATTTTGATTGATTAACTAAAGTAGGTTCCTTTTTAAAATAATTTTAGTTGCAAATACCCAAACAAAAAATATTTTTAGCACTAGATGATGCACTGAGAGAAACCTCAACAAGATGGTGGGCTACACACAATGAAGGAATAGAGGATTGGAAATATTGTAGAAGGTTGATGCATATCATATTTGGGACAAAAGGAATTATGGAACAAGTATATAGGGATGAGAAGTCTGATGGATCATTTTGCACAATGTATGACAACTTGGAGACATATTCCAAAGAAAGAATGGATGCACATGGTCATACATAGACTTGAGATGGTTCCTAAGAACTGGTATCTAGAGTTATAAGTGTGCAAAGGGACATCATACTCGGAAGATATCATCTATAATTGCAAGGTAACATTTACTTTTGAAGCTGAGTCACTTGTAGTAGATGCATCTTTTCAAGTCATTAGAAGTAATATTTTTATGCAAGAATATCATATAGATATAGTACCTGCATGTAGTGCACATAGAGAATCTACAGTAGTCCATAAAATACAAGAATGTTGCAATGTTACTAAATAAGATCAAGATGAAGAAGACCTAAGAAATATGTAAGTACTAGAGACTAAAGGGGAGCGTGACTTAGTAGGTCCGGAACTCGAATTTGATGCATATGCGAAGCTATTAAGAGTGTGAAAAGTGAATATTGGCATGAATAAGAAACCTAAGTTTGTGAATATTGGTGACTATTGCAATGATTATACTATTCAAAATGTTGTAGACAAACTACGCGAGTATCAAGATCTCTTTCTGACTAAATTTTCAGAGATGAAGGGGATAGCTGGGGAATTGGGAGAGATGAAGATCCCATTAAAACTAGACCCTAAGCCAGTAATATAGAGACCTTATAGATTGAATTTTTAATTCTAGTACAAAGAAAAAGTGAAAGCATATAATGATAGAATGCTAGAAGTTGGTATCATTGATCCCTTCACGGAGTCTGAATGGATAAGTCCAACGGTGGTTCAAGATAAGAAAATAGGGGGTATTAGAATTTGTGTAGACTTAAGGAAGTTGAATGATTCCTATTTACATGACCCTTTCTTGACCCCCTTTACAGACGAAGTGTTAGAAAACATAGGAGTGAAGGAGGCCTACTCGTTCATCGATGGATTTTCAGGATACCATCAGATAAATATTGTGCTAAAATACCGACATACGATGAAATTTGCGGCATAATGGGAAAGTCACCAGTACACCATAATGCCATTTGAGTTAAAGAACGCACCTACCAGAATGTTCAAGATGCACTAGATATGGCCATACGTGATCAAATATGTGACAAAAGAAGGTGTTGCTCAATTGGAACAGTTGGATGGACAAGTCATGGAAGGACTAGTCAATGAGATTCAGATGAAATTGTACAGGGAAAGTTGTCCTTCCATACACTAGGTGATTTTTGTAGGATAACTTATATCATAGTGTACTATAGAAAGAAAAGGAAGAAAAATAAATAAAAAGCAGGTAAAATAGGAAAAAGAAAGGAAATGGCTTAGGGAAGATGTAGACAGTTGAAGATTCCAAGAAGTTAAAGAAAATTAGGAAATTGTCGCAAAAGAGAGAGAAGCAAGTAGAAGAGTGCATAGATGAAGGATGAAAGACCCCCCTAAAAGAAGAGATTGCAAAAATGACAGTTAAGAGCATTTGGGAAATCCATGATGGGACATGCAATAAAGAATGACCATAATGATGAAGTAGTGGCACCATGTATTAATAAATTAATATTGCGAAGAAGATTTTGATAGGTTGGAGAATCTAACAGATAATTCACTAAATATGTAACAAAGTTAATGGAGAATTAAGGCAGGTGATGAATGAAAATCACTAGTGGATTGGATGTAAAATATAGGCATGAAGGGAAGCTAACAATTGGTGATGTAGTATAAAAGAAAGAAAAGGTTCAATGGGGGAAGGTTATTTTCAGTTAGAACTTAGAATTCACATAGAGAGCCAAGTATAGAAACAAAATTTCAAAGCCAAAGTTTCAGAGCCAAGTCACAGAGCCCAATGGATGTAGAGACCAGTTGTAGAAGAATATGTCACCACCTAAGACAACAACAGATTCAATGTTAGTACCAGAGAAACAATGCGGTCAACCTGCAATGACACCTGCAGTTGAAGAAATGAAAGAGGCATACTCCTCAACATTGATATTCCCCAGAGACTATATACCACCAAGGAGTCCATCCATGAAATAGGAAAGTACCCACTTATGGAGTCATTTATTTCAAAGGATGTCACTATGGAAGGGGACATGTTAGGTCGGATAACTACTTTCAAATATATCGACCACAACATTACATATGAGAAGAAGTTTCTAGAGTTAGTACCTAGAAAGTTATTGAGGAAGTAAAATAGTTCTGAAATGTGTATGATATTCATAGGACCACAGGTGTGGGATACAAGGTTTCAGAAAGAAGGTCTTGTAAACAAGTTCGACATACAAAACTTTGGAAGGAGCCAAGAGATGAATACATGTGTAAAAATGTTGTTAAGTTGCTTACACAGGGGGATACTTGTGGCTCTACAAGTATATGTCCATTGATACCAAAATTATTGTATGTATTATCAGTCTTCCATCACAAGAGGAGGACCCCTCATCGTTGTTTTTCAAAAAGAAGAATGAAAATACTCTCTCTCAGATAATGAAGGAGAAATTCCATACATTCTATAGACAACGTGGATTAAATGTCACAAACGTATGTGACCCAACACCAAGGTTTTTCATGCAATCCTTAGCATGTAAGTTATTACAGAAGTGTTGAAAATACCAAGTCCCAACAACATTCATAGAGTTAGAGGAAAAGGTGCATCAAGGGAATCCATATGAACTAGGATACATTTTTACAAAACCAATTGCTTCTTGATTGTGAGGAAGCATAGGATAAGGGGACCGAGTTCCATTATGCCTGGTTAATAATTCTAATAGCACTATCATCCTGGAGGGATCCATATGACACACAATTTTGGTAGTTACAGAGAAGTCATGTCTAGTTGGGCACTATCATAACCTATGGTATACCACGCACAAGGCAGGATATATGGAAAATAATGTTTCATTTTAAGTCTATAAGGAAAATATTAAGGATAGCATTGAGAGAACATTGTGCATACCACCACATGTGGTTAAGGAATATAAGGAAGTGGTGTGATTTAAGGAAAGGTGTCACCATATGTGCCTACAAGCTAAAAAGGACCCATATCAACAATGGTTTCCCACCCAATACAGGTTAACTGAGGAGAATATGGGACATGTCATGGTTGTTTGAGACGACAAGTGGATGATTCCACCCAAAATGATGAAGAATAAGGAGACAATTAGGGAAAAGGTGAGGACACATAGGAAACCACCCACCAGACAACGTTGCGAACATATAGGAACTGGAAGGAACCAAAGATAGGGAAATTGAAACATCAATGACCAAAGAGGAAAGTCGTTAAGGAAGTGGCTATCCAATCCCTAAAAAAAAAATATTTGGAGAAGATAGGCAATTAAGTTAAAAAAGTCAATCATGGCACATTTCAATGTGTGAATCAACAACGGGAAGAGATGCAGGAGCGGATGGTTGAGTTGTGACAATTACTAGATTCCACTAAGCTCGTGCCAATGTGACATCCAGAGGATTAAGAAATGACTAGAAATAATGGGTAGGTAGGGAGAGCCACCTCTCGCCGGTTAACATTAGTAAGATACTGATTTTTTATCAAGATAATGACAGGGGCGGTAGAGTTCCCCACCATAGAGATGTAGGAACATGTGAGAACACTAGGTCACATTGATCTAGTGTTATCTCAACTACCAACAAATGTTTTGCAAGAATTGCAGCTGAGTGTGATGCAAGAGATGAGCTTATGCATAGAAAAGACATCCAGTGAGTTATTTAAGGTTACAGATGATAATGTAGAATTGGATATGTAACATCCTTGTTTTAACCCTTAAGAACTATAATATAATATGTAATTGTGACTTAGGTTGGTGAGTCGGTAAAGTCAAAGAATGGCCAGAGTGCCTAGGAAATGTAATACTTCATATATATTAATAAAATACAATGTTGGCTACATGAAAGACAAGGACAAAAGAGATAGGGGGCTATGATTCCATGAGAGAGGGGGCTTGAGGGGCTAAGTCTTCTCTTTATTATTATTTTATTTACCCATAATTGATTTTATGGAGAAAAGTGATTACATGGGATTCTTGGGGGAGGTCATGTGGTTATTAGTTCTTGTGATTATATAAACATTCCTTGGGGACTTCTTATGTTTGTCTTCTTTCCCTAGTGTGCTTATTCTCCCTGGTTCTTCTTGCTCTTCCTGCACTTAGGATGAATTCGTGTGCTCTTGTTATGAGCATGGATACAAATGCATAAGGATGGATCTAGGTGAAGTTTGGGGGGTATTCCTTCCCTTGTGGTCATCCTCTTCCCCTAGTTTGTTTTGTTCCCTTGTTCCATTGTTCGTCTTTCCTCTTCACTCACTATTTCTAGTTAGTCTGCTCTTGGGAGGAGCATGGAAACAATGGTAGGAAGAGGAGAGACATTAATTAATTATTGTAATAATTACTGATCATGCCAAGGGAATGCATGCCTATGTGCATGAGCTTGATGGAAATTCAGATTGAACTGTCCACAACTATGAATCCTGATATTCCCAGCATGGAGATTCTTGACTAGAAGCACTGGAGCCCTGGAAGGAGATGGAAAATCTTGAAGGACTGTGTGGCAGAGAAGGGGGTCCATTATTTGGGTTGTGTAGGCTGCGTAGAAGAGTGTTGGCATACTTTGTATTGTTGTGAGTGTTAAAATGCATGTGATAGATTGAGTGTTGAGAGGCTTGTTAGTTATGAGACTGATGGAAGCTCGGATAAAATTGTCCACAATTGAGAATCCTTGGAGTTTCCAGTAGGGATATTTCCTGACTAGTAGCACTGGAGCCTGAGAGAGAAATGGAAGAACCTCAGAGACTGCATGGTAGAGAAAAGTGTTCATTTCTTTGGGTTGTGTAGGCTAAGGGGGAAAGAGAGATGGAAATTAGGATTTGATGTCAGTTTGGGAAAACTGAGAGCTAGTTAGCCAACTTTTGTGTGTTTAGACTTAGACTAGGACCTGTCCTAGTGGATTAATAGCCCTAGCTTAGGGGTGACCTGTTTTTTAGAGTAAAATAACAACAACATCTATGGTTGGGAGGAACATCCTTGGTCTGCAGCTAGTTCGTGAATATTTACTTGAAGGATAAGTTCTCCATGTCATGTGTTTTTTGTATAATGTATATTCCGCTGTGTACTCTAATTATCTTAGAGATATGTATTTTATTGTTCCTGACTGCTGGTTATTTGTTGTGCATGAAATGTTGTTTACTTCTTTATGATATAGCATGGATATCGACTTATGCATGCAACTTTCATGCCTCATTATTAATGAGAAGTATTTTTAATTCAAGATAAGTTCAGAGAACTGAATCTTGGGACTATAATGTGCCTGGCTTGAGGGTGGTTGGGTGTGTTGCAACATGTCTTAGAGAGTTAAGTGGTGTATCCCGGGCTTGGGAATGTATGAGTTCGTTACAAATTGGTATCAAATCTTCTCGTTCAAACTTCAGACTGTTACATACCATAACAAGTGCGAATCGGGAAGATTCGTTGTCACATATTTTATATGTCTGTTCGAATTTGGGGAAAACTGGTGGAAACGTTGAGTGAAATTCCCCAAATTTGTGAACGGATCCGAGTTTGAATGATTCTAGGATTTTCTAAAAAGTTAATAGATTCAATTTGCAGATTTGTTGAGCTAAATTCGACTTAGAAGGTCGAAAAATTCAAATTTCAATGGTCGTTATAATGTTGGAAAAATTTTGGAAAAATTACCAAATTGACATTTGGGATTGATTCGACGATTTAAAAAATGAGGAACATTGATGGTTCTTATTNTGAGCTAAATTCGACTTAGAAGGTCGAAAAATTCAAATTTCAATGGTCGTTATAATGTTGGAAAAATTTTGGAAAAATTACCAAATTGACATTTGGGATTGATTCGACGATTTAAAAAATGAGGAACATTGATGGTTCTTATTCATTTCAGTTGTTTGGGGATTTGGATAAAATCAACGGTCAATATCATCTTGGCTGGGAGATCAATGACCCAGGTTCACTAGGGATTTTGTCAAAAAATCTAAGTGTGGAAATTCGCCAAGGAAAATCACCAACGGCCAATGGTCGAGAATCGACGAGTTGGGTGAAGGGTTGAAGATTGAACAAGGAAAATCACCAATAGCCAATGGTTGGGGACTGACGAGCTAGGTTAAGGGTTGAAGATCAACCAAGGAAAATTGTCAATCGTTGATGACCTATGGTCAGGGATCGACAGATTCTATTAAAGTTTTCCTTTTTTTTCAGACAAAGAAAATCTTAGATTGTCGATGATCGATGGTTGGGGATCGAGAGAAAACCTCCAAAGTCCGAAACTCTGAATTAAATATGGACCATTCATGTTTAAGGACATGTATCCATAGATCAACCTATTCGGGGATTCGACGCTCGAGGGATTTGTGGTTTAAAGTGGATAAGGCTCCCGAAGTTCCAAAGTTTTGAAGTCCCAAAGTCGTTAGGCACTCGAGTGATGTGGCCTACTGACATCACCTCGGGTAACATGGACGCACCTAATTCTTTCCACGTGTTATCATGTTTCATGTTTTTTAAATATTGTTTGTGCCGGTTAATATATGACATGTGTTACCCATCAAATAGGACCACATGTTCGTTCCTTTTTTTCAGACACATAGCACGTCTTGGTTCTTAGTTACTAATGAAGAATCTGGGAGTTCGCTAGTTGATCATTCTGAAGGAATGAAGTGTGATGAAGTTGAAACCTCTGAAGCTCCGAAGAGTGGAGTAATTC
>SNQJ01S0006292.1:200521-217947 GCA_010110895.2 Picea sitchensis | reverse complement strand
TGCTCCATTCTACTATTGTTGCTTCTGCGCTACTTCTACTCTTCTGCTCAGCCTCTCCCTACTGGCAATCTCTTTTGACTCCAACATCAGCTCCATGATCTCACTGATCACTTCGTCCAGCTTCTCCAGTGGCTGGTTCTGTTCATGCAGTCTCCTTAGCTGCAAAAATTTTTGGCCATTGGGCAGATCACTATGATCTCCCATGCCTCCTTCATCAACTTCCAACTTTACCTATTGTATGTGCACACTCTGCACTTTCACCCTCTCTTCTAGGGCTTCGAATTGTTGCCACAGATCAGTAAAACAAATGTTGCCTTCTTCTTCTTCCTCTGCTTCTGCAACCTCCCATGTTGCAGTCTTTTCAGCTTCCTCGCTGAATGTGTTGATCCATTCCTCAGAATGCTCGTCATCCCCTTCATCTGCTCCTTCGGATGTCAGCTTCAGTGCTACCATTTCTTCCCTTTCATCTCCCTGGCTGAAATCATCAATTCATTCCTCAGAACGCTCCTTCTCCTTTCTTTCTTCTGCTTGGGCAGTCTTCACCATCTGCACCAATTCTCCTTTCACATTCATCGTCAGCTGTGACTGTCCTTCTACTGTTGTTGCACCTGCAACACAAATTTATGCCTCCTCCTGAGCACATGGTAGGAATACTCCAACTCCCCCAATCATCAAAATATCATCCTGATTTTCACCTCTGTCAGTTGCATCTACTAATCCAAGTTCACCTGCTCTGTCAGCTCCTCTGGTTGATTCCCACTCACTTCTAAGTTTATGAGACCCATAGATAGTCTCATCTACTCATCCCTGCCCACCTGGAAATATGGGATGTCTCTGTTGCGCTCCTGGCAGACTATGAGATCAACCGATCCCATCTTCATCAACACTCCTTACTGAATTGAACTCACCTCCGAGTCCATGAGACTTTCAGATAGTCTCAAATGTTCATCTCTGCCCACCTAGCAGTCCAATATGCTTCCGCTGCCCTCCTAGCAGTCTAAGATGCTTCCACTCCCCCCCTGGTAGTCTTTGAGATCCTGCAGTGACCTCATTTCATTGCCCAACTAGCAAATTGAAATTCCCTGGCTGTCCTCCTGACAGTCCATGAGATCCTCAGTTGATCTCAGCTCGTTGCCCTCCTGGAAAACTGGAATTTCCACTTCTCTCACCTCCTGGCAGTTCTTGAGATCCTCAGATGACCCCAATTCAAATTCTTCATCATCAAGACCTCTCCAAGTCTCTGGCTCACAGTGATCAATCATATTTTCCTCTGTGGCCTTGAGGTTTTCAGCATACCTCAACCATCCTTTTAACAGCCTGCGCTATCTTATGACCATCATCTCTCTGAATGGACACTTTTCTTTCACCTTCCTCATGGGCCATTCATAAACCCATCTCTTCTTGGCTTTATTATCCCGCCTCATCTGCAGTTCGAGCTTCTCTATGTCTGCTTTTAATTCATAGAGCTCTCTAGTCTTTTCTTTATCCCATTCGACAAGATTTTCTACCTTGCTCTTCTTCCTCCCAGCATTCCTATGGTCTTCAGTAACCATGGTGCTATGTCTATCTGCCTCCCTGACAGATCTACTACTATCACTCTGCATCTTGAGTGTGTCTAGCTTCATCATCTCGCAGTCTCCCTGACTGTCTTCTCGACTGTTGTCCTCCTGCAAATAGTCAACACAGAGTCTTCCAGCACTCTGTCTTCTTCCTGCTTCCATCTCGCTTCACCTGAAATATACAGATGAAGTCCCCGCTCTGATACCACTTGATGTGAGTAGCAGAGTGCTTCTCTTCTCTCCTCACTCCCTCTTGCCTAAAGTATACAGACAAGAATCTTTGCTCTAATACCACCTGGTGCAGGCGAGAGATACCACCGACAACTCCATGCCCACTCACAGGATCGCTCTAATCCCCCTTCTGAGCCGAAGCAGCTCTTTAGATACCCTGCTGGAATCCTCTGCTAAAACCGATCCACAAGTCTTTATTTCATCTCCACACGGCCTTCTTCACTTAGTCGTGGCTTTCCCCGACTCACTATCAGGGTTCGGGGTTTCAGACTTTCCGCTGTCGAGAGTCTCTGTTCGCTTGAACTCCCGACTCCTGATTCTTCGATGCACACTTTCCTCCACACACTGGCCCTCCTGGCTCAGCTCTCACCATATGACCAATGCCTCCACGATCGTGGCCTTACCTCCTATCGTGACTTTGCAACTCGCTATATCAATCACTTGATTTTCCAACTCCCAATACCCAATGCGTCGAAATGTCGATGCGCACGAGAGTTGACTTTTCAATGGTCCCTCATCTTGCAGGACTTCAGACTTCACAGGATCACGAATCCTAATGCCTATCTTTAGGGACTTCTCACAGCGAGATCCCGATAACTTATGCATCTGTCCTCCACTCACCGACTTCTCTATGGCCCACACTGTCCTCCAATGGTCGAAATATCGCTTATCGCAATATCGCAATCCCTGTGGAAAAATCTTCGAGTCTTTTCTCTTAAGACCCCGATGCACGATCCCATGTGCAGATCCGACGGTTCTCCTACGGCCTAGATCCAACGGCTATTCTTCTTCTTACTCCTCGCGCCTTCACGACTTCGAGTACCCAATGCTTGGGCTTTCACCCTGTGAACTCCCGACTTCACGAGATCTCTCGATCTTTGCCACCTGTCCTCCTCAGATGGACGCCTCCTGATCCTCTCGCCACTTTGCTGTTTCGTGGCCTAGCGTCTCGCAACTCTTGACACCAAGCTCTCAGCCCTTCTACTCATGAGCTCCCGACATGTGATGTGCCACCTATCTGCTTGCCGACTCCTGTGGCCCCACACTGTTCTTGTGTGTCGATATCTGATATGACGTCAGCTAGGCCCCACAACACGGAGCTCTCGCCTCTTCGCCACTCGTGAAGTCGAATGACTTCCTCTTCAAACCTCCGGTGCTCGAGTCCCCGATGTGGGTAATCTCGTGACATGCGTCCACTCCCAAACGAACGGTCCAGATCCCCGTCGAGATTTCGAGACTTATGATGTCTTGATTCTCTTGCCCTTGAGAACTCCGATTTCCCTATGGCCAATATCCCAACTCTTTCCGGATCTCCGCCACGTGTCCTACCAGAATGGATGGTCTAGATTCTGTGTCAGGGTTCCACTATGGATTTCCTCGATCCTTTGTCTACGGGAATGCTGATATGCCAATCCCCAATATCCCGATGCCTCCACACCTCTTGTCGGGATTTCTCCTCCTGTATACGAGGTTAAATCCCTCGCAGCTTCCGCAGATCCAACGACTGTCGGGTATCTACTCCAAATTTGATGGCTCAGATCCATTCTCCTTCTCTGCGCTCCTCCGGCTTCTAAGCTCTATGCCTTCTCCCGATCCAACAGTTGACGGGAGTTCTATATGATATCCGATAGCTTTCAGTCTCCTCCTTCTGTAGGCTCCTCCTGAGTTCCCCTGGACGTGAACTCCTCAACGGTCCATATCTCTTCTCTCCTACCGATCAGACGGCTGGTGCTGCCCCTCCTGAGCTTTTGCACGCTTTCTTCCTTCCCTTGGAAGAATTCCCAAGGACTTGTAAAAGGCCTCAACCTTTTCTTCATTCCTCTACGAGCTCTACAACCTTGAGCCTCGCCGTGCATTCTCCACGACACTATTCCTTCTGAGCTTCTTCGAACACTCAGACCCCTTACAGGATTTTGTCTTCTTTCCTCCTCCCACAGATGGAGAATGAAATGGATTCCTCCCTGGATATCCTTCTACTCAAGGGACTTCTAGCTGAGACTTTCTGGGTTTTCAGCAACCCTGAGAAGTTTCCCTCAGTGGACCCTTCCTCACTTCCAGAACCCAAAGAGTTCTTTTCTCCTGTGCCTATCTGCACACTTCCTCAACGCCCTCCTGGCGGAGTATCTTCTCCCAGAACATCCAATGGTTTTGTTTCCTTTCTATGCACCTACACACTTGCTCGATGCCCACCTGGCAGAGCTCTCAGAATCCTCACCGATTCTGGTTCCTTTAAACTCTCAGCAAAGTTCCTTCCTCTGTGCACCACTGTACACATGCTCAATGCCCACTTGGCAGAGCTCTACAGAACCCTCAGTGATTCTATCTACAACTGTGTCTTAGATACATATCCCTGCCTCCAAGGTATTCAGAAACCTCAAAGGTCTTCCTCCTCCTGAGTTGTTGATCTCAGTTCCTGTTCCTTAGCACGTCTTTGCCCGACTCTGCAGAGTTCAGAAGTGCATCCTCTGTGCACTGGTATTCATAGTCTGCAGCACTCTGTCACGCCCTCATGGCATGAAACCTCAAAGACCTTCAACCCTGGAAATCAAACAGACTCCTACATAATGCATGAACAATCATACATTCACAACACACATAGAGAACACACACATACATCCATATAACATACAAAAATGCAGGAAAAACTGCTATGTTATATTAACAATGGCAAATGCCTGAATTTACAAAGTTTTCTCGAGCTCTCTCTGGATCTTCTCCTGAACTCTACTAACTCAAAATGAGATATGAAAATCTCTTTTACCTCAGGGGCTCAATCGAGTGCTTCCCTCCAGGTTCAACTACTCTAATAAATTACATTCCATGGTTGTCTAGTCCAGCATCTGGATCTAGATCTCATCCGATCTACAATAAAGGATAATCCACCTAACACCTGCTCAAAGGTATGGCTTCCATGGCTCAAGAGCCTAAGCACATTAAATTTACATTCATTTCAAATTTAAAATGAGGTTGTGCCTCTCTTCAGCCTTTTAATGCGTGCACGCTGACGTGGCTGGTTGGCTGGCTGGTTGATGTGGAGAGATGCTCCTGCATCAAGAAGCATCATCAAACACCATTCATCTCTAGTAAAGAGTGGAGAGCACAAAAACTACTATAATTGGTTCACAGTGATGTCTACTACATCAATCTACCTTCACTCGAAGGTGCAATGTACATTTTGACTTTAATTGATGATTTCTCTCGCTTTACATGGGTTTCTTTATGAAGATTAAGAACCTTGTCTTTGATAATTTCAAGGAGTTTTGGGCATTTTTCAAGAATAAATAGTTTAGGTGTTCCTGTAAGTAGTTCCCCTTTGACTAGTTTACCTTCACCTAACCTGATTTTCACACTAGTTCTCACCATGGAAGGAACTAATCCTAACACTATTCAACTAAAAACAAAAACTCAACCCACTTTACCCTACATGGTGTGGTTGAATATCCTTGATTTGACTAATATTATTAACAATCATATTTATCAAAATGTCACATAGCTATCCATGCTAACCAAGCTATACTCATATATCCCTAAATTTAAGTGTTGTGATAGAGAGAGAGGCCCCTTCCAATCATATCATGTCATTATACCTTTCTTGTTCATCCAATAGTATCATAGATGAATCTATTATATTGAGTTTTTTTTCATCAAAATCTCATGGGTGTGGCTACAAAATTGTATATAGATCAACTAGTCCATTACAACGACACCTTTGATTCCATAGCTAAGGTGTTCTTAACATTTTTTCAAGTTTTGTTTTCCATGACATAGGAATCGAGATAGTCACCAATTTCCACCATAATATAACCACCCATATCACAAATCATATCCACGAGTGTCACAGATGTCACATCTTGTGTAAAGGAGAGATTAATGACAAATTCATTATGGATCAGTTATTGAATTTCTTACTTACGAAAATCACCAAGGATGTGGACATGACCATGATAAATAATAGAGATGAATCCATTCAAAATATATTCCATCCTTCTCTATCCCACTCACTCTCTCTAAGATGATTTTTCAACATCGATAGAATCCTTTGCAGTTGATGGAGTTATTGATTTTGTGTGGCATATTCATGCATCCTGTTACTCTTGGGATAATTTTTATGGTACCACATATGTTGGGGTTAGTACCTCCTACCCCAAAATGCCTTGTAGGGTGTCCCCCAATTCCTTATAATTATCCTAATCCTACATCTGATTCTTCTTAATCCACCACTCAAGTGAGAAATTGCACCACATATTTAGGTCCCCATGCAGATCCACATGTGTATGGTCATTTATTGTACTAGATCTTCTTGTATAAAATCAACCTTAAATACGTACTATATTTTTCTTGGCCCTCCACCAACAACTTCATTTGCTCCATTTGTTCCATTGTTCGTCTTTCCTCTTCACTCACTATTTCCAGTTAGTATGCTCTTGGGTGGAGTATGGAAGCAATGGTAGGAAGAGGAGAGACATTAATGAATGACTGTAATAATTACTGATCATTCCAAGGGAATGCATGCATGTGTGCGTGAACTTGATGGAAATTCAGATTGAACTATCCACAACTATGAATCCTGAGATTCCCAGCATGGAGATTCTTGACCAAAAGCACTAGAGCCATGGAAGGAGATGGAAAATCCCGAAGGACTGCGTGGAAGAGAAGGGGGTCCATCATTTGCATTGTGCAGGCTGCGTAGAAGAGAGTTGGCGTACTTTTTATTGTTGTGAGTATTGAAATTCATGTGATAGCTTGAGTGTTGAAAGTCCTGTTAGTTATGAGACTGATGGCAGTTCAGATAGAAATGTCCACAACTGAGAATCCTTGGATTTTCTAGTAGGGAGATTTCCTTACTAGTAGCACTAGAGTCCGGGAGAGAAATGGAACAACCTCAGGGATTGCATGGGAGAGAAAGGTGTTTATTTCTTTGGGTTGTGCAGGATAAGGGGGGAAGATAGATGGAAATTAGGATTTGATGTCAGTTTGGGAAACCTGAGAGCTAGTTAGCCAACTTTTGTGTGTTTAGACTTAGCCTAGGACCCATCCTACTGGATTCATAACCTTGGCTAGAGGGTGACCTGTTGTTGAGAGTAAAATAGCAATAATGTCTATGGTTGGGAGGAACATCCTTGGTCTGCAGCCAGTTGGTGAATCTTTACTTGAAAAGATAAGTTCTCTATGTCATGTGTTTTCTATATAATGTATATTCCACTGTGTATTATAATTATCTCTGAGATATCTATTTTATTGTTCCTGTCTACTGGTTATTTGTTGTGCATGGAACGTTGTTTGCTGCTTTATGATATAGCATGGATATTAATTTATGCATGCAATTTTCATGCCTCTTTATTAATGAGAAGTATTTTTTATTCAAGATAAGTTCAGAGAACTAAGTCTTGGGACTACAACGTGCCTAGCCTTAGGGTGGTTGGGTGTGTTGCAACATGTCTTAGAGAGTTAAGAGGTGTATTGCGAGCTTGGGGATGTATGAGTTTGTTACAAATTGGTATCAAATCTCCTAGTTCAAACATCAAACTGTTACATACCATAATAAGTGAGAATCGGGAAGATTCGTTGTCACATATTTTATATGTCTATGCAAATTTAGGGCAAACTAGTGGAAACGTTGAGTGAAATTCCCCAAATTTATGAACGGATCCAAGTTTGAATGATTCTAGGATTTTCTAAAAAGTTAATAGATTCAATTTGCAGAGTTGCGGAGCTGAATTCGACTTAGAAGGTCGAAAAATTCAAATTTCAATGGTCGTTATAATGTTGGATAAATTTTGGTGAAATTACCAAATCGACGATTGTGATTGATTTGATGATTTAAAAAATGAGGAACATTGATGGTTCTTATTCATTTAAGTTGTTTGGGGATTTGGATAAAATCAACGGTCAATATCATCTTGGCTGGGAGATCAATTTCCCAGATTCACCAAGGATTTTGTAAAAAAATCTAAGTGTTGAAGTTCGCCAAGGAAAATCACCGACGACCAATGGTCAAGGATCAACAAGTTGGGTGAAGGGTTGAAGATCGACCAAGGAAAATCACCGACGACCGATGGTTGGAGACTGGTGAGCTAGGTGAAGGGTTGAAGATCGACCAAGGAAAATCATTGATCGTTGATGATCGATGGTCAGGGATCGACAGATTCTGTTAAAGTTTTCCTTTCTTTTTCGTACAAAGAAAATCTTAGATCGTCGATGACCGATGGTTGGGGTTCGACAGAAAACCTCCAAAGTCCCAAACTATGAATTAAATCTGGACCATTCATGTTTAAGGACACGTTTCCATAGATCAACCTATTCGAATATTCGACGTTCGAGGGATTTGTGGTTTAATGTGGATAAGTCTCCCGAAGTTCCAAAGTTTTGCAGTCCCGAAGTTATGTGGCACTAGAGTGATGTGGCCTACTGAGGTCACATAGGGTAACATGGACACACCTGATTCTTTCCATGTGTTACCATGTTTCATGTTTTTTAAATATTGTTTGTGCCAGTTAGTATATGACACGTGTCACCCGTCATATAGGGCCACATGTTCATTCCTTATTTTTAGACACGTAGCACCCCTTGGTGCTTAGTTACTGACGAAGAATCTGGGAGTTCGCTAATTGAGAATTCTAAAGGAATGAAGTGTGATGAAGGTGAAACCTCGGAAGCTCCCAAGAGTGGAGTAAGTCCTCATCGTTGATTAGAAGGGGATACATGGTAGTAGATCCAGTAGTCCAGAGAATTGGCACTCAAGAAGATTCAAGGCATAATAAATTTGGGTCAACGACTCCCGAAGTCTGGAGTCCATCTCATCCATTGATTATAGTATACATGCGGCGCAAGATCCAAAGGTCCAGAGACTTGGTACACTAGAGAAATTGAGTTGCAGGATTCTTTGAGTCAAGAAGCTCTGGAGGCTGGAGTTAATATCAATTATCGATTAGGAGATGATACGTGGAGGAAGGAGAGGACCTCTCATAATTCAACACTCAAGGAGATATGTGGAGAGGTGCTTTGGAAAGCCCTGAAGCTCAGAGATGCGAAGAAAATCCTAGATGTTGATCTGGAGAGGATACATGGAAACATATCTCGTAGTCTAAAGACTTAGCACTCTGGAAGGATTGAGAGTGTGGACAGTACGAAACTCCCAAAGCTTGGAGTCCCAGAGCTCTTGTTGTCGGTCAATATCATCCCTTGATCTATTTTAAACCACAAAATCTCAGATACAATAATTATAACACAAAAAATCACTAAGAAGGATTTGGCCTGTGGTTTCAATTCGTAGTCACATGGGACATTCTTGAAGAATGTGCCTGAGCATAATTCAAATTTTGTATCAGTTAAGGGGGATGAAAGAGTCTTTTTTTTAGGAAGCTCTAACTTTTAGCTCATATATCTGATTGGGGAAAGATTACAGTCATTGAAATTTGGTCCAGAGGAGAATGACTTGGAATCATTTTATTTTGCATAATTGTTAAAATTGATATAATTTTATTCATAAATTAAGCAGAAAAAGTACCAGTAAATTTAATTGACAATTTTTTTTATGATATGTATAACTAACAAAATGGTTTCTTGAATATTTTGTCAAGATTAGAGGTATAATCATTTCAATTCAAGAATAGTATCATATGTTAGGGTCATGGAGGCATGAAAGATCTTACAGAAGTTAGATGAGCCAATCAAGAGCTACAAAGAAATTAATGAAGGTGGATAAAGAGCTCAAGAATAGTGGAACAAAAGTATTAGTCAACAACTATAGGATCTAAATAAAATGCAGGTACAACCAAGGAAATAATCCTCGAATAAGATATGAATCTAGAAAGTTAAAAATGTCATGGATGGGCATAAAAAGGAAAAGTATGATTGCCTAGCCTTGAAGGAAGAGAGGTTAGACAATTGCAAAGATTAAGTGTGAAGTGAATCCACTTCTAATATCATAGTTCACAGTGGAAGTGGTATGCCAATGCAAAGAAATTGGAATGCTCTTTCACTTCAAAAGTGTCACTAAATGAAAAAGGAATTTGGGGGAATGGTATTAAGTGGGAAGGAATGGCCAAGTGGAACATGGATGGAAAGTGTTCAGACAAGGGAACTATAGTGGAGATGAGAAGAATAGGATCATGGAAGGTAGCAAGGATCCAAAGGATTTCAAGGAAAACCGGCTACAATGTAAATAGATAAATAAATAAGTGAATTAAAACAGAATTGTAGCAGAGGGCATGAGGCATACAATGAAGTTAAATTGCATATGCATTTGTAGGCATGCTGACAGTGAATTCTTCGTGCATATGGATGTGTAATTTTTTCATATGTACATGCTTGGATATGCATATAACATGCTTGTGAACTTAGAATAGTCTATTATTATGAGATAATGATTGAGTATGACTAGTGATGGATTATATAGAAGGTTTAAAGATGTGGATGTTGTTGTTGCTTATGATATTCCATCTAGGTGAAGACCCATGAGGGTGGTAGGAATGGTGATCAGAATGATGGAGGAATTTTGTGAGCTTCTACAAATATCAATTGGTCAGATAGCAACAAGTAGGTTGATAACAATTAGGAAGGTATCCATTTAGTTTTTGTTGATGCATAGATGTTAATGGGGATTGAGGTAAGAATTCCCTTAGTTAATTTTCAATATTTAAATTGATATGTAATGGCCAAAGGCCTAGATTATGTAAGTGTTGTTGATGCTAGAATGAATTTAGATAAATTGTTGGTTGCATATTATGTTATGATTGTTTATGAGATCATAAGCAGGTTAATTCAGGAGACATAATCCTTCTATAATAATGAATATCCATAGAGCTAGTCATGTGTGAGACAATAATATGGTTGGATATGGAAGGGATATAACACTATATGAGTGCTCAATTGTATCTATTGTATATATGATTTTTGGACTGCAACCTATTTTCCAACACTGAAGAGCACTTAAGGATTATATTCTTGGTGTTGTGTTTGGGTGTAAAAGGAAGGTATCCAAATAATTAGGCAAGCAATAGGAAGTTTGTGGATGATGTGTTGAGTCGTCAAACAAACTTTCCAACTCATCATGGTGGAGTGCATGCCATACTTATGTCGTATTATGTAGTCAATGCATGGATGCAGTGTGTAGATGTCTCCATGGGTATTGATACAATGATTTTTATTTTATCTAGTAATTAATTGTTGCATTATGAAAAGTCTGTGATACTGAAAATGCATAATGATGGATAGATGCATCATATTTAATATAGATACTAGCTAAAGGTGATTGGATTGTTGTTGTTAGAATTCCAAGATCAGTTTTTAGAGCTATTAAAAACTGTTACAAGTGATATTACAAGAATTATTGAATGCAATTGGGTGAATGCATGTATATATTATAGAAATGATTATGATAACAACTGATATGATGTGAGTATTGCTAACTCGGGAAGTTGAAAACACTTCAGGAACTGTTAGATATTACAACAAGAAAGTTGCAGGTTAAAGTAGCTACATAATCATAAATTAAAGAAAAGATCTGTTGGGGGAGACATATTAATACAAATATCTCTAGATAGAAGAAAGAAGATATCGGATGATAATACATGAGTATGTAATGATGAGTTAATTCCAATTGATATTTGGATTAATGGAAGTGATTGAATTGTAGTTGTAAACAATTCTAAGATCAATTTGTGAATTTGTTTTGAATTGTTACCATGAATATATATATATATATATATATATATATATATTATGGGATATACCGACAGTTTGTTTTGTTGAATGTAAATTGAGAAAATTGTAGTTGTGATGGCCTTGAATATGGCAGGGATGTAGGCCATAAGGAAGACTGATATCTACAACTACAAAGCCAAACATCATGAGCAGAAAGCTCATGTTTGGAAAAAAAAATCCTTTATAAAACATATTTGACATTTACGATTGAAATTATTATAACAACATATCATGATGACTGTATTTTTATAATACATATGATATGTTTTCTATTGAATTTGGAAGCTTGCGAAAAAGAACACCAAAAAGTATGAAATGAAGAAAGTCTAGTGGACTTGTTGCATCTAGAGTTCTCAAAGCCACAACTCTGAAACTTCATGGCCAAGTGCACTAGAGCCCTAGAGAGAAGTGGATCAAATTGAGGGATTGCATGGCAGATAAAGGGTTTCCTTTCTTTGGCTTGTGCACGGCTTCAAGCGAAAGAGATCTTGTTGGTTGGAACTACTGCAATAATTATAAATTTTAAAGATCATTATACATGGTTGGGTAAGAATGCCCATGGATACATGTTTAATTTTAGGCTAGAGTGCCTATGTATATAAGAGTTGGGCTGGATTGCATGTGTGGATTAAGGACAGAGGGCATGGACTTGTAATGTTAGTAACAGTGGAATGGTGTTTTTCACTGAGGATAGTGCCAAAATAAGGGAAGGGGGAGTAACATTCCAGTTTTAACCCTTATGAACTATAATGTATTATGTAATTGTGACTTAGGTCAGTGATCCGGTAAAGTTGAAAAAGGGCCACAGTGCCTAGGAAATGTAATACTTCATATATATTAATAAAATACATCGTTGGTTACATGACAGATGGATGAAGGGGCTTGAGGGGCTAAGTCTTATTTTTATTATTATGTTATTAACACATAATTTATTTTATGGAGAAAAGTGGTTACATGGGATTCTTGGGGGAGGTCATGTGGTTCTTGGTTCTTATGATTATATAAACATTTGTTGGGGCTTCTTTGGTTTGGATTCTTTCCCTGGTGCACTTCTTCTCCCTGGTTCATCTTCCTCTTCTTGCACTCGGGATGAATTCATGTGCTCTTGGTCTAAGCATGGATACGAATAGTTGCATGATGATGGATCTGGGTGAATTTTGGGGGGTCATCCTTCCCTTGTGTTCGTCTTCTTCCCTGGTTCATTTTTTTCCCTTGTTCCCTTGTTATTCTTTCCTCTTCAGTCACTATTGATAGTTCATATTCTCTTGGGTCGAGCATGGAAACAATGGCAAGAAGAGGAGAGCCATTGATGAATGACTATAATAATTATTGATCATTCCAGAAGGGAATGGATGCCTTTGTGCATGAGCTTGATGGAAGTTCATATTGAATTGTACAAAACTGTGAATCCTGAGAGTCCTAACATGGAGGTTCTTGACCAGAAGCACTGGAGCACTGGAGCCCTGGAAGGAGATGGAGAATCCTGAGGGACAGCATGGAAGAGAAGGGGGTCCATTCTTTAGGTTGTGCAAGCTGGGTAGAAGAAAACTGTTGTACTTTGGATTGTTGTGAGTGATTAAAGGATTGCGATAGATTGAGTGTTGAGAGGCTTGTTAGTTATGAGATTGATGGCATTTCGGATAGAACTATCCACAATTGAGAATCCTTAGAGTTTCGAGTAGGTATATTTCTTGACCAGTCGAAATAGAGCCCTAGAGAGAAATGGAACAACCTCATGGACTGCATGGAAGAAAAAGGTGTTGATTTCTTTGGGTTGTGCATGATGAGGGGGAAAGAGATACAGAAATTAGGATTTTCTATGAGGTTGAGAAACATTAGAGCTAGTGAGCCAATTATTGTGTGTTTGGACTTGGCCTAGGACCCGTCCTTGTGGATTCATATCCCTAACTCATAGGTGACCTGTTGTTGAGAGTAAAATAACAACAGTGTCTATGGTTGGGAGGAACGTCCTTAGTCTACAGCCAGTTGGTGAATCTTTACTTGAAAAGATAATTGCTCTATGTCATGTGTTTTCTGTATAATGTATATTCCATTGTGTATTTTAATTATCTATGAGATATGTATTTTAATGTTCCTGTCTATTGGTTATTTGTTTTGCATGGAATTTTTTTTACTTCTTTATGTTGTAGCATGGATTTCAATTTATGCGTGTGATTTTCATGCGTCTTTTATTAATGAGAAGTCTTTTGAATTCTAGATAAGTTCATAGAAATGAGTCTTGGAACTATAGCGTGTCTGGATTATGGGTCATTGGGTGTGTTGTATCCTATCCAAGCGAGTTAAGTGGCCTAGCCTGGGCCTGGGGAAGGTCGGCTTCGTTACAGGAGATGGAGTTTAGAAAGGTCAAGAAAGAGCGCAATGAGGCTACACAAAAGGTTGAAAGATGCATCAAGACTTCAAGAAGGTTTACCAATAACTCCCAGAAGAGATGACAAAAACAGAGGGCATGGTCGAAGAATAAGTAACAAAGACAAGTGAATCCATTCATGGCTTCCACACATGAATCGTTGACCTAGAATCACATACGACACCGAGCACTCCACTTCATGAAAGGGAGAAAATGGAACATATAGTGACAACAACGATGGAGAGCATAGATAATATCAAAGTATAATATGCTCATGTTTATACATAAACCATCGGAGTTTGTACCAAACTAAGTGAAGAGAGGGAGAAACAAGAGATCAAGAAATATATCCACGCAGTACAAGAAAAGGTGTAGAAGGTCAAAGTACCCATGGTAACATTACCTCCAACAAAGGTGGTAATGGCAATGAATGAGAAAAAAAAGTTGTATTAAAAAATGAATCAGCTAAAGGAAAATCAACAGGCTCATGCACAACAGATAGAAGTACTACAAGATGAGGAATATAGAGTGATAATGGCCTTAGCATCAACACAATGTATAATCAAACAAGAATTTGATGAAAGTGTTGAGAATATGTAGACTTAGATTACTACTGAAACAATCAACCCAATTTTGTAGAAGGAAATAGAGGTAAAGGAGAAGTCCATGACAACAAAGGAGGCTTTCAAAACATTCATGGTTCACTAGAAGAAGGCTTGAGTGGCTTGTGACAAGTGACAGGTGAGTGTTGGGGGCCTGTTGGATAGGAATTTTGGATAAGTTTTGAGATCTGCACCAGAATAAGTCAAGCAATAAAAGGAATTTAGAAGATGGACCAGAGCGCATGATGGGCGTAGACTTTAAGGAGTGAAAGTGAAATATAGAAGGAAATGTGATAGAGCAACGTGCAAAAGATAGAATGTAGTTAGGATTTTGGGACATCTTGTCCACATTATAGCAGACTTATCCCTATCTTGATATATAAATATGTAAAAGGGTTTTTAGTGTGGGGGAAAGGTGTGCGAGAGGTTCGAAAGATTTTGAGAGTTAGTGAGTGAGTGGATAAAGAAGGAGAAATATTTTTTTTTGGCTAAGGTTTGGATGTTATGACTGATGTTTTCAAGAGTAGRCCTACACTGTAGAAGAACAAATAGGGAGGTTTGGGAAAWWWTTTTGTTTCATATTTTGTAGCGCATTGTGTAGCTATAAGAAGAATATGAGTGATATAAGAAGCCGACCATTGTGGACATAGAGAAACTTGGGTGAATCACATTAAACTCTTATGTCRTTATGTGTTGATTGTGAATCTTATGATGTTTACTATTATCGTGCAATGATGATAAATTCTTAAGTATGATGGATATGTTATCCATGTACGATGTTATAATGYCACACACTAAAKTAACTAGTGAGGGACTGATTACAAAGTAAATCAATGCCACACATAGGGTATGCCACACATTAAGTAACTATTAACTAATGGAAACTGTGCACATTAGTTGATGGTTAGTAAGAACATGTTGAATTCCTCGCTTCCCCTCATCACTATAGAACCTTGGTTTTTTTAGCCCCTCTAGATTCCTCAAGTGAGACTTCACTTGGATGTAGGTGATTCCAAAAGGGTCGGTGTCTAAGGGTTTTGTTGGTATATTGATTATTAACCCCGGGTCTTCCCACTATGTGACAACACCCCTAAAGGATTTTTGAGGGTTGTGTACTTGGGAAGCATCATCAGACACCATTCAAATCCAGTAAAGAGTGGAGAGCACAAAAACTACTAGAATTGGTTCACAGTGATGTCTACTGCATCAATCTACCTTCACTCAAAGGTGCAATGTAYATTTTGACTTTTATTGATGATTTATATCAGTTTACATGGKTTTCTTTATGAAGAGAAAGAACCTTGTCTTTGAGAATTTCAAGGAGTTTTGGGGATTTTCCAAGAATAAATGTGGCTGACCCATTAAATTCTTGAAATCAGACAATGGTGGTGAGTATGTTAGTCAACCTTTTGAAGAATACCTACTTTAATATGGTATTAACCCATAATGGTTGGTTCCTCACACTCCTCAGTATAATGGTGTCATAGATCACAAGAATAGGACATTGTTTGAATTTTCTAGATGTATTTTTTAGGCCAAATACATGTCCCCTCGCTTCTGGGATGAAGTACTATATTGTGCAAATTATCTGCTCAATCGCATCTCGACTTAAGTTGTTCTATCCATGACTCCTGTCAAATGATGGTATGGGAAGAAGCCTTTATTTGGTCACCACCATGTGTTTGGGTGTATTCCCTAGGATCACATTCTTAATGATTCCAAAAATAGTTTCGATAGAATGGGTCAAGCTTGCATCATGATGGGCTACTCTGAAAAGTGAAAATCCTACTGACTATTTGATCTTGTCAAATGACAAATCATTATCAAATGAAATTGATGGTTTGATGAGAAGTCATTTTGCATCAATCTGTTGAATGCCTCCTCTGGATTTCCAGAGGATGATCCATTTGATGTTGTCTATGAAATTGGTGCTCCTATTCCATTCTTTAGTCCTTCAACTAGATAATAAAACTTTCTCTGTGGTCTGACTAGACCGTCGAACTCTAAGTCGACTAGTCCGTCATCCTCTATTTTGATTGGTCTACTGAATGAAGACCATTAGACTTTTGATCGACCTATTGATTCTCGCGATGCCTCCTGTGGATGACAAACTCGAAGTCAAAACAAACATGATAGAATTTCCTTGATAAATCGTGTATTGGAAACCTATGATCCTGTCATCTACTAAGATGTTGAACGACGACCTGAATGGGATCAAGCCAACAAGACATAAAATGATTATTTATCTAAGCATCACACTTGGAACTTGGGTCCTTGACTGTAAGGAAAGAACATTGTGAAGTTTTGATGGGTCTATAGGACCAAATTTACCTATAAAGGTGTTGTTGAGTGACATAAATTACACCTAGTTGTGAACGCATTTTATCAACAAGAAGAAATCGACTACACTAAAACCTTTTCCCCTGTCACAAATATGAACTATGATCGACTGAGTCCTTCCCTTGCTACTCATTTTGGATGGAAAATCCATCAAATGGATGTGAAGAGTGTCGTTCTTCATGGAGACCTATCTGAATTTATTTTTATGGAACAAACACTCAGTTTTTTGAGAGATTTTAAATTGGTTTTTCGACTCAAAAAGTCACTTAATGGTTTGAGGAAGGATCCTTGATCTTTGTATGCTAAGACCGACATTTTATTTCTTTGACTTGGTTTCAAACCATGTGAATATGATCACAACTTATATGTTCTCCACTCCAATGGAGACACTTTTATTGTTGTTTTATATGTAGATGACCTAATCACTATTGGAAATAACAATTATATCATCCTTAGATTGAAGAAGCAACTTGTTGACTCCTTTGATATGATATATCTTGGTACCCTGCATTATTTTTTGGGTATTCAATTATTACCACTTTGTGATGGATTTTTCATTTCTCATTACAAATATGTGATGGATATGTTGACATGTTTTAATATGGATGATTTCAATCCTTG
>SNQJ01S0006292.1:175873-192989 GCA_010110895.2 Picea sitchensis | reverse complement strand
GTGCCATCACTGTCTCAATTAAGACACCATACTCCTACGGCTTCATTACATAAATGAATGTCCAGACCTGACTACGATCTAGACCTTCTTACACTCAACTATTTAAGGTGACTTTTTCCACTACCTGTACAAAGGTATGGCTTGGCATTTATTATCCTTATAACACAAATCCCTATAGAATATGTTAGCACTAGGAATCACCTTCAGATTATATGGAAGGCAAGCCCAGTACCCATCAGGTTATATGCAATTGTAAAAGAGTTTTTAAGGCCTCAAATGGATAAGACTCAATATGATAATGTTCTAACTCAGAAATATGTGCTAGCATGCACGAGAAAACAAGGTCTTGGATAAATTCAATCAGTAAGTGGGAGTAAATGTGAACAGAGGGAAGACTTCAGTGAGAGGAATGTAGAGGTTGTTGTAAACATCAGGTCTGCAGACAACCTAAGGAAGAAAAAATATAACACAATATCTTCTTGAATTCAAAGTTTAAGGACACTAAAGAAACATCATAATAATATTATAATAAAACATACATCATAATATCACCACAACAATTCATGTGAATCATTCAATCATGAACACTTCAGCATTAGAAGCAAATAAGCTGGAATAAGAAGATGATTTTTATTAACCAAGATGTCTCAAATCAAGTACATAACTAGTTCACAGTAACTTTATCAAAATATTATAGTATAAGGGAGCCTATCTCAACCATTCAAGATTATTGAAGAATTTCATCTATTTATTTATAACAAAAAGAGAGGAAACAACTGGAGGTACGAGCTGGCCTTCCTCCCATGAAAATCTCTTAGCAGTTATTTCATCTAACAACTTAAACTACAATTGTGCTATAAAAAGGGAAAATGTTGGCCACTGATCCAACCAACTTTGAACTAACTTGATATTTTGTTGATGCACATCTCCATATGTGCCAAGTGTCCTTTAGATGTTTGTAGCTATCATCATGTTGTCAGCTGCTATCTTTGTCTATCTTCAACATCATCATCCATTCACTAAGATGATAATTTAGGCCCCCTATAATCCTGGTACTTGTTGGTAGCGTCATTTGGTAGCGAGATTCCGTAGTGCGGCCTCCAAAATAATCATGTTGAATGGGTAACGCCAAGCCATGTGTACCTTTGTGTAGAATTCGTAGCTACCAAAATTTCAGTAGCGTGAACCTGTGTGCCTCTGTGTAGAATTTGTTCTCTGCCATAATTTTGGTAGCGCCATTCTGTGTGTCTGCTTGCAATTCGGTAGTGCCCAACTGACTTTGCAACACCATCCTTTCAATGCTAATAGTTTTGGTAGCACCCCCAGGCAGTTAGTAGCACCATCGCTACATCATTCTTAGGAAATTAGGTAGCGTTATAGAAAGCATACAGATAGAACTTTGAAGTTTAGACAATTTTGTAGCGCTAAAGCGCTACGGAATGTCTGTGCTACTAGTGTCAAAAAGATCAACTCTTTGCAGATCACAAAAACTCTAAATAGTATGCATTTAGAAGCCGATATAGCCTATATAGGTGGCAGAGGAAGTATTTCCTTAATTACATATTCTTGCAAAAAGGGTCCATCCTCAAAAATGAAATTCACCTCTCAGCAACTACTTCATCAACTTGACACTCCTTCTTGTGGAAGGAGGACTTCCCTTTGGCAAAACAACATGCTTCATTTTAGCAGTAGTAGGCTTCTTCACTAGAACTATGATTTCTTTGGTTGTTGTCTTCTCTTGTTCAATAACAACTTCAATCAACACCTCCAAGTTTCTTTGAGCCATCTCATCTTGGAAATATTGCAGCTCTGCTTTGAGATTTTTGTTCTGAGACTGAAAGTCTTTGTTCTACCTATAAAGGTTTTTGAGCTTCCTATGGAGAGGGTGGGCCTATCTTGCTGCAAACCTTGCTAGATCAAGAGTGTGGATGTATCCATCTATGAGTTCTTTCATATTAACCCTATCAGACATGGCTTACGCTTTCAAATGAGTCACCTCCTTCCTAGCATCCCTGAGTTGCCTGATTAATATTTTGAACATCTGGCTGCTAGGTGGAGTAGTGATGTGAACAGTCTCAGCAGAATTTTTCATGGTTTCCTCTTCCTACTGCATAGGAATTACTATGTCTATCTCAATTGGATTCTTAATGCCTTGGCCCTTATATTTATTCTTATGTACATGGATTTCTTCTTTCTTCTCCACAGGATTTTCAATGCCTTGGCCCTTATCTTTGTTCTTCTGAAGGATAGAGACTTTTGGTAGGGCCTGTTCTTCAACAACCTCTTTAAGAGTTGATGATATTGTGAAAGGCCTTCTGACCTTGATGCTAGCTACTGAAGGAGATGAGGAAAAGTGTAGCTTCTTCCCTTTCTTGGATGTAGTTTTAGTAGAATAAGGGGCTTCTTCTAACTTTGGTGGAGGAGTGGGTGAAAGGTCTCTATGTGGGGAATGATAATCCTCTCCCTTAGTTCTTGCAACTTCCTTTATGGCCTCTTGATATTGAACATGAACTCTACTCTTTCTCTTCTTGATAGTACCTTCTTTAGAAACACTGGTGGATGGTAAAGGGCTTGCTATCTGCGATTGAGGAGTAGTTGCTATATCCAACTTCATGTGAGAATCAATAATGAAATGTTCCCATGAGATATCCTTCTTACCTAGCTCTTCAGAAACCAACATTCTAATCAAACTAGAATGAAATATGCTAGTATCCACAGCCTTAGACTTGGATTGAACCATGTATCATATCTTGCCTATGCTCCTTAGAAAATAGTAGGGAATGTTCATTTCCATTTTTCCAGTAAAATGTAGCAGAAGACTTATATGGTACTGGTATAGTGTATTGAACCTCCCTTCACATGTAAAGTACCTCTGAATGATCCTCAATATTTTATCAAACTACCCAATCAGATGATTTCTTGGCACACCTTTAGAAATATTATCAACTTGATATTTAGGCTTGAGGAAATATTTGGCATAGGCTGCATCTAAGGCCATGGAGTTAAACCAACACTCACCAGTGATAGGGATTCCTCTAGCAGCTGAAATAGAGGTCTCAGACACCTCAAATTCTAGGTCCCCTACCTTGGTCTTCAGGCCATCAAAATGTAAGAAACATTGCCTTGTCACCTCAGGATGACCTCTTTGTATATTTTGGTAGAAAGAAAGGCACCCCACCCTTTGAAAAACTTCTCTAGCCATGGGCTCTGCTTCAAATAGACGCATGTCCACATGCTCAGTTCTAACCACATTACCTCCCTTGTGTGACTTCTTCTTCTGAGGAGTATCCATAGTTTAGGATAAGATATTTAGGGATATGGAGTGGTGATAACAAGAGATTTAAAGAGTCAAAGCTCAATTGGACAAGGTTGCCCCTTTGCAATAATTTCCCTTAATCCAGACTGGTTGCTAGCTAGCTAAAAATGGCTGTAAAAATCCCTCCCTTGAATTCATGCAGGTATGAACACTGAGAAAAATATATGATGAAGGGATACCATGTAATGGTCTTTGAAAACTGGGTTGAAACAACCTCACTAAACTGTCAGAGGAGGCAGGGCATAAACAATTTAGTTTGAGTAGCATCTCTAGGTAGCACACCACACATGCAGAGGATAAGGTCTGCTAGGATACTATGAGCTCAGAAGAAATGGTAGGAAGATGTATCAAAATCAATATAAAGGTGGTGAGATCTGCAAGTTTGAATGGAGGGAAAAAACTGATAGGATGGTGTGAGGAAATATCTCCTCCAGCTATGCAGGCACGATAATTACAAAAATTATGAGCATTAATTATCCTTGAAATTGATATGCAAAGGAGGAAAAACGTGGAATACTTGTGGAATAAAGACAGTTCGAAGCCTTAGCAAAATATCAGGAAAGATTCACGAGCAATTCAGCCTCCAAATCCACCTCAACATCAGATCTAGTAGCGCTACTGCCAACTGGTCGAAATTGGTAGTTTGTGCAGCGCAACCATTTGATTCTTTCAAAATTCAAAAACCGTTATCAGAGCTCATAGATATGAAATATTGAAAGCATATTTTAACCACCCCTAACACTGAAAACAAGGAAGAGATGACATCAACATCATAAACACAAATCATGGTAGACTATGATGGATAGGGAGTGTGCTACAGAAACTCCTGATGAGTTGGCAGCGCTCCATTTCAAAAAATGATTGGAAAGTAAGAAAAGGAAAAAGGGGGCAACAAGGCAAGGCTATGAGGGAATGAGTGTGGAATATGGCATCTCAAATAAATCTGATCTTGGGGTGAGTCGATCCTAGTGTCAATTCATGAAGGGAATCAAAAGATTAGTCATGAAAAAACGGTCCTATGTCAAAAATTTGTGTGAGGATCAAAACATAAGTCATAACTTAAAAATTTGTTTATCAAGGGGATGTAAACAAACACAATTTTAAAGGGGACAAGTAAAAAATTAAAATCTAAGGGCTTAAGAAAAGATAAAACTAAAGGCTAAAGATCCAAGGCAACTTAGTGTGATAACATTGGCTCCATGGGGGATGGCATGCCCCCTGCAGACTGCCAAAACTGAGTAGATTTAGTGCCTTATCCTAGGGATATGGGGTCAGTTATTAAAACAAAAATAAAATAAAGATGATATTTACAATGGCATGAAAAGCCAACCATGGCTCAAGCAAAGTACTTTTTCAGAAAATGCACATTGACAGGGCCACCAAAAACTTCTTCATCCTCCATATTCTGCAACTTGAAAGTGTTATTAGAGAATACCTCAAAAAATTTGAAGGGAACGATCCATAAAGCTTCAAATTTACCGTGCTTTCCTTTATCTTGATTTGGTGCATTCCACTTGAGAACTAGGTTGCCCAGTTGAAAATCCTCTTTATTCACTTTCTTGTCGAAAGCCTGCTCAATCTTCTATTGATGATCATGTGATTTATCTATAAGTTGCTCTTGAGTCTGTTGGACTTCAACCAGCTGTTGAATCCTTTTGTTCATATGATCTGGCTCCCCTTGGTAATCTTGGAAGAATTTTTCCACAGGCAAGGCAAGCTGAGAAGGAAAAATGGCCTCAACTCCATACACCAACTGGAAAGGAGAAAGGTCGAGGGACCTCTTTGTTTTCACTCTGTATGCCCACAAAGAAAATTTGAGTTTTGAGTCCCATGCTTTTTTATTGTCCTCTAACAACTTTTTAATGATCTTTATAAGGATTTTGTTAGAGGACTTTGCAAGCCCATTCCCTTGGGGGTAGTAAGGGTTAGAGTGAACCAATGTGATTCCAAACTGTTCGCAGAATTGAATCAATGGTTCAACCTTGAAATATGCAACATTATCAGTGACAATCTTGTTTGGACAACCAAACCTTGCAATAATGTCTTCAAGGAAACCAATGATCACTTTGTGGGAAGCATTCCTTGTAGGGATAGATTCTATCCACTTAGTAAAGTAATCTGTGACAGTCAAGATCCATCTATATTGACCACTATAAACAGGATGAATTTTCCCAATAAAATCTAGGCCCCATTACTGAAAGGGTCCCGAAGCTGCCACAGGATTTAATGGAAAAGACTTGAGCTGCTTCTTTCCAGAGAATTTCGAACATTTAACACGGGCTCTAATCTTAGCACAAACATTGATGAATAGACTAGGCCAGAAGTACCTAGCCCTGAGAATCTTATATGCCGTAGTTCTCCAAAAATGATGCCCCCCACAAAAACTGTCATGAAAACCATACATAATCTTTTGGGCTTCTTGTGGGTCTAGGCATCTTAAAATCACTCCCAATGGGTCTTTCCAATAAAAGACTTGATCAATAAAGAAGTATTTGATTGATTTGAGTTTTAAGGCTCTCACCTTGTTCTTTTCCATACCATATGGAGGTTGTACTTTATGTAGAAAAAATATAATGTCCTTGTACCAGCTGCAATCTGCCAATGTAGGGATGACTTGAGAACCTTTGTCAATCAATTCAGTCTGTT
This sequence comes from Picea sitchensis, assembly GCA_010110895.2. Lineage (NCBI taxonomy): Eukaryota > Viridiplantae > Streptophyta > Pinopsida > Pinales > Pinaceae > Picea > Picea sitchensis. Next base: position 187,027 of record SNQJ01S0006292.1, on the reverse strand, counting down.
GATTTTCTGAGCATGTGTTAATGAAATTTACCCCTAAGTTTGAGAAATTTGATTCAACCAACAACTTGGCTAAACCCTGGCCTTTAACCAATTTGGTAAGCTTAATATCAAGAACAAATTCAAGGATTTTAGCAATCCACTTGCTCCTTTTTATGTCTATATCAGGCTGAATTAGAATTTCCTTTACAGAAGATGATGGGACATAATAAATGACTCTTGAATTCAGCACATAAACTCTAAAAGACTTGAGACATTTAACCAATGCATAGGCTTGTTTATCCATGATGTCATATTTTAATTTAGCATCTCTCAATGCCCTGCTGAAAAAAGCAACGGGCTGTTGTAAGCCTTCAACGTTCTTCTGCAATAAAACAACTGTTATTGTATCAAATGAAGTGAAATAAAAAATAAGAAAATCCTTGGAGTAGTCTGGGATGATAAGGATCAGGGCTTCAGCCAAGGATTTCTTTATTTGATCAAAAGAATTCCAAGACTCAACAGTCCATTTAATTTAATTACCTTTTCTCAACATGGCTATGATATACTTGACCAACTCGGCAAAATTTGAAACAAACCTTCTCAAAAAATTATTTTTTCCCAAAAAATATTGAACCTCCTTTTTGGATCTAGGAAGTGACAAGGTTTGGATAGCTTCAACCCTACTGGAACCAATCCTTACCCCTTCATCTAACACAATATTCCCCAATAACTTTACCTCCTTCATGGAAAACAATGATTTTTTTGGATTCAAAGAGAGACCAAATTTTCTGCATTTCAAGGAAACCTTTTTTAAATGATCATAGTGTTCTTTATCAGATTGAGATAAAAATGTTATGTCATCTAAATAGATAACAACAAACTTGTCCTTCTCTCCAATAAATTCTATGTCCATAGCTCGCTAAAAGGTTGCCCCTGCGTTCATCAAACCAAAGGGCATCTTAGCGTGCATGAATGTACCCCAAGGGGTGGTAAAGGTAGTTTTCTCTCTATCTTTTGGAAAAATAGAGCTCTGATTGTAGCTAGAAAAACCATCAATCATGGACATCCTGGCTGCACCTTTCACCCTCTATAATATGTGCTCCATCTTGGGCAAAGGGTAATTATCCTTTTTAGAACTTATGTTCAGATTCCAGAAATCGACACAAAGTCTTATTTCTCCATTCTTTTTTCTCACTAGGACCAAGTTGGCCACCCATTCAGAATACCTCAAAGGAATAATAATTTTAGCATCTAAAATAATTTTTACCTCTTTCTCCATGACAGACAGCAACATAGGATTTATTTGCCTCAACTTTTTCCTGAAGGGTTTGGTCTCTTCCTTTAATGGGATATTGTGCTCTATAATGCNCCTCAAAGGAATAATAATTTTAGCATCTAAAATAATTTTTACCTCTTTCTCCATGACAGACAGCAACATAGGATTTATTTGCCTCAACTTTTTCCTGAAGGGTTTGGTCTCTTCCTTTAATGGGATATTGTGCTCTATAATGCGTGTGTCATAAGTTCTAAGATCTTCATAAGTCCAAGTGAATACATCAGAAAATTCCTTTAACAACTCATTATATTCTTCCCTCTTCTCTCTTGATAGGCTGCTTGACAACTAGACATATTTTGGATCATTTTATGTATCCACATTGCACTCAGTTATATCAGCATCATCATTGGACACTTTCCCCTTTACTGTCACATAATTTCTGTCAAATAATCTTTCCAAACGAACTAGTCCTTTTGGAATGTGGTTTCTAGGTAGCTGCACAATATGATGATTAACAATTTTATTAAGGAAAACATTAGCAAGAGGATTAATTTCATATTCATGATCCTAATCAATGTGTAATGCAGAAAACTCATCAACAGTCTTGAGGAATTTTTAAGTTCAAGATCATCTTCAAACACCTTCCAATATTTGACATTGTCAAGTAGAGAAGGTCTGTATTTGACTTCTACATCATACTTGAGTTTAGGTGGTAAGGGGACTCTGAAATTGCTTGCTAATACAATCAAATAATCAACCATGGTATTCTCTTCTCTTGGAATAAATGAAATGTTTAAAGCTGAGGAAAAACTGTCCACCAAGTCCCACACTTCATTTCTATAAGATCTGAGCCTAGGGTGCTTAGTCTAGTAAATATTTTTTATCTGATGGATGATCAATTCAACATCCCCAAATACTAATAGCTCTTCTATCCCCATGTCTTTATCAACTCGCAATCCCAAGACAAGAGCTTCATACTCTGCCACATTATTAGTAGTTTCAAATTCTAGCTTGTATGACAGAGATATAGTCTCTTGAGCAGGTGAAACAAATACCACTCTGACACCAACACCTTCCCTAGAAGAGGCTCCATCAAAGAACATCTTCCAAATATAGGTGATTGAAGGAGAATCTTCGCAAAAGGTAACAGACTGTTTTCTGATTTCAAGAGGAGGTTCAGGGGTATCGGTGAGTTGCAAGATGCTGGATCCCGAATCAGTATCAAGAGAAAAAATAGGATGATTTGTGGGGTTTTCTTCATCACTAATAATGTAGGCCAATTGAGCTTCCATGTAAAGTCTTCTATGCTCCCCCCCCCAAACACAGGAATGGTAGCATATGAGATATCCATCTGCAAGTTTCCCCTAAGTCTTTTTATCCAAGATCTTGAAAAGAGAATGCAAAACTTGGGGGGAACATAATCCACCACGATATCCATGACTACGCTTTTCATGGGCAGATGAAATAAGGTCACAAACAGATCCTTAATGACCCCAAGGCACTTCACTTTCCTGGAGTCAAAATAATATAAGTCATGGTAGGTCTTTGTGATTTCTAACCCAAGTTCATCCATAACAATTTTTGGCATGAGATTGTGGGATGCCCTTGAATCCATAAAACAATTATGAAACACCTTATCATGTATATTCAGTGATGTATAGAAAGGAGGGGATGAATCATCTTTCTCTTATATCAATGGACCCAAGATAACTGTTGTTTTTTCATCTTGCAGATTTACTGAATCAGTGGCACTTGAAGAGGCTTCAGGTTGTAACATTTTGGAGAGATATTTTTTAAATTCTTCTTTTTTTATTAATTCCAAAAAAGGTACAGGGATCTTGATTTTTTGGATCTTATTCTCAAAGATGAAGGAAGATGAAGACTTCAGGATCTCTTTGGTTTTAGGAGTAGGATTTCTAACCAGAACTTGGGGACTTTGAGTGTCTTTTTCCTTACTGCTAATTGTCATAGCCTTGGAAAAAATTTCTTTTTGGGCAAGCTGATTAGAAGCATCAGTTTTTTCCTCATTCTTTTTGGATCTCAGATTATATCTATTAGGAATTTATTTTTCTTTCTCTCCCTTACTTAATTCATTTATTTGAATATCCATCAAGGATTTCTCATATGTAGATTGAGTCAAGTGAGGGGATGGGGATGTGTCACCTAAGAAATGAATCTCGGGATCAACTTCTTCCTCCTCTCCTTCTTCATCAACAACCAAGTTGTTCTGTAAAGGAGTTTATAGCTTTTGATCATCTCTCTCTCTGTTTCTAAGATCTCTAGGAAGGATCCAGGGAGCATTATTTAGTCTCTTGAAGTTACCTCTATTATCAGTATTTTGATTATTTCTATAGGTCTATTTTCCTTCCATTTTTAACTTCTCAATATCATTAGAAAGGGATTTTACTAATTTGGTAAGTTCATCTACTTGAGAGTGGATAGTAGGGGAGTCATAAATTGAATCTTCAGCTCTGTTTTTTCTCCTGTCTCTATCATATTTTCCCCTGCATTTATCAAATACCACTATGTTGGATTCTACCTCCAAGGTTGCATCTTGCATATGGGCTAAGGAGGCTGATCTTCTTTCTCTCAATAGAAGGAAAAACTCGGGGTCAAAGGCACTAAAATAAGTGATTTTTGCAGAGGTTTATGTGGGTTTTATCTCATCATGAATCTTATTGTACATTTTGTTGGATCTTTTAGAGAAGTCAAAGACAGACTCTCCCTCTTTCCTTTTTAGGGATCCAAATTCAGTGATATAGTACAAGAAGTCATTTTTGTCCCCCCAATGTCTCAAAAAGGCCTCGTCTAGCGCCTCAATGCCAGTAATGGATCCAGCAGCCAAACCCCTAAACCACTTCCTAGCCTCACCAAAAAGGATTTGGATGAATAATCTCATCCACACATTCTCATTTTCAATGTTTTGATTGTCTACATAACTGTAGAAGGCAACAAGATGTTCTTCAGCGGTTATATCTTCTTCTCCCGTGAATTTGGGCATGTATTTTAAATAATATCCAGGAGGGAGAGAATTCATTAGTTGAGGTAAGACAAGAGGGGCATATCTTGCAGCCACTATGGAATCCATCCTATTTGAAGGGGGGTTAGCACCTGCGATTGGATTTTGAACTCTTGGTGAAAAAGGAGGAGAAGGGAACTTGACTGTGTGCAGTTTAGGAGAAAAAGGAATGTATGAAGGGGAAATTTCAGTTTTCATAGCAAAAGGATGAGTCTTGGAAGAAGATGGTAAAGTTTGTAAAGGGGACGAGGTTTCCTCTTCTTTGGAAGAATAAATTGTAACAGGAGGAGGGGTAGCAAAGCCTAAAGTAGGAAAATATTCAAGACTCTCCAGACTGAACCACTTTACAATGTCAAGGAAGAAAGAATTTCAAAGATTTCTTCTTTCAAATCAGTTTCAAAAGAGGAGTATTCAAAAGGAAAATTTTGAAAATCAAGATTCTTAGATACTTTAGCAAAAGGTAAAGAAGTATTACTTGATATAACAACTAGAGTATTAAGAGTGGAATCATGCAATTGACCACAAGCACTTGTAGCAGCAACAAAAAAAAATTCTTGAAAATATTTTCCCTTCTTGATGATCTTCTCTGGGTCAACCTTAGGTGGAACCAAAGGTAGCTGTGGATTTGATCTTGTATGTCTTCCTTTAAGCGCCAAAGCTGAAACAATGGAGTCGTCAGGTTCAAGATGCAATCTTCAATATACTAAGTTCCAATGCACCTTTAGAACTAGTAAGATTTGTCATTCAATCCTAGGGAAATGTATTTAAATCATTCCTCGACAACAACGCCAAGAATTTTAGCACTAGGAATCACCTTAAGATTGCATGAAAGGCAAGCCCAGTACCCATCAGGTTATATGTAATTGTAAAAGAGTTTTTAAGGGTTCAAATGGATAAGACTCAAGATGATAATGTTCTAACTCATAAATCTGTGCTAGCATGCATGAGCAATCAAGGTCTTGACTAACTTCAATCAGTAATTGGGATTAAATGTGAATAGAGGGAAGACTTCAATGAGAGGAATGTAGAGGTTGTTGTAAGCATCAGGTCTGCAGACAACCTAAGGAAGAAAAACTCTAACACAAGATCTTCTTGAGTTCAAAGTTTAAGGACACTAAATAAACATCATAATAATACTATAATCAAACATACATCATAATATCACCACAACAATTCATGTGAATCATTCAAGCATGAACACTTCAGCATCATAAGGAAATAAGCTGGAAGAAGAAGTTGATTTCTATTAACCAATATGTCTCAAATCAAGTACATAATCAGTTCACAATAACTTTATCAAATTATTACAGTATAAGGGAGCCTATCTCAACCATTCGAGCCTACTAAATCATTTCATCTATCTATTTATAACAAAAAGAGAGGCAACAACTGGAGGTATGACCTGGCCTTCCTCCCATGAAAATCTCTTAGCAGTTATTTCATCTAACAGCTTAAACTACAACTGTGCTATAAAAAGGGAAAATGTTGGCCACTAATCCAACCAACTTTGAACTAACTTGATCTTCTGTTGATGTGCATCTCCATATGTGCCAAGTGTCCTTTATATGTTTGTAACTTTCATCATGATATCAACTATCTTTTTCTATCTTCCACATCATCATCCATTCACTAAGATCATAATTCGGGCCCCCTATAATCCTGTTACCTACTCGTAGCGTCATTTAGTAGTGAGCTTCCATAGCGCGACCTCCAAAATAAGCATGTTGAATGGGTAGCGCCAAGTCATGTATACCTCTGTGTAGAATTCGATAGCTGGCAAAATTTCAGTAGTGCGAGCCTACGTGCCTCTGTGTAGAATTCGGTCTCTGCCAGAATTTTGGTAGTGCCATTTTTTGCGTCTTCTTGCAATTCAGTAGCGCCTATTTGACTTCGCAGTACCATCCTTTCAATGTTGATAGTTATGGTAGCACCCCCAGGAAGTCAGTAGTGCCATATCTACATCATTCTTAGGCAATTAGGTAGCGTTATAAAAGGCATATAGATAGAACTTTGAATTTTAGACAATTTCGTAGTGCTAAAGCGTTACAGAATGTCTGCGCTACTAGTGTCAAAAAGATCAACGTTTTGTAGATCACCAAAACTCTGAATAGTATGCATTTAGAAGCCGATATATCCTGTATAGGTGGAAGAGGAATTATTTACTTAATTATGTATTCTTGCAAAAAGGGGCCATCCTCAAAAATGAAATTCACCTCTCAACAACTACTTCATCAACCTGACACTCCTTCTTGTGGAAGGAGGAATTCCCTTTGGAAAAACAATATACTTCCCTTTAATAGTAGTAGGCGTCTTCACTGGAACTATGATTTCTTTGGCTGTTGTCTTCTCTTGTTCAATATTAACTTCAATCAACACCTCCAAGTTTCTTTGAGCCATCTTGTCTTGGAAATGTTGCAGCTCTTCTTTGAGCTTTCTGTTTTGAGACTGCAACTCTCGGTTCTGCCTATAAAGTTTTTTGAGCTTCCTATGGAGAGGATGGGCCTTTCTTGTAGCAAACCTTTCTATATCAAGAGTGTGGTTGTAGCCATCGATGATTTCTTTCATCTTAACCGTATTAGACATGGATTTTTCTTTCAAATGATCCACCTCCTTCCTAGCATCCTTGAGTTGCCTGATTAATCTTTTGAACGTCCCGTTGTTAGGTGGAGTAGTGATGTGAACAATCTCAGCAGGCTTATTAATGGTTTCCTCTTAATGTTGCGTAGTAATTACTGTGTTTATATCAACATGCTTCTTTATTCCTTTGCCTTTATATTTCTTATTTTGTATAGGGATTTCTTCTTTATTCTCCATAGGCTTTTCAATGCCTTGGACCTTATCTTTCTTCTTCTGTATAGGTATTTCTTCTTTCTTCTCCATAGTCTTTTCAATGCCTTGGCCCTTATCTTTCTTCTTCTGAAGGATAGAGACTTTTGGTGGGGCATGTTCTTCAACAGCCTCTTTAAGAGTTGATGATCTTGTGAAAGGCCTTCTAACCTTGATGTTGGTTGCTGAAGGAGATGAGGAGAAGTGTAGCTTCTTCCCTTTCTTAGCTGTAGTGTTAGTAGAATAAGAGGTTTCTTCTAAATTTGGTGGAGGAGGGGGTGAAATGTCTCTCTATGTGGAATGATAAGCCTCTCCCTCAATTCTTGCAACCTCCTTGATGGCCTCTTGATCTTGAACATGAACTATACTCTTTCTCTTATTTCTAGTACCTGCTCTAGCAAAACTGGTGGATGGTAAAGGGCTTGCTATTTGCGAATGCGTAGTAGCTACTATATCCAACTTCATGTGAGAAACAATGATTAAATTTTCCCATGAGATATCCTCTTGGATTAATAAGAGGGGGGGGTGAATCAGTAATAGCATAATTATAATCCTTTTTCTTCAAATGTTATATCAATGTAGAATTATTATCCAATAATTATGAGTCGTAAGAAATAAACAATCACACACATACACAGTACACCAGTGTTTTACATGGAAAACCAAATCGGGAGAAAACCACATAATTCTTTTTCTTATATGTCTTGAATAATTACATTCATTGGAAGCACCAACTTCCTTTGTTTTCCATCTGCAACTAGAAGGAGGCTCCAACCCCCTAGTTTCTTAGGCTACAACCTTAGGGAAACTTCAACTCCCCAATTCTCTGGTTACAACCAGAAGGAGGCTACAACCCCCTATGTTCTCCGGCTACAACCGGAAGGTGGCTACAACCACCTTTCCTTGCCCCGTCCTGCCACCCTGAAGTAGAAGTAGAATTATGGAACCACTGTCACACTATCACCATGAGATATACCATTGTAAACATGTACCAATAAATTTGAATCATGCATCAACCATGCGTCAACTTGTACCTCAACCTGTAATCAACCTGTACCATAAACAAGTGCATCAACCATGCACCAACCTGTACCAAACAACCTGTAATCAACATGCACCATAAACAAGTGCATCCAACCATGTACCAAGTATGTACCAATCATGTGTCAACTACTCCTCAACTATGACTCATCAACATGTACCAACATCATCAACTATACACCTCATGTATGTGCCAACTCATCAACTACTTGTCTNCTCTTCTCTCCCACACAACAATAATCACTCATGTCAATATTACAACTAGATCCAACCTCCTTACCTTATGTAGATTCTTATTTATACATTACAATATCTCACCGACATCCTTAGGTTGAAACCTAGGTGTCAAAACCCTAGATACCAAAACCCTAAGTGTCTAAAACCCGTGGTCAACTTGACCCACATTTCGAGGGATTTGCCAGCCTGTCTTTCCCTCCTTATCATACAGTGCTCCAAAGCATTCAACGATGGATTTTTTTGCTTATTGATTTGTCCAAGATCCTTCTTTCTTGTTGATATGTTGTCCTCGATCTCCTCGTTCAATGACTTGCTTCCTTTTACTTCTCTTTGTCTTTTCTTATCTTTTGATCACTTCGACCCAGTAAAAGTCACTTTGTCTTCCGCACAATTCACATTTTTCCTCTTCTTCCTTGATCTTAGCTTACTTTCATAACCAACCACCATAACTCACCCGTGACTCATCCCGAGGCACTTCAGATATGGCCTTTCTGTTTTACTTCGACTTCAGACTGTGTAGTTCAGCCTTTGCTTTCTTCTCTATGCCTCGTCTCCTTCCTTCGTTGTGCATATTGTCTTTTCTGTGTCTAGTACATAGTTTCAACTGCACCTGGTACCTAGACCTTTTTCCTTATGCTTTTACTTAGAGTTGCAGGGCAGCGGGTTGTCATAATACAATTTCAACCGACTCCCATTCATTAATCCTTCCTTCCATTCTCCCTTCAAAGTCTTCAACTGCGCAACTCCTCCTTTTATAACACAGGCAATCTCATATGGCCTGAGCTCATTCATTATGAACTTCCCAGGATGTTTTATGAACTTATTGTCATATACTAGTACTAGATCACCTTGTTTAAATGCCTTCTTCTTTATGTGCCTATCATGATAGGCCTTTTCTCTTTCCTGTTTCACCTGCTGATGGAATCCTGCAATAAACATTTCTTCTTTGAGTTCGAGCAATTGTGCAAGCCTCTCTTGAATAGTGCCAGTGTCATCCATGTCTGTAAATGAAATAATTCTTAGGCTTGGTACCAAATATGCCATTGGGACAATGGCTTCAAGACCATACACAAACTTAAAATGCGTCTACATTATTAATTTTTTCAAGTGGTTCTACAAGCCCATAGTACTGTTGCTACTCTTAAATACCAGTCATCCCTGTTCACACTGCAAATATTCATAAGCACTGTCTCCAAGATCTTGTTGAATGCTTCCACTGTCCCATTTTCTTGTGGATGGTAACGCATGCTCTTCTGGTGATGGACTGCAAATTCCTCAGTCAAGGATTCAACAGTCTTATTTATGAAATGTGTGCCTTGATCACTCATAAGGATATTTGGGCATCCAAACCTGGTTATGATTTCATCAAATATGAAGTGCACAGTTGTAGTTTCACTATAGTCCTTAATTTCTCTTGCATCAACCCATATGGTTAAGTATTTTGTCACAGTGATTGTGTACCATGCTCCTGTGCGCTTTCCTAGTGGGTTTATAGGTCCGACGAAGTCAATGGCGCATTTTTCAAATGCTTGTAGGGTTAGTTGTGGTGATAATGGAATGTCATCTCTTTTGGATGCTTTCCCAGCTCTTTGGCATACATCGCAGTCTCTGTAATAGTCTTTAGAATCTCTATATAAGGTAGGCCACCAAAGGCTATCTCTAAGCACCTTCTGTGTGATTGCTTTCTCTGCGTAGTGTCCTCTTGTGATTCCTTCATGAGATTCTATGAATATCATCGATCATTCTTCCTCCATAACACATCTTATAAATATCTCATCAAGTTCCATCTTGTAGAGTTGTCTAGCTATAAGTGAAATTATGCACGTGCACTACTAGTTGTTTCTTCTGGGGAACTGTATACTCACTGGGTGCCATTCCTGTTGACAGGAACTGGACTATTTCTGTGAAGTGGTCATCAGTATTTCTAATGGCCAACAACTTGTAAGTTTTAAACCTATGAAGTAAATCAATGCATATAGATTCTTAAGCAATACATAAATAAATCAATGGCTCATACACAGAGTACACAGAGATTTTATACCGGAAACCCTCAACCGGGAAAACCTTTCTTATTTTCATTATATCAAATTTCACTATTCACCATACAATATATACAATGTTTTTAGGTATTCTGTAGATACCAAAACCCTAATCTCTTAATCCGGGATTAATTTACAAATCTGCTAAAAATAGCAAAAACCGCCCCAAAATCGTCAGACACAATTGTCGTATCTGATGCACCCCCCCACACACACATCCAAAGAATATAACGCATACCCAACATTCTCCCACTTGTTGTTTTCTTTGCATCCGTGGGTCTAGGGGATTATATAGTCAACAATCCAAGGCAGCAATGCCCATTGTTACTCTACACCAGGAGAACTGTTCTATGCTCACAGACTTTGTCAATGAATCTGCAACATTCTTCAAAGTGTCAACCTTTTCCAGCAACATCTTCTTTTCCTCAACCATGTCTCTCACAAAGTGATACTGAACATCAATATGTTTTTTCTTCGAATGATAAGCTGGGTTCTTTGCCATGAATATTGCACTCTGACTGTCACAATCTAATCTCATTGCTTGTTGTACCAACCCAATACCTGAACACAATCTTTGTAACCATACTGCTTCCTTGCTTGCATGTATGGCTGCCATGTATTGAGCTTCTGTAGTTGAGAGTGCCACTACAACCTGTCTTTTTCTCATCCAACTGGTTGCTCCTCCAAATAGGTTAAACACATAACCACTTGTAGATCTTCTGCGATCCAAATCTCCA
>SNQJ01S0006292.1:154731-170716 GCA_010110895.2 Picea sitchensis | reverse complement strand
CTAGCCTGTGGGTGGTTGGGTGTGTTGCATCTTGTTTAAGTGGCATAGCCCAGCTTCTGGGTGGTCATGTATGTTACAAAGTTGTATAGTCAAATTGGTCAACATTGATAATTTTTTATGGGGAAATCATAAAATATGAAACATCGAGGACACAACAACAATCATCGCATAGAACCAACTATGACCAAGTAACAAATTATAATCCAGGGGCATGTCAACCACTTCAATATCGACCAAAACAATATTAACCATCATTTTCACAACAAAATATTGCAAGAGTCTGTAAGGTTGGAATCCACATACATTAAATTATTTCAAGGTGGTAGGAGATGGGGTAAGTTTATCAAAACCAAGGGATTTCCAAAAATACAAAGATGTGAGATAGGTAGAGTCTCCCTCATCCAAAGCAATTCTATGAATGTTCTTTCCACCATCTAAAATTTGAATTTGGAATGCTAAGTGGTGGGAGAGCCTCTCATTAAAATAATCCATATTAAACGTAATCAGGTTCAAATCTTATGGATCGATAGCTGCAAAGGCTAACAACAGGGTTCTACATTGACTTGGACAATGTTGTATAACTTTGAGGGTTGACAAAGCACAAGGCATTTGCGCCAAATATTCAACGATGTTGTATTTTTCAGCAGCATGGGCATTTGGATTAAATGTCTCTTTTCAAACTGCACTCTTGGGTAGGCACAACACTACGTCAGAAATTGGCTTCTCAATCTGTAGAGGAGTGGATGTGGAGGGTTAATCAATATCCTTTCCATTATCTTGATCATCTAGAGGAGTGTCATAAGTATTATCTCAAGTTGTTACATTAATCATATTAAACATGTACACCTCAGAGGCACTTGAAGAAGAATCCCCACGGTGGGAATGACCTTTGTTTCCCCCTTGTGGAGGGAGAGGATATTGGGCAACCATATTTTTCTTCTGAACCGGTTGGGAGATACCCTTAAAACATTTAGCGACTACACCATGATGAGGGAATTATTTCATGTAGTGGTCTTCCTCAAAGATCATGCAAGAAAACTTATCCTTCCTATTCGGTTGAGTATCAATAGTATTTGTAGTATCCTGTTGGTCAGAAGATTTCTTGTATTTACCCTTGTTTTTCTTCTTACCGCCCGGTCACTGATATGAAGTGGATTTCAATGCATTTATCTCATAGGTTTGAGAAGGATTCAACGTAGTGTTATGAAAAACTGGATATTCTGGGTTCAATCTCGAGTGGAGTCGCCATTTTTAAGTTGTGAGAAATCTTACCCTGCGGACAGGTTAAGATCTCCTTTGGACCAATACCCCGATATTTGGTCCAAAGACAAAAGTGAACAAGTGGTTACTACATTCCCTATATATATAACTCAATCAGTCAAGCAAGAGAGAAGAAGAATGATGTGGCGTACATGGTTTCGATGTTCGTCCTCGTTGCTCCAATCATTGGGCTTGATATTCAAGCTCCTCAATGCAACTGAAGTCCTAAAAATACTAAAAAAGGAACTCTTCCTCCTACTCTATATGTTTAAACAAAGAAGATCTATTTATGAAGATTGAAATGAAAATAGACAAACAAATGTAGAACACATGAACTTGAAATGAATAGGCCAAGTTATCATTAATTGGAAAGCCAAATAAGGAACTTACAAATCATACTGGCAATGCATAAATATTCTCCAATCTCTCCACGTCCATCCCTTGCATGAATATTGAAATCAAAATGTTGATGCTTCCTCCATAATCAAGGGTTTGATATCTCTAATTTTCCTCCCTTCACCTTGGAAATACCTTCAATATATAGGCTTGAGAGGCAAAACCACCATGATAAAATGAAGGATATGTTTAAGGATATGGTTCCTTCAAGTTGGTATATGATCCTAATATGAATCCATAGCATAGGGTTCAAGCAGAACCGACCTCATCCTAATATATTTGGCCCTTGGGAAAAGGTGGGAGATCCCACATTTCTCTCTAACAAGACTTGCGCTCCCGCCGAGTTGAATACAAGGCGCCATACTATAAAGTGATGCTCCTCTAACATGGAAAGGGGGCATCATTCCATGAAGTGTCACTCCCCCAACATGGCCATGGGAGTGCCACCCTTCATCAATTCCCCATAAATGATTGATTTTCTAAGAAAAAGGTGTGGTTTGTTGTCAAATGATGGGGCTTCTTCTTCTAAAATGACTTAGGGATTGTGAAAACTATTTATATGGTGTCAATGGGTTGCAACACTCATAAAAATGAATTCAACACTTGGTAGGGTGAATTTGACACTTGTGACGATACATGTGACACTTAACAAGGTGCATACATCGCTTTGTGACACTTGTGACACTTAGGGTGTGACATTTTGGTGTGTAAAAATAGTGTACTTAACGTAGTTTTATCTTTCATTATCTCTACACAACTCCCCCAATTTTTTTTTTTGTTTTCTTACCTTTCCAATTTTTTTCTCTAACATAGTGTGATATTCTACATGAGATGTAGATGATGTTTGATGCTCCCCAATCCTATCCAAGTACTTATTTTATTGCTCTCTAATATGTCTCCTTTTATTTCTAAGGATCAAAGGTTAGTAAGGGCCCTACTAACTTCCTTACCCATTTCTTATTTTTCTCCCCTCTAGTCATCATATCGGCTCATGTTCTAGATCCTCCACATGTAACAACTACTATTCTTGGTCCTTCATTTCATTTTATGGATGATATCTTCTACGCATTTTGGTTTTGGTTACCTTTTCTCTGTCAATTAGTAGATAGTTTAGGAAAATAATATGTCGCATGATCCAGTTCTTTATAGTATGTGGATTTTGTACACAGATTCATGCAGTTGCACGCCAAGTGTCTTGGTTGATTACAATTATAACATATTATCGGTCCTCTTCCTCCTCTACAAAAATTTCCTCTACCTCGACCTCTACTAAAATTTCCTCTGTTCCCTAGATTGAATCCTTTTTTATTATTGTATTTCAAACCACCCCCTTCTGATCCATCATTCTCCTCTTGAATCCTACACATATTTAATGTGTTCTCCCTCATCAAGTTGAATGTGAAAAAGTCTTTCTACTCATGTCCCATAAAATTGCAAAAGTTGCAAAACAAGTTCCTTGGGGTACTTTGATACTTTTGTAGTAATCGAAACTCAGTGGGATGATGGCCCCATTTATTACATATATTGTAATACCATCCTCCCAGTAATGGATTCAGTGCTCCAGTTTCCAAATACTATGAAAATGTTGGGATTTTTTCCTTGTAATGGACTTCATTCGTACACTTGGTACAATAAACTTTTTCTCATCTCTCCTTCCATTTTGTAATTTATTCCAATTGAATCTCCAATGCAGGAAACTATGTCTAAATGTGCACCATCCCTCCACTATCTCCAACTAGGGATAATTCCAATTTCATTGCAATTTCCAGTGCCTCAGGCTACGACACAACCTTTTGTTGTATCAATGGCCTACAAATGTGTGGTAGAATCTCTGCAATAAACCATTCTTGATGTTTTTGATCAGGGATCTGGAAATTTATTCTACACATTAGATCCTTAAAACTTTGATCGAAATTCCATTATGATTTTGTTTGTACATGTTTAATCTCCTTAATTTCTACGATGTACAACAAATCTGACATTGGCTTCTTGAACTCTTTTAGCAATGCTTGCCTTATCTCTTCCAAAGTCCTGGCTTGTCCCATCGATGTGGTACTCTGCAATTTCATGTATGAGACTAATAGATGACCTCTAAATGTTTTCTCTAATTACATAATATTCACAACCTCATCTTGTACATTCTTAGAGGCCCAAATTGTGTTGCAGACAAACACATGTTGTTTAGGGTCCTTTGACCCAATTCCCTAAAACTTAGGAAACCTAAGGGTATTATCTACCACTGCTATGTTTCTTTGTGAATTCCTTCCTCTCGATGATGCTGGTTGACTCTGATTATGAATCTGGCCTTACACACTACTTCCATTGCTTTGATTTATAGTACTATGTCCTACCTTACTAACTATAAGTGTTTTTGATAAGTATTCAATTGTTATCTCTAATTTTGATGATGCACAAGGGGGTCATGGACTCGACACAAGACTCATTCTAGGTAGGACTTAATGGTTCTTCTATCACTAGACTAGACATGAAATCTTGTTCCTCTCCTCTTATGTGTGATATCTCCACAATTTGGACTATTGTGCAAGGTTATATCCCCTATGGATCATTGTGTGACTCTTCTTTCCCAACGCCATTATTTTTCCTCTTATACCTCCTTCCTCTACATATTTCCCCAAACTTTTCTTCTTCCTATGGTATACCTTCTTCAACTCTCTGCATCCATAGTCCCTTCCTTCCTTCTTCATCACTTTCTCTTTCATCCTCAGACTATCCTCTTGTCATCCCATGGTTACCCTATGTGTGAAAACCCCTTTAGCAATATAATTACATTGCCATCATGCATTTTGTTACACAACAACATATTTATCTGCGTGCCCAACGATTTCATGAACCTTCATCACGGACCTTTGAAAAAATCCCCTTCTACAACACTCTATGATTGGGTACAATCTGTTGAAAATTATGTAATATATCCTCCAAATATGTTATCCAACCAGAAATCAATTGCATGAGTAGTTGGGTTACTTATGGAATTAAGCAGTATTACCAACTCATGATTCCAATTCCTTGGAGATGCAACATTTTACCTTCTATTATTCTCCACTAATGTTTCTAGCCACTTCATCATAATAATTGGAAACTCGCCAAAGAAAATTTCATGCAATTTTGTATACATACCTTTGCACCCATTGCTTGTCACTCATCTGAGGATTTTTGTTCTCTTTTCGAGAAAACTTTCATTCCTTTCCAACCATTATGAGATCTCTTTCGTAGTCAGCCTCCAAAAAATTCCCTTAAATCACAAATTTTGGATACTGGAAACATAACCATTTGTTGGTGTTGCATGCAGTTTGTAAGACCCTAGGTTCACATTATCTATGACCAAAAAACCCACCATACACTGACCCTTGTAGAATCACCTACTTACGCAGATGAAGTCTCACCTGAGGTATCTATTAGAACTATAAGAACCTAATTTCTATAGTAGTGAGGGAATRGGAGGTGACCATTATGTTCATTCTTCATTATTATCTATGTGCATGCAATTCTATCCTTGTTACTTATTAACTACTTAGTGATTTCAAATTCATACTATCATTAGATTCYAGTTTACCACATAAATCGTTACTGTAACACTCATGATTATTGCACAATGATTATGCATAAAAAAGATATAATCTAATAATCATAAAACATAATCCATTAACATTCATGTAACAAACATGTAACAGAAGATTTATTRTGGTTCACCCAACTCGGGAATATGTCCACAACAACTGGCTTCTTTATTTGACATTTGTTAATTGCTTATGGCTTGTGCATCACGCTTGCAAAGATACATCATGAATATATTTCTCCCCTCTTAGCCTAGCCACTTTGCAGTTCAAGCCTCTCTCTCTTTGCATCATCTCTTACATTTAGACATTGATTCCTCTCCTTTACAAAGTAGAGCAAACAATCTAGAAAAACAACCCTAGAACCACAAAAGAACAACAACCAACCAACCCCTATTCTTTGATCCTGTTACATATTTATACATAAATATAGGTCTTAAAAACATACTCTGTTCATCCTAAAACCCTATTACATTTCATGACAACTCCAGTTAACTCATTGTTCGACTTCTTTCACTTACTTTTCCATCTGCATGTTTCTATTACAATTTGACTGCTTGTTGTTCTCTACTTTTGTATGTCCTTCCATGTTTAGCATGTCAAGTTTTCATCCTTCCCCTTCACCTCCTTTCTCCTCATTATTTATTATCTTCTTTATTCATGTTTTATTCCTTCCTACTTTTCACTTTATTTCTATATGTGCCTTCATTGCTCTTTGTCCTCTTGGATGCACCTCAACTGCACACTCCCTAGTCATCCTTCTTCTCCTATGCACTTCTTCTATACTTAGGATTTTTACCAAAATTATATCCCAAAACTATATTTCCAACAAGATACATGATCTATGTTACAAAAATCATTTAGCTACTTCATGGATCAACTAATTCCTATAGCTTAATCAAACTTGTAAATAAAACTCACTAAAAAACAATAATTAAAATCAAAGGATCTTATTTTGTAGGTTTGAGTCCTAGATATTCTCAGCTATATTTTGGATTATGAGGGTTAATAAAAATTCATATATCTAATTCACAACACACTTGGCCTATCACACTTTCAAAAATGGAATTACAGAAATGAAATTCTACAGAGCTCAATTTTTTCACTTGACTTATATTTCAATCATTAACCACATTCCTTTGGTAAAAAATAAAGAGAATCAATCAGTTTTGTGACCATCAGTCACATTCCTTGGTCAAAATCACATGCATCAACTGGTCTTGTGATTACTAAATGAACTTGTCCTTCAATGACTAACTCTATAGGGAAATCACACTTGCAAGAATTGAAAGAGCATAAATAAATGAATAGTAAATGAAATAAACAGATAATGTAATAACATCACACTATGAAAGGAAACTATTGGGAATCATACACCAAAGATAGGGGGAGTGGGTCTCTTGGAATAAACTGCAAAGAAAGGATACAAAAAGGAAATATCAATCTGCAACAAAAGGTTCTTTATTCGAGCATTCAAAGGATTACAATGATCTTGGACACACTCCCCCCAATGTATAATTCTCTCTATGCTAAGCTATCTTCCCATGTCAATGACTGGTGTTCTCTCTTATTTATACATATAAATTCTCCTTCATAAAAGGAAAGTAGTTATAACAACATGAGATCAAATTCTAAATAAGTGGATCTACAACCAACAAAACTTGGATCCTAAACATGTGGATTTCATCATCATCAAATCTTGGATTTAGTCTAAGTTTCTTTGAAGAGGATAAAAATATCATATTCCCTAATATCCATGTGTCCAAATCCATGGATATGAACCAAAAATTTGTCAAATCACTTGGCTATGGGAACTACAGGTTGGTTATCAGAACTGTAGGAAATAATTACCTGTTTTGGAGATAGTTCCCAAACACTTCTTTATTCTTCATTTTTCAAGGATCTTCCCCATATGTCACCTAACTAACCCTATTTATCACAAAATTCATATTTTATATTTTCTTTATTTTTCTTTGTTATCTCGGAAATTAATTGTCAAGTTGACCCTGAAAATGACCACCTAGAAGAAATTCGTTAACTAAATGACTTCTGATAATAACAGGCTAACTACAATAACTGAGGATTCCATTAGTTAATTGTTGAACTTCACAAGTAACTTAGGAAAACACAATATATACCCTAATTAGTCATCAAAACATGGTAAATCAATCATTTTAGTGTACATATGTAACGTGAAGCTCATATAGGGTAGAAATGGACAAATGTGGAAATATGAGTGATGAAAGGAATGAGTATGAAAGGGTAAAGTAAGTGAAAAATGGTTAAATGGAAATGTAAAATGTGTCATTTCTGAGGCCCAACGGGGGAATTGTTTTACACAAATGGTGACTTCCAATGAAATTGAGGTACATGTTCCCAAACTAGAATATAGGGATAGGTTTTTCCCTACATTCAGTGTTTGTATTATTAACCATCCATTTTTTCGACACATGCCTTAGGTTCTATCCCATCAGGTTGCGACATTAACCACTCCACTTTTTCATGTCTTAACATACATGGTAGTTCCCACCCTTCATGGGAACCCTAGTTAGAACCCATATTTCATTTTGGTTCCCATGTTGTGATTTCTTATTGTCCCAAGAGCCCTCTTTTAGCCCCTCCTTGAATCGATGATTGAGCCTCATTCTCCTCTCTTCATCTATATTTGTTCCACATCCCGAGGGGTTTCCCAAATATTTTGTGTTTCTTAAGCATAATATATACATTTTTTTCTTATGTCATACCTACGTCCATTGCATTTTTGTTAGCTTAGATCCCTCTTACCACTAGTGAAACAACGTTGACCACCCTCCGCTTGAATTATTTGGCCTCTGTTTTCCATCCACTTTCCCATGGAGAGAAAAAATAATAAGAGTGTATCTCACTTGCCATTACCATTTTCATTCATATTTATTAGGTCGGTTCCATGCACTTGGAACATAGGAGCATATGGTTAAGCCACTTTCCCTCTCCAAAACAATATACTTTTGTCTCTCTTTTAGACTCATAAAATGACACAAAAAATATACTATTGAGTACACGTTTATCTCTTTTTCGGGCTCGTTAAAACCGAATAAAAAATACACTATTGAGAATACTTTCAGATTTGTTTTTACCATTGGTATATTCTCCATATGGAAACATTAGTTGAGTCTCCCTTGAACATGACACCCGTTTTAGTACTCATCATATAATTGTCTTTTAGCTTACCTAGGATTCATCCCAATAATATGAGTCAAAGATACTCCTCTAAATGGTTATTCTTCCAATCATCATGGTGAGTGATTCAATTCCACTTGCGTTGTTGCACCATATTATTTCATCTCTTGTGTCATACTATATGTTCAAGGGAAGTGTAATCTTGAGTTGACCATTTTTTTATTTTGTTGACTTTTTGAGTTGACCATCCCTGGGTCAATTGTACTTGGTGATACTCTCTCTTCACATCGTCTCTCGATGTACATTTCATGTAGATTGATGGGGGATACACTAAATCCCTCCTTCAAAAAATATCTTCCTATCAAATTGAACACATTATCTAGGAGAGGGATCTAGGAACCATGTAGTACCTTGGAGCTTGCAGTCCTTAGTGGTAGGCCTCCTCGTGATCGATAATTGGTTTACATCATTGACTCCCGATCAATTGATAAAACACATGTTCGACATCAAATCCAATATTCACACTCGCTGAATTGTACTAGGTACCTTGGGGTCCATCTCCATCATCGGTGGGTCTCCTTACATCTGTTAACAACATATATCAATGACTAGTAATCAAACAATTATTATCATGCATGAAATCAACTTGTCTATTTTCATGTTGTAGATTCTCACCATCAGGGTTTGGCACAAGGACCTTGGGATTGGGACCACATCATTCATTTACAACATCCACTCTGAATTAGAAATGGAGTATATCACTTTTCTATGAGTACTTTGAATACTTCAAAAGAACTTTCCTTCGTTCTCATTGTCTTCTTGATGTATATATGTTGTGTCATAGATCCACATTGTATTTGTTGGTGGCTATGATTGTATAAATGACACATATCCACATTGTGTTTTTGCATGGCTATGATCTCATTGATGACATGAATCCACTATATATTCCTTCATGACCATGATATTTCATTTCATGTCATGGATCCACAATGTATTGCTTGGTGGCCATGCTCTTCAGAGTTTGAGTATGTCTAACTAGGGGATGTTCTATATATGCATTCATCCTTGGTGTTGGATTGCAAGTACTCTTTTACCTTCTTACCTCCTTTTATCTCTCCTCACACTACCTCACATGGAATTTATTTCATTTTAATGTATTTCCTCCATCCAATCCTTTCCTGACCTCACACATTAGGGGGAATTGGTTATATCCTTAATTTACACCTTATAGGGATAGAAGGGAATCCAGTAGAAAATGAAATTAAAAACACATTTCTTTCTTTGGATTTAATACTTTTTTTAGGGTCATTGCGGGACCTATAGGATATAACATCTGACAATCGTCATTGGTCATTTATACTGAAACATGTGATGGTCATTGTAACCTTCTAGATTCAATGAGTTACAAGGAGGTGAGACATGGATGAGTTTTATATCTATGTAAATGAGCCTAGGAAATCACATAATTCTCATTTGTAATGGGTTGTATAAGACATATAAGCTCTCCCAATCCTCTTCCAAGGATCTATATAAAGAAGGAATGTCTTGGGTAAGAGGTGGAAGAATCATTTGCATATTTATGATGTCCAATTACATAGGTTCTTCTCTAGTCATAACAACCACGGTAACATTTCCTAGGTAGATTGAGAATCTAAGGAGGAGCTAGGAGCTAGGAGGAAAGGAGAATGATTTCACATCCAATGTATGATGTTTGATTTATTTCCTACATGTTAATGAATGGATCATTGTTTTTCCCCTAAATATGTTTTTATTTGATTTGCAAATTCATAGATATGTTCTTGTGTTAAATGGATCATGATAGATCTAGTGAATTTGATTTTCCTAATAGTAGGAAAGCAAGTATATCGATAGTTTTTTGTCTCCTTGTGTGTATGAAGAAGGTTACAAGAGCTATATATAGATATTAGGAGTTTCATCAACTGGATATGCGAGGAAAATCATCGGTCACAAGGTATGTTTATTGATCTTCTTGCTTAAAAGGAAAAAAATTCTTGTATCTTAACTTATACACAAATAAAGACAAATATACACTTGCATGAAATTATATGGCACCCATTCCAAAGTCTCTTACAATGGTTGTTGTCCCTTGGTTATGAAAGTAAGTGAATATCAAGGAAGAAAAGGAAAAATGTGAATTGCGTGGAAGACATAGTGACTATTACTGAGTTGAAGCGAGAAAAAGAGAAGAAAAGACAGAGCGAAGTAAAAGGAAGCAAGCCATTGAACAAGGAGATCAAGGATGACAGATCAACAATAAAGAGGGATTGTGGACAAATCAGTAAGTGGAAAAATCCACTGTTGGATGCTTTGGAGCACCGCATGAGAAGGAAGGAAAGACAGGCTAGCGAATTCATGGAAATGTGAGTCAAGTTGACCTAGAGTTTTAGACACCTAGGGTTTTGGAATCTAGGGTTTTGACACCTAGTTTTCAACCTAAGGATGTCGGTGAGATATTGTAATGTATAAATAAGAACCTACATGARGGAAGGAGGTTCGATCTAGTTGTAATATTGACATGAGTGATTATTTTTGTGTGGGAGAGAAGACCTAAGTGTGAGATCCTTCTGTATTGTAAGATCTTTAGCTGGGTGCGAAGATCAACCCAACAACTGGGTGCACAGGGAGGGAAGAGACAAAGAGGAGAAGAAAGAAGATCTGCTAGCTGATAGCATAGACAAGAACTGTATGCTTCATCTTAATACATTGTAAAGAACAGTTCTGTGGATGTAGCCTTAGAGAGAGGGTGAACCACATATATCTTGTGTTGTATCTATGATTGGTGTTCTATTATTTGTTATTGGTATATTGCTATTGCATTACTCTGTTAGATATAATAGATATATCTTGTGCAGTAGATCCTAGGAAGATAAAGAATACTAGATTATTGTGTGTCGATCACTTTGAACCCACTTTACATTCCTTCTGGTTGTAGACATATATGTCCTGCAACCCCCACATAACTACTTTAGGTGAGACTTCATCTGACTCACATATGTTGCCAAAAGGGCCAGTAGTTAGGGATTACTGGTGCACTCTTGGAGCTGAACCCTGGGTCTGCCCCTGTGCCAAAAAATGGTTCCATTAACGGGACATGAATCTTCTTGAGCGAATGTCAAGGTGGTTTCCATCAAAGACTTAAATTCAAAAGTGGATAGAGGATAAATAGAAGGACTTCACTGAAGCCTAGAACAAGAACCCTAATAATAGTATAGAGGACTGGTTCGAGAGATATATCTTTACTGATATACATGATATTTTCTTTGGAGGAATCCATCAGGAGCTATATGAGTGGTTACCTAGATTAGAAGATACCCAGTTTGAGATCATATCTAGACCTCCTGTGGTTTGGACGTCAACGTTGATCAAGAAGGTCAAGAGATTAGATGACATTGTTTCACGAGAAGTAGATCACTGGTTTGATAACACCATTGGAGGGTACAACACTAAGTGTGTCATTGACAGAGTAGAGCCATATAGCCAGGACGAGAGATATTTCTTCAAGGGACCTAGAGGAAAACTTTTACATTTTTTGAAGCTGAGAATCAAGATGCTATTGCATGAGAAGAACATATTGAAGATACAATAGATTGGTTGGATCTAGAAAAGATAATGTTCGGGAATTTGAACAGCGACAACGACAGAGAAGTTGGACATACGCGTAGTGGGAGAGTGTCCAGAGAAGTTCATCTTGCAAACTTATTCAAGCATAACTACGGGGATGAGCATTTCTACAAATGAGAAGAGGCAGACCTGATGGATGAAGAGCATTTAGAACCCACTAGGGCAGAGGAAGGGAAAGTTGAAGAACCTCACCGGGACAAGCCATAAACTTCAAGAACTGTGCAGACTGCTGAAGTAAGTACTATTAATCCCCCTATTGTTTCAACAGCATTAAGCAATCAAAATAGTCAGATTCACTAGAGTCCTCAGAAAACTATTACTAGCATTCCAACATATACTTAGACAAGAAAACCTAGGAAACCTAGGAAGATCTATGGAAAATGAGATGAGGCTCCCTATATTTAGGGGAGATGGGTCTTAAGACCATAATCAAAACTGCTTCCTATGTGAAGCCATATGGAATATTAAGAATGTCACCAATGAAGCTATTAAAAGAACTCAGTTTAGTACTACCCTAAGAGATAGCACACTTGGTTGGTACATGAAGCTTGTCCAAGGACTTGCAAAACCTGAGCCACTAAATCAGATCAAGAATGCATTGATTGCAGATTTCAAGAAACMAAAATCGGAATCAAAATGTATTACAAAGATGAAWGAGATCAAKAAGAAGGTATCCAAACCCGTGTGGGAATTCGATCAGAGATTTAAGACCTTAACAAGCCGATTGACTTTTCAGATCCCAGACGAGCAGAAAAAAGAGTGGTTCATTGCTTCCCTTTTACCACACATCAGAGTTCCTTTGATGCAACGAAAGATTGCTTCATAGTATGAGTCATTGGATATCTCCATGAAGATATAATTTACCCCTATGGGAGAATCCAGTTCAGGTATGAGTCAAATCTTGAGTCAGCTAACTAGTTTGTCTCTACAGGTCGAAGATATGAAAAAAGACAAGGGAAAATATAAAAGAGAAGACATATGGTGTGTCATATGCAGATCATAAGGCCATGACAAGGAACATTATCCCATATTCCATGAATACTTGTCCTTTCTATCTCCAAGCCCTTTGAAGCAATTCACCTTACCCTGGTGTGAGGTATGCAGAAATAGGCATCGCCCTGGTGAGTTCTATTACAGGAAAAAATATGTTCATACACCCACAAATTTGTATTGCACATTCTGTATGTCTATGGGACATGATGATAGGGATTGTAGGGCTTATGATCTCATGTATTAAATGTCAAGATACATATACAAAATTCAAGGTGAAGTACAACAAGAAGGAAACACTACATAGTATAACTCCCCTAGGATAGGAAACTTCAATCCTCGCGGTGGATTCAGAGGACGAGGAGGATGAGGAGGTATGGGTTGAGTTCGAGGCCAGATAATATATTATAACTGCACACAACCATGACACCTAGAAAGGGACTATCATAACCCTTGTACCACTTGCATCTATTGCAACTCCTTCGAGCATGTTATTGAGGAATGTCCAACATTGCTGGCTAAGCTTTAGGAAAGATGAGGACCTCAATAGAACTTGTAATTGAAACTGATATATGACAAACCTTGTGGAGAAGACCCCGGAGTTTTTGTTATCACTAGAGGAGGCATTGTTACAGGATAAGATAGACTGACCCAATGAAAGACTACACAAGACTCAAGAATCAGGAAAGATTCAGACAAGACCCAAACTTTTGATGCAAAGAAAGAAAGACATATATTTGAGGAGGCAAGAAAAGAGTTCAAATCAGATCAAGGATATTCATCAAGGACACAACTAGAAGTAAGAGAACATGGAATGCATCTAGAATTCGATCAGTCTGCTTCGCCAAAAGAAGGAAAAGAGGTAAGCAATCTCATGGAATTTTTATATACTTGTATTAATCTAATTTAGGATGAAAGCGTTGTACAAGAACTATAAAATTTAATCAGACAGTATGAGATAGGAAAGATAGATCCCTTACTAAATAGGGAAGTACACCAAATTGCTAAAAAGAGAAGGACGAGTAAAGAATTACACTTGAATGCTCAAATAGGAGAATATGATATAGAATATGTGGCCCTCGACTTAGGGTTGGAGGTCAAAGTCATGACGAAGCAAACTTGGGCATTGATGGGAAAACCCAAGTTGATATATTCCCCTATGAGGCTTAGGATGGCTAATCAGTAAGCTGCCAATCCCTTTGGACAATTGGAACATGTCTCTGTGGACATCGACGAAGTAAGAACATTTGCATATTTTGAGGTAATTGAGATAGTTGATGATAGTTGTCCTTACCCTGTACTGTTAGGAATTGATTGGGATTTCAATAATTCCACTGTGGTTGATTTAAATAAAAGACGTATGATGTTTGAAAGAGATGGACTTAGGTTCATTCCACCTTTATATCCAAATGAAGGTCAACAATACATAGAGCCCATCAGAGAAGAAGCCTACGCATATGAATTGGAAAACATATACAAACTAACAACCAGACAAAAGGATTACATTAATCCTATGACTGATGGAAACCTAAGATGGCAAAGTGACAACGCATGTTCATGAGACTCAGAAGAATAACTGGAGAACTGGTAGAATAAAATGTATGAAGTATCTACAAGAAGATGTGCTAGATTAACCAGAGAAGTTCGCTAGATCGATACAATAGTAAGTAACTTACCCACCCTTGATGGTCTAATCCTTTAGAAACCTTCTTGTCGGACTTTGAAGAAAGTGTACCAATGCAACAAAGATTGTTGGAAATGGATGAGGCCCTAAAATAAACCCCTACAAGATGGTGGGGGACACACAAAAAAAACATTACATAATGGGTACAATGTCGTACCTTTATGTCAGCATGGTTCTGAACACAATTAGAAGGCTGTGAAGTTAGGTACACAGGTCGAAGTTGCCAAAAGGACCATGTGTGAAGTTGCGAAGAATATTGGAGAAACATTCCTCAAGAGCAGTGGGTGCACAAATTCATTAACACATTGGACATGATACCTATCAACTGGTACCTTCAAGAAGAGTTGCACCTCATCACTACAGATTGGGAAGGTATTACTCAACATTTTGTAACCACCTTCTTATTTGAAATTCAATATCCTTCAGTAGATCAAGCATTGCATATTGTAGGACATAAAGTATTTGAGGAGGAATCCAACCTCCCTTTGGAGAAATAAGAGGACGAATGGACTACGCCTCTCCAGAAACTACAAGGCTATTACAACATCAATGTTGATGAAGATGATGATCCAAGAAAGGTGAAAATTGAAGAAAAATAAGGCCAAAAAGATGTGGAAGGAACAAGAGTTGAGTTACCATTCATTGGACATCCAATCAAGATTAAGAAGGTCAATATTGGAACAGAACAAACACCAAAACTTGCAAGTGTTGGAGATTATTGGGATGCTGCCACTATTGACAAGATTCCAAAATTACTGCATGAATATCAGGACTTGTTTCCAACCAATTTCATTGATATGAAGGGCATTAAAGGGCCTATGGGAGATATGAGGATCCCTTTGAAACCATATGCAAGACTAGTCAAACAGAGACCCTATAGAGTAAACCCTAAATATAAGGAGAAAGTGAATATTGAGCTCGACAGAATGCTGGAAGCAGGGATAAAAGAACCTATGGAAGAATCAGAATGGATTAGCCCTATGGTGGTGAAAGAAACGAAGATAGGAGAGATCATGATCTGTGTAGATCTCAGGAAGATGAATGATGCATGTTTTCATGACCCCTTCCCTACACCATTCACTAACGAAGTGTTAGATAATGTGGGAGGCCAAGAGGTATACTCTTTTATAGATGGATTCTCGGGATACCATCAGATCCGGATTGCCAAGGAAGATCGCCATACGACCACATTTGCAATAGAGTGGGGGTCCTATGAGTATACAGTGATCCCATTTGGATTGAAGAATTCCCCAACCATATTTTCTAGGGTGGCGGT
>SNQJ01S0006292.1:114220-131526 GCA_010110895.2 Picea sitchensis | reverse complement strand
AGATCCTGAAGAGGGGGAGTGCCTTTTTCATTCACAGATGTGGGTGAAGGGGACCCCACTACATTTTATTGTTGATAGCGGAAGCCAGAAAAACCTCATCTCAGCAGAGGTCGTCAAACAGTTGGGATTGTCGACAACACCACACCCACAACCATACAACATCGGATGGCTTTGACAAGGATGAGATCTATGTGTCATCCAACAGTGTCGATTGTCATATGGCATCCAACCCTTCAAGGATGAGGTTTTATGTGATGTTTCCCCACTGGATGTCTGTGATGTTCTCTTGGGCCAACCATATATGTGGAGACGCCATGATGTTTATGAGTCTCGACCCTGTAGTGTCATTGTTACTTTGGGGGATTATCTCTACAAAATACTAGAGGTAGTTCCGACTACTGTTCCACCTAAAAATTTCCGCAAGGTAGTATCTCATACTGCAAAATTCAACTTCTTCACAATCTATTCAAAAGGAGAACAAAATGACACTGCAACCACTACAGCCTTGCTCCAAGCACCTTCTATCCAACAGAAGCAAGTCGAAAAGGCTACAGCAAAGTGCAAAGATTCCTTCTACACATCGTCCTCTCATGTATCTCGACTTGTTGAACAACCTCAACCTCAATAGGTTCGTGACAGATTTCCACAAACAGAGCAGCGCGACATCTCCAACCAGACAAGCAGCTCACCAAGATGCAGATTCAACAAACGTTTTTCCCTCTCCCCCGGGAACTCAACAAAATGGATACCATTGCTTCCTAAGGAGAGAGGATTGATCCAAGTGGATATCGGTGGCCACCCACCTTTTCCAAATGGTTCAAAACAGTTTTCTGGCAATGTTGGCAATTTACTATTTTTAGTAGGTTTTAACTTCTAGGGCCATTTTGAGGGCCCAAATGAAGGTTTTTCGAGATCAAGATTCTCAATGATAGCCAAAGTCATTATTGATCCCCCAAAATGAATCTCCTCGACGATACCTTTCCAACGAGCTATCACACGCCTAAAACGGAGATCGTATGCAAAAGTTACGACCACGGGAAGTTGATGTACTCACTTACCCAAACGGGGCCCACATGACTTTTGGCGCTTCATCTCCTAGGGTTAGGTTTTTGGATGTCTAGGGTTTTTGGAATTACTGCTTATTGTAAAAATACCTTCAGAGCCTCATTGTAATCATCTTCTTGTGAATGCGAGTAGCCGTCACATCTCTTCTCATAGATAAGCTGCCACCATTCTAGCGAGTCTTTCACTCTGTATTTTTACAGTCTCTATACATTTCTTTCATTAACAGAAATCGTGTATTACTGTATCTCTGTGTTTATAGTTGCATCTCTGATATATTTATGTTATATTATTGGATATACGTGACATCTCTATGCATTTCTTTATTATATCTCCACTCTCATTTCGTGTCGAAAATAATCCGGATCAGTGAGAGTGAGGGCCTCCCTTGGAGCCCTGTCCCTAGTTTCTTGTCATCTTTGGGGTTTTAGCCAATAGCTTTTCCAAAGTAGGCTGGCTTCCCTACACTTTGTCTTTGTATGTTTCTTTTTCTCTCTTCTCTCTGGTTGACATCCTTCCCCTTGCCGATCTTCTGACCGTGGAATGAGAGTCTCTTATCTCTCTTTCCTCCTTGGATTCTTCAGAGCCTTGACTTTCCACATCGCTCACTGTGTGCTTATCTTTGGATATTTATGATTATCTTTCCCCTGGCCTTGAATCCTTTGTCGCTGCAGCCTCAATAGACTCCTTGTCTTTAGTCCTTGCAGTCTCCGTCTTCTCCCTCTGAGTCGGATCCACTTCAAGGATTTCTTGTGAAACTGAGCCAAGGGCCTTGAACATGTTTTCTGAATCTTTTGGAAGGAGGTTTTTCTGGGACACGTTGTTACCTTTGGACAGGTTTCATTTTCTCTTTTCATGTCCTGCCGGATTAGAGGCCTTTGGGTTAGCTTTGGACCTCTTGACCTGCTTCCATCCTTCCTCTTTCTCCTTAACCTCCTCACTCTTTTTTGGGCAATTTCTGGCGAAGTGGCCGTATTCGTGGCACCCCCGACACTTAAAAGGAAGTTGTTCATAATCCAGTTTCTGAATATGAGACCAGCTTCCGACATTAATTTTGATAGCTTCCGGTAGCCCTACTTCAAGATCCACCTCCACACAGATTCGAGCACAGTCGTATTGGTCTTTATTGTTTTCCCTGTCAATGAATTTTCCCAGCATATCCCCTATGTGTTTCAAATATTCCCAATTCCAGCAGTGTATTGGGAGATTAGGCAATCTGACCCACACTGGAACTGCTGAAGGAATGTCCTCTGTTGGGTTGAAGTCTGGAGTCCACTTATTCAGATACAATCATTGAGGCCCCATAAAATATGGGCCATTCCTGAAGATCAACTCCTTATCCTCTTTGGAGGTGAATTCAAATAAGAAATAACCTCTACCCGGGAAATAAGAGGTGACATTTTGGTTAATCAATGACTTCCAGTTTTTTATCATCCAGGTTTTCATGGCTTTGGGTGACGGCCATAGGCCAGTGAACTACCCCACAAGCGCTCGCTCCGACATTTTCAAGGCAACCTGAATAGGACGATCTGGTGGGAGAGATACCTCTGGCATTTCTTCCACTCTTTTGACAAACTTCGAGACTTCAGTCTTCTTCTTCTTGGGTAGAGAGTCAATCAACGAGTTGAAGGCAGCTACGTTTGGCGAAGGCGGAGGAGGAGGGGGAGGAGAGGAGGCCCGAGGCGAACCCTGCTCCTCCATGACTGCGGAAACCCTAGCAGCAACAAGCTATAGCGCACGGGTCGACACCAGGAAAAATTCACAATAATGTAATTATTAATACATTAAAATAATAGATTAAAAATATATAAATAAATTATTAATATTTTAATCATACATAATTACATTAGTCCTTAAAAATATTAGATAATTAATTAATATATTGATAAAGTAAAAAGACATTTATAATACATTATAGCATAAGTACATTAAAGTATTTCATTATTATATTAAAGCATTAATATAGTAAAACATTATCCATACATTAATAAAGTATAAAAACATTAATAATATAAAAATACTAAAATATTAATGTATTAATATATTGAGAATACATTGTACTAAAATATTAATATATAAATTAAATAATACATTAATGAAATATAAATTAATATATATAATGAATAATACATTAATGAATATAAATTAATTTATAAAATAAAAAATACATTAATATTTTTTTGTTGTTTGTTAATTTGTCTGAGACTGCACCTGGCCTGAGCCACACCAACCCTTAACATGGTTGGATTTTTTGTCCCCGCAGGTTTCGAACTGGTGACTTTAACATCACAGAGTGGCTTAACAACACACTCCGTCACCGACTGTCCTACACCTCGGGGAAAAAATACATTAATACTTAAAAGTATTAAATAATTAAAACATTATAATGCAATGTATGGATGTAATAAGTATTAAAAGTATATGTGTCTTAGAAATCAAAGCGTGAGGAGAGAAGAAACCTTGTATGAAAAGGGTGGGAATGAAAGGCGGGAAAATGGAGGAACCAAAGCCGAGGTGTAATTTGAATTTACATGGGAAGGTGGTCTGGTCATGGAAGAGATCGTTGCTAGGGTTAGATAGGAAGGACATTGACTAAAGCTAAACTCTTACTCTGGACATCGACTTCCGCTTTTTTCTTACTTAGCTTAATTTTTATTTATTTTATTTCACACAGTTTGGGCTCTGTGTCTGGTCTTTGACTGTTTGAGAGTTAGTTCCCCGGGCTCGCTTTGCTTTATCCTTCAGTAACCTTTTTCTGGTACTTTATTGCTCCTTGATTTTTTGACCTATCTCCGAACACTCTTGATTTTTCCTATCTTTGGAAACTGGTCCAGTGGAGCACAGCAGTTAGTGTGATCTAGGTGTCTTGACCTCCATAGTTTACTCTGCCTTTTCCTTAAAACCTTCTGACAGTTTACGTATGGGTCCACCTGATTTGATTGGAGGGAAGGGTGAAGATTTAAGTTCACCACACATACCAAATATTACTTCGCAGTTACCTCATCTACCTGCTTTCAATGACATTAATTATCAACTTGATCCTTCGATACCTTAGGATAACTTAACCTTTCTTCCTCGACCTTTACGCTTTCTGACTTGTGTTATTACTCATCCCAGTTCGAACTCTTTCCCAACAGAGAGATTTTTCTCACAGTATCAAGAGACCGCAGACATTTCGGCTCAAACTACAGTCAGGGTGTTCCCCAAACCAACTGGTAGAAGGTGAAAAATCTAGAAACCCAACAAGGATCCTAGAAAACTGATGTTGGGGTCAGATATTGGATTAAATGAAACCTGCAATATGGCGCTGTGTGGGCTAGTAGGTCGAGTCTCCTATCACTACCTAATGCAAGAACCCATCCAGGAGTGGATGGAAAAGACTTGGAGCCCTATTTTAGGCTACACTCCTTTGCTCACTTTTCTGGAAAAAGGGTGGCTAGGCTTCTTGTGCAAAACACCTGAGGATACAGAAACTCTGTTGTCTACCCAGTGGACTTTTGGGGCGAGTAGTATAATGCTGAAAATATGGCGTTTATCTTTCGACCCGCATAGTGAATACTTCTCAAAGCAACACCTCTGGGTCTTATAACCAGTTCTTCCCCTCCAATTGTGGAATGAAGGGACTTTACGAGCCATTGGAGACTCCTTAGGTACTTTCATCACAGTTGATAGGTCGGCCCTCACTACAGCAGACAAAAAAGTGGGTCGTGTTTTAGTGGAGGTAGACACTCACGGAGGGTTACCAGAAACCCTTGAAATTTGTTAGCGAGACCGGAGGAAACTTCGGAATTTAGACTACTTGGGGATACCTTTTAGATGCAATAGATGTCACTGCACATGACATTTGCGAAGGGACTGTGAAGGCCTGAAAGTTCTGGAGGACCCTGATGAAGAGATGGAAAACTGGAATGTTCCGGAAAACACTCTGGAGGTGGAACTTTTTGGGGTGGCGGAAACTAGGTCACAGAAGGATGTTAGGCATCTGGAAAATCTTCGAGAAACTTTCACGGGTAAGTTAATATACTATTGCCCTTCCTTGTATAATTCTTTATCTCTGTGGGAAAGGGACTTACTGGATAAGTCACCGGGAGTTGACATTATGTCTAGCAATACTATACACCTTTCAAGTTATGTCAAAGGTGTGATGACTAAGTCATCTTCTCCGTTAAAAACCACAAACCTGGGGACTGAGAATTGCATGGGACAAGTTAGGATTTTGGAGACTACTGTTAGTGAATCACCCCCCTCTTTAAATCCGTTGTTAGGAGCATCTACTTTGGCCTCTTCTCATTGTCCATCCCAGTCGGATTCTTCATCTCCTACCCTATCAATCTACGAAGCAAATCTAAATGGTTGTAGGGAGTCGAAAATTGATGACGAAGCCCTACTGGTTGCTTTTGACAGTCTTATCCCACCTACTCGGGAGAATGATCCACACATCCCTTTACCTATTTTCCTCGGAAAAGAGATTGTGTCTGAAACACCATATGGGGAACGTGCTTCCTCGTCAAAACCTAACACCGATGGAAAGGGAAAGGAGTTTGCATGGTCGTGTGGTCTAGGTATTGAGATATCACCCATAAAAGCCAGAATCTCGCGGAAAAAATTGGAAGGAGGCTTAACACTTTCTGAAGCCAAATATATTACCACTACTGACAATGGGGCACTTAGAGCGCTGAAGGCCCTAGCAAGGGAAAAATAATGATATTATTTTCTTTAAATATTCAAGGGATAGGGGACTCCCTAAAAGCCGCCTCTTTCTGATGGGTGTTGGATGATGTTCGTCTTGATATAATTTTCTTACAGGAGACTCTTGTGGAGGATTGCAAAGCAATGACATTTTTACAGGTTTTTCGACCGACTTGGGTCGCTTGTGTAGTCAATTATCTAGGTACTTCAGGGGGTTTGCTAGTGGCCTGGGACCCAAATTCCTACTACTTACTCCCCTCTCTGACTTGTGGGGGTATCCTATTGACTGGAAATTGTCTATCCACACAATGTTGTATTTCCCTTCTCAATGTTTATGGGCCCTGCACAAAGAAACAGGCTTTTTGGGATAAGTTGGTGGATAGTGGTATTCTTGAGGCAGGAAACTTGATTATTGCGGGTGACCTAAACATTACTCTTTCAGCTGAAGAGGTATGGGGAAGTTCTAATTTCTCGGTTTCTTTGGCAAATCATCTCAAAACATTGTTTCAGTCAAAGAATTTAGTGGATATTCGCCCAGACAGGCTGGTTCCTACGTGGAGAAATGGTCGACATGGACCCAAGGATATTGCAAAAAGGTTAGATAGAGTTCTATTATCAGATAGTTTATTAATCACAAAAGACTTTCATCAGTCATGGGTGGTCTATTCGTATATATCGGATCATGCGCCTATCATTTTTCAAATGGATCTAGATCCTGTTAGTAAGAATTATCCATTTAAATTCAATCCTTGATGGTTGATGGATGTTGAGTTTTCATCTTTGGTTAATATGGTCTGGAAGGATGAAAAATACCTATCGGAAGGGGGTCATCAACACAAACTAGTCTGGAAATTAAAAGACCTCAAAAAGCACACAAATATATGGGCAAGGAAAAAATAAAAATTATTAACCAAGCGACTGGATACTCTGGAAGCACAGATCAAAGCACATTTAATATGTGTAGAAGAGGGAAACACAATAGGTGAAAAATAAATTAGACTGGGAAAGCTGGAAACAAAAAGGAATGAAATATTGAAATACAATAAGGAAAAATGGCACTAGAGGAGCAGGGTGATATGGCTTAAAAGTGGTGACTCTAATATGAGTTTCTTTCATAAATTTGATAATCATAGGTGCATCCAAAAACACATTTCGGATCTAGTTGGCGATGATGGTAATCAAGTTAAAGGTCAAGCAGATTTAAAGCTGGCAGCAACAAAGTACTTTGGAAATTTTTACAAAGCTCGAGACGTTTTATTTAATCCAGAAAAAATTGAAGTCACCGAACTCTATCCAAGAATGGTGTAGCCAGAGGATACATATTTTCTATTGAAGCCTGTTACAGTTGAAGAAATAAAAAATGTTCTTAATAAATTCCAAAGGGACAAAAGTTTGGGCCTGGATGGCTGGACAGTGGAATTTTTCACATACTTTTTTGATTTGGTTAGTGATGATCTGGTCTAGATGGTGGAGTCTAGGTTATTTGGGAATATTCCAGGCTGTCTAAATTCAACCTTCTTCACTTTAATACCTAAAGAAAATAATTCGACCACTTTCGAGGATTATAGGCTGATATCCCTTTGCAACCTTTGCTACAAATTGATTTCAAAGATCATATCAAATAGGATAAATCCTTTCCTTTCCTGTAAGATGTCTGTAGAACAGCTTGGTTTCTTGGAAGGGAGAAGAATACAAGATGCTTTATGAACTACCTTTGAATGCCTGCATAGCCTAGCAAAAAAGAAAAAAAATAAATCTTTGATTCTAAAACTAGACTTGCGCAAGGCATATGATTGTGTGGATTGGGACTTTCTCCACTTGATTCTTAATTAGGTTGGTTTTGACTCTCGAATGATAAGATGGATAATGAGTTGTGTTACATCTCCATCCTATGTTGTGCTCTTAAATGGGGAGGTTACAAACTTTTTTAAAAGTGAGAGGGGCCTAAGGCGAGGATGTCCATTGTCCCCTCTTTTATTCATCTTAGTTATGGAGGCACTCATTATTCTTTTAAAAAAAAGTAAAGTGGAGAATAAGCTCACAGTATTGAATATGATAAACATATTACATCTTCTTTTTGTAGATGATGTATTGATTTTGTCAAAGGCAGATCTTTCAGAATGGAAGGAATTTTTTTATCTAATACAATTGTTCTGTAAAGTCACAGGCCTGCAGGTAAATTCATTAAAGACTACGGTGCATTTTGAAGGGTTGTCTGAAGCTGAGCTACTTCCTTTAAAATTGTTTTTTCCGTTTACCTTCTCGGCCTTAAGCCGTGGATTCAAATATCTAGGATTTCGGTTGAAAACAAGAACAGAGAGGGTGGCTGATTGGACTTGGTTGATAACAAAAATTGAAAAAAAGATTGGTAGTTGGTGCTATAGGTGGCTCTCTTTGGGAGGCAGGTATATTCTACTTAAATCGGTTCTTGAAAGTCAAATAGTATATTGGATGGTGGTAGAATTACTTCCTAAATTTGTAATAGCCCAGATCAGAAAACTATGTTTTAAGTTTTTATGGAGTGGAAATTTGTCATCGAGTCACATCCATTTGTGTAGTTGGGATGTTATATCGTGGCCAAAATCCGTTGGTGGGTGGGGTCTTTGAGACTTAACACTTTTCAATTTAGCTTTGCTGGTAAATACTCTTTGGCACACTCTCTACTGCGAAGGTATTTGGCATAACATTGTGCTGGATAAATATTTAAAACACCAAGATGTGACAAAGTGGTTCAGGTCAACAAATTTTGATCAGAGCACACATTCTAGAATATGGAGGAACCTACTGAAGACAGTTAATGTGATAAATCATTGGCACAGTTGGCTACCGGGCAAGGGCAATAAAATTTACATTGGAAAAGACTTCATCCTGGGACTGTGCAAAAATTATCTTTTGTCTCGGGGGATTCAAGATCTTCTTATTAGTAGGGATATCAAATTCCTTATTAATGCAAAAAATCATGGTGTTATAAAGGAGAGTTCTGATTATTGGAGAGACAACATTACTTTAGGTCTTCGTGGTGCTCTTGCAGAGGAATGGGATAGCTATACAAAGAAAATATCTGCAACTAGTGTCACCCTGGGTGACACAGAGGATAATCTTATGTGGGCGAGAGGAGATGCCTCTGGCAAAACAACTGTTAAAAATTTCTATACAACCCTCGTTTCTACAAAAAATTATAATCAAGAAATATATTGGAAACAAAAATTATGGAAATGGAATACCCAATTGAAAATAAAACTGTTCACTTGGCTGACCATTTTCAGGAAGATTTTAACTTGGGAAGGGCTACAGAAAAGAGGTTGGGAAGGACCTGGTAGATGTGTTTTATGCAAAGCAAATTCTGAAAATGTTGATCACTTGTTCATTGAGTGCAGCTTCACAATACAAGTTTGGAATTGGCTAAAATATTTGCTAAATATTTCAAGTGACTGGAAAGGACAGGATATCGCAGATTGTTACTATCATTGGGCAAGTGACAAGTCAATCTTACTTGAACTAGCGGCCATAACTTGTTGGAGTCTGTGGCTTGAAAGAAATAACTGTATTTTTGAAAACAAGGCCCTTTCGATCCACACTATATTATTTAAAATAATGGGACTTTACCATCCAAACAAATCATCTAATACAAAATCCTTTACAAAAGAATGCTTCTTTCACTAGGAGGAAGGATCAGCCATTTCTTTCTTTGATGGGGTAGCAAGCAACGACAAATTAACCTGTGGAGCGGGAGGTGTTTTCAAAATAAGAGAAAATCTGGTTTATAGATGGTACCTAAATGTTGGTACAAGTTCAAATACAAAGGTTGAACTAATGGGCATTTGGGCTACTCTAACTTTAGCTATCCATCTAAATATTCGAAGGCTTCAAGCCTTAGGAGACTCTAAAGTGATTATAGATTGGCTGAAGGGAAAGGCAAAGCTGGACGTCTGCTACCTCAAGGAATGGAAGAAGTGCACAAAATAACTTTACAAATACTTCCAGAGCTTAAGTTTCTTTCATATATACAGGGAGTTTAATAAGGAAGCGGACAAACTTTCCAAGGAAGCTCTCCAGGCACAGGAAGGACGAATATCATTCTATCAGTGGGATTCGGGTGAAACAAGGCAGACACAGTATCTGAATATATACTGATAGTCGAGCATAGTTTCCTCATCTGATTATAGACCTTTTCAAAATTTTGGATTATTTTTTGTTGACTCTCAGATAGCACTTTGTTTAAGTAAACTGGGCAGATTATAGTCTATCCTGTCTTTTGTAGAAACTTGCAAAGTTTTTTATTTTTGTTTATTTCCTCTCATGTGAACTGATATAGCCATTTGTCCTTCGGGGGTTGATTGTAACTCATGGATGATAGTATGTAAAGAAAATTATATCTAATATAATGTTGAGAAAATTTTTCTTTTGGAAAAAAAAGTATTAAAATTATTAAATAATTAAAACATTAATGTAATTTACAAATTAAAGTATTAAAAAATTAATTTATGATGTAATTTATTATTTAATTAATAATAATACATTGTTATATTAATCATTAAAATATTTTTTAATTAATTGATTTATTATAAATCATTCATACATTAATAAAGTATTAAAAACTCAAAAAATACAATAATACATTAAAATACTATAATATTCATTAATTAATACATTAATGTATTAAAACATTGTGATAAATTATTAATGTACTAAAGTTACTTTAATATATAATTTATATATTACATTAATAATATATAAAATAATGTATAAAATAATAAATAAAGTAATGAGTCAAAGTATTAAATGTATTAAATTGTAAACAATATTGTGATTTATAAATTAAAAATTGTAATGTATGAATGTAATGTACAATATTTGGGCCATGTAATTTTAGGAGAGGGGATTTCAGTTGATCCATAAAAGGTCAAAGCAATCTTAGAATGGCATGTGCCAAAGGATGTGTTAGATGTCTGATCTTTCATGGGCATTACAGGGTATGATCATAGGTTCATAGAGGGGTTTCAAAACTTGCCTATCCAATACCTCTTTGCATAAAAAGGGAACCATATTTAAATGGATTGAGAAGTGTCAAGAAAGATTTGAGAAACTAAAGCAGTTGTTAACAACAACACTGATTCTAAGGATAGCAGATCCACATAAAGGACTTTGTGGTATGTATTGATGCCTCAAAGGAAGGGTTATAAGGAGTATTATTACAAGATGATTATGTGATTGCTTATGAATCATGAAAACTAAAACATCATGAATAAAATTATGCACCTCGTGATATAGAATTTATTTCTATTGTGCATGCGTTGAAAATGTGGTGACACTACTTATTAGGAAGGAAGTTTTTGTTGAAAACATATATTATTAGCCTTAAACACTTTTTCAACCAAAAATATTTGAATGCAAGACAAGCTAGATGCTTGGCTTTCCTAAGTGAGTATGATTTTGAAATAAAGCATATCAAAGGAAAAGAAAAAAGATCGCACACGCACTTAGTAGGAAATTAAATGCAATTTCTAGCAGTAGCATACAATCTTATCTGAAACATAATATTGCATCAGCAGTAGAAAATGATGAAAATTACGGAACAATTCAGGAAAAATATAAGAATAATAAAACAGTTGGGGGAGAATCAAAATTCAGTTGTAATCAGGATGGTTTAGTGTTGTACAAAAAAAAAATGTTCCAAACAACACAGAATTCAATAATTTGATACTAGTTGAAATACATAGGAAACCTTATTCAGGTCACCCTGGTTACCAAAAAACTATAACAATTTTGAAGAAGGGGTATTTTTGGCTAGGAATGAAAACAAAAGGAGCTAAATTTCTGGCTAGGTGTCTTGAGTGCCAACAACTCAAAACTCAACACCGCCACCTAGCCAAATTATTGCAGCCCATATCCATTCCTGAATGGAAACGAGAAGTGATCAGTATGAACTTTATTACAGGACTACCTATAACTAAGAAGCAAAGCGACTCTATAATGGTAGTAGTAGACAACCTCTCGAAAGTTGCACACTTTATTCCAATAAAATCAACTCACAAGGGAAAAAACATTATAGATATTCTCATGAAGGAATTTTTTTAGAATGCATGGTTCACCCAAAACTATCATCTCAGACAGGGATACAAAGTTCACCTCCGATTTCTGGAATACCTTGTTTAGTGGTTTGGACACTCAAATGAGTTTTAGTACCACATATCATCCTCAAAATGATGGTCAGACCGAAAGGACTAACCGAATTGTTGAGGATATGTTGTGAATGTATGTAATGGAATGCCCCACAAAGTGGGAATATTATCTTCTTCTGGTTGAGTTTGCATATAACAATGGTTATCATTCTTCCCTAAAGATGAGTCATTTTGAGGTGATGTATGGAAAAAAGTGTCGAACTCTGGTTAGTTGGGACAACCCAGTTGATAGAAGTATTATAGGACCATATATGATAAAAGAAATGGAAACACTTGTTCAGAAAACAAAACATAACTTGAAAAGTGCACAGGATAGACATAAGAGTTTTTTTATTATTTAAAAATGACACATACAAAATTCAATTTTGGAGATCATGTCTACCTAAAATTAAAACCCAGAAACAGTTCATTGAAATTGGGAAAAAAATTTAAGTTGTCACCACGGTATTGTGGGCCATTTGAAGTGCTTGCCAGAGTGGGGCTAGTGGCCTATCAACTTGCACTACCGACCAATTTAAAAGTACACAATGTATTTCATGTTTCATTGTTAAAGAAATATGTGCATGATGTAACTCATATTGTAAATTGGAATGTGATCCAGGTGGAACCATAAGGCGAGTTCCAGATGGAACCGTTACGCATTCTCAACAAGAAGGAAACTATGTTGCGGAACCGAGCCATCACTCAGGTTAAAGTGCAGTGGAGACACTTTAGTCCTGAGGAGGCCACTTGGTAAATGGAAGAATCCATGAGGAAGGCTTATCCATTCTTGTTCTAGAGCTGAGATGCTCAGATTGGAACACCGAGGGCGGTGTTCAGTTCAAGGGGGGGGAGGATGTAATGTCCCTCCATTTATAAACATTTGAATATTTTTTAAGTTTGATTATTTATGATTGAGGAAACTTGAGAAAAATATTTATGCTAAAACTATGTCATCATAGAAAGATTGATGATGATGAATATTTTTGTAAATATTATTTTTAATATATTTTATTTAAATAGAGACAAATTGAATAGAGAATCCAATTAAAAAAGAGTTAAATCATTATTCCATGGGAGAGTGAAAAGGGATAAAAACCACTAGAGTAAATATTGTCCATGAAGACAAGTGTAAAACTACTCCCAAAGATGTGGGATGTGAGGGAACAAGCTAGCACAAAGTTAGGCCAAGAAGATTCCCTAGGGTTGGGGATGAGGCTAACTTGGAAAAAGACCTAGGCGAGCTAGAAAATGATGATCATCATTATTTATTTTTCTTGGTAACACAAGAAAGAACAAGCACAAAGGAGGTAGGATGTTGTTGAGTACTTGTGTTGAGGATTTGAATTTGATGGTTCTAAGAAAGAATCAAACTCTGTTTTACTTGGAGAAGGTTATTGAAAATTTCAGTTCCTATGGAATAATGATTTAGGCTTGGGGGTGACAAGAGAAAGTGATTTGGATGTTTTGGTCTATGGTTGGGAGGAACTAGTTCTCTACTCAATTTGTTTCCAGTCTTGAAGCAGACCCAAATATGTTTTCTATTTGTTTAGTTGTTATATTTCTATTATTCTGGGTTTTTTTTCCAGATGAAAATTTGCTCAAATTATATTAGAAATATAATTTTGTTTACATTGCAGTACACTTCAAAAGTCAAGTCTGAAGTTCCAAAAAACATACTTTCTCTCAAAGCTAGAGGAAAAAAACACATAAACCTCATATACTTTCTAGTGCTAGTAGAAACATTCTAAAAACTAGATTGTTATAAAAGTCTAAAGGTCCCCATCTAAAAAAAAAGCAAAGAGACTCTAGCACACAAATACAAGAGTCGGCACAACTCGAAAGTAGATACTAGTGAATATTATAGATCTCCTTGGGGCCTTCAACCCCCCTATACCAGCGAACAAAATATATCTGACCTTCTAGCTCCCCGAGAGCCTGCTTGGATAGTGTATCAGCTTCTGAGTTGAAGTACCTGTATACATGGTGAAAACTGATATTCTGAAAATGATTAATGAGGACTTTGATTATGTTTTTCCAACCTTCTAGTGTGCTTACCTGGAGCCTACCCTTACACGAGAGTCAATCGATGATCACTCTGGAATCTCCCCCATAACCCGGAGACTGCGGTAAGACACTAAATCAACAGTCACAAGGGAGGCCCATGCAGCGATTAATTTTTCCCTTGTGTTTGATCAACTTCCATAGTTATAATTCCATCTAATAACAATGGAATCTTGATATTTAATAATGCCTCCCGCCCCATCAAGAGCTCCATTGACCTCATATGCCCCATCAAACCATGCAAATGCATCACCCGACTGATAAGGAAATAAGACAGATTTTGGAGGTTTATCTTTCACAGGACCTGAAGAAATGTTTTGGAGAGCATATGCTTTTGTAAAAAATGCTTGGACCAATGGCTCGTGGTTTTCAAATAATTCTTTATTTCGCTCGATCCATATAAACCAACACAGATGAGCAGCCAGATGGATAGATGAATGTTTGTCCTCAAAGCAATTCTTGAAGCACTCCGACACTGAATTTCCCACCCAAGCACTCTTATTATTCACATACAATTTCACTAGATCCTATGCCGCAACTGAAAAGGGACAAGAAATGAATAAGTGTGAAATAGTTTCAACATCATGCTTACATAAGGAGCAATGACTGGGGCCTTCCCAACCTCTTAATTGCAATGACTCCCAGGTTAGGATCCTGCCTTCCACAACAAGCCAAACAAATAATTTGACCTTAAGCTGAATATTCCAATGCCAAATGGAGAACTGCCACCTATCAATCTTCTTCAACCATTTTGTAGTGACTATGCCTCGATAGATATTTTTAACCGTTGGGATTCTAGATTCCCCCCCCCCTGTCCATATCAAAATATCCTCTTTATCCTGTAAAAGAATCCCCAATTCTATAAGTGCCTTTCTGAAATGGTCCCACTCAACAACCATATCGCCCATGAGATTCAAATCATTGCTAGTTAACCAATAATTGCAGAGAAGTTGGTCGTTCGAATGATTCTTGACCTGTGCCAGAGTGTGATAATGATTCTAATTAAGCAGAGTCACCAAAGGCTGGGATAAGAAAGATAGATCTTCCAAGCCTAGGATCTTGTCGATTCCAAGGGAGATAAGCTGACCCGAGCCTGGCTCCCAACATAACCAGTGGAGAATCAAATGCACCGAAGCAATTAACCCTCTCCAGATCTTAGAAGTTTCCCTCTGATAAAAGGAAGGTGATCTTAGCCAATTAGTAACAGTCATATGGATCAGATATTTATCCTTGATGATTATGTGCCAAATACCACCACTGGTGATCACCCTCTAAAGTGTGTGTGCCGCTAGTGCTTTACTGAAATAAAAAATATTGCGGAACCCCCAACCCCCAAATTCTTTTGGGACAGCGAAATTTTCCCACTTACAAAGATGAATAGGGGAGGAGTCTATATTTCTTTGCCAAAGAAAATTGTACATTAGTTTTCTGATAGAGTTTGAAACTGATCTAGGAATCGATGTGAGGGACATCCAGTAAACAGAATGAGATTCCAGCACAACTTTTAAAAGGGTGTACCTTCCTCCCAGGGAGAGCCATCAATAACACCAATTGTTTATTTTCTTCTCCATTTTCTTTAAAAGCCAGCACTAGTCACTAGCCCCATTTTCTGGTTATTGCTTATTAATTTGCAGCAAAAGTGTAATAATGTTACTGTAGGGTAAATTTTGGAACTATACAATCTTTATATTTATTTATTCCATCCATACATTATTTGATATTAGAGAATAGCATACTGACTTGATATTTCTTTTAAAAAGATTATCAAAATTATATGTGCAACAAGGAATACAAGAAAAAAAAATATTGTTCATCTATCTCTATAAGAAATAGAGACTAATATGAAGGATTTTATGATTATCAAATTTCTATATGTTCATTTCCAGGAAAAAA
Organism: Picea sitchensis; assembly: GCA_010110895.2. Classification (NCBI taxonomy): domain Eukaryota; kingdom Viridiplantae; phylum Streptophyta; class Pinopsida; order Pinales; family Pinaceae; genus Picea; species Picea sitchensis. Next base: position 115,657 of record SNQJ01S0006292.1, on the reverse strand, counting down.
GAGAGAGTAAGTTAAAGAATTTGTATTTCTATGCCACACGTTAATTTCTTTTGGTTCGAGTTAACTTTATATATATATATATATATATATATATATATATATATATATAATTTGAAACTATTGTGTGTCCAAGTATAAAACTAATGTGTTTGGGATACAAAATATGAATGTGTAATGCAGTATTTGCATTGAGAATTGTTCTAATACCAAGAACTATTTTCTATCTATCTGTAAAGAAAGTATAGAAATGTTTCCAGGAAAAATAAACCCATAAAAAGAATAAACCCTTGTCCATATATTTATAAATAACATGACTGTACGACAAAGATTTTAGGGTTTATATATATATTTCTCTTGTATACATAGAGATAACCATAAAAGTAATAGCAGAGAAACCATTCGAAAAATATTGAACAGGAAATCCATGCAATGTTATTTTATCCATATAATAAAACTTTGTTCTCATATTAAATAAGGCACGGAGATGTCGACCCTTTTATACAAAAGAGGGCAAGTGGTTAAAACTATGACAGTAAAAATGAGAGCCCAAGTTATCGCAACCTATGCCCTTTATAGTCACATAAATTTATGTCATATTAAACACTAAACTCGAAAATAATAGTGTCTTGTACCAGTGTTAAAAACCAAACAAGCATGTTGTAACCAACAAAGAAGCCGAACCCGATGGAGTATGAATAAAATATTATTGGTGAAAGCGTTCTATTCAGGCCGAGATCTGGAGGTCTAAACCTTGCTCCTAATATCAGAAAGAATCCAAGTCGAGTTACCTGGTTACGCTTTGGTGGCATATAATAAAGGGAACGAATTCCAGACAGGCATCGACCACCCTGCAATAACAATGGATACATGTTAATATAATTGAGGAATTTAACTAATAAGCACCGCAAATAATAATCCAAGAGTATCAATATCCATACCTTAATATGCGATGATGTAGACACAATTCGAGTGAAGTTGTACAACACAAACCCTAAGTAACCTCAGGTTTTTCCATCGCTAACTTGACAGAGGGTGAGTACTAAATCTATTTGGGTCTTGGCATTATCATTCAAGGACCAGTGATGGCCCTCTAAGTGCTTACCATGTGTAGATGATGAGACTGTCATAAGTTAGTCGAGTATACACACACACACAGGTGAAATCTTTTTAGGATCCACCCTAACGCCGTCCTTGCCAACAAGATGACCGAAGTACTCGACTTCCAAGGTGCCAAAATCACATTTAGATTGTTTCATGAAAATTTGGTGCTGAGAGAGTAGATGGAGAACTCGATCCACATGAGTAAGATGGTTTGTCCGGGTTTTTCTATAGATGAGGATATCATCAAAGAAAACTAAGACAAAATGACGGAGGAAAGGATGAAAGACATGATTCATGAGGCTTTGGAAGGTGGAGGGGGAATTACACAAGCCAAAG
>SNQJ01S0006292.1:67177-108120 GCA_010110895.2 Picea sitchensis | reverse complement strand
ATTGCTCTGCACCTTTAATACACTAATGAGTCATTTGAAGTGATGATTTTGGTTTTCTACGATTCAAATATTTCAATTGTGGTTGAAAGGTTTATGGAGGAATGATTGGATTTTGGATAAGAAGAAACCAAAAACTTAATACTCTCACAAAATCCTTGAAGAATGAAGAAAGGATAGTAGAATGGTGCACATCAATACAATTAGTGTTTCTAGAGAAATTGTCAATGGTTGAACATATCAAAGAGACATACATAATCACTCACAAGCTCCATCAATATTCAAAGGTAGAGAAATAGAACAAAGATCACTCTTAACAAAGGATTTATAAATAATTAGTAAAATTAAAATGAATAAATGTGAGTTAATGTTTATCTCATTTAGGTAGGTACATCTAGATATAATAATTATGCCTAAGGTGTTCCTTAATGTGTTGGTTCTATGGGATGGTTGTCGTCTCTCATATGGTTAATTGCATCAAAGGATTTTTTAAGGGGTGATTCTTCTCCCACCTTCGTTGTCTATCATTGCCTCTTCTTCCTCTTCCATTTCTCTTTGGAAAAGTCACGATCACATATATGTTATTATTGTAGGTGGGCATGAAGCTGGAAAATTCGGATTTGGAGTTATAGGATCGTTGAAAATATTTTAGGATATGTGGGATGAAGATGGACCTTTTGAAGTATACATTTTACATCCAAAAACAAAATCCCACAGTCTTTAAACAACATAACTACCCCAATTCACTTCGGTGTTTCATTTCCCCTGCTTCAGGATTATGCTAGTATTATTCTTGTTCAGAATATTTACCAAATGAAAAGCATATGCAGTCACAATGTCCTCTCAAGATCATATTTTTAGAGATCTGTGAAAGTGGTTTGGAATTATCTGACCAGGCCCTTGCATTTAACAAGTTAGTGCTCTTCCAGACCACTAAAGTGTAACCCTAGGTTATCGACAAGGAATTTGGCATGGTTGGTCACATGTTCAAAAAAAAGGGTACTACATATTCTATGCAGCTTCATAAAGAAAAGGCCACACACATTACTCTCTTGAACTCCACTACAAATCTACCCCTTTTATCCACTCAACAATTAAGATATTGTAGGCAAATAATACCATGGAAAACTTGTCCTACTAAGACAAGCTGGAATCTCTGATGTACTCCATATTTTAAATGTTCCAACCTATTTTATATACGTGGGTTTCCTAGTTTCACTGAGAAACCGCGGTACAAAAATCGTTTGAATCAACGGTTTTGTAGATGCCATCAACGATTTTGAAAATGCCACTGTAATTGTACAAAATATTACCATGGGTGTTGTGTGCTTTGTGACTTCGGTAAATTATTGAGGTTACATGTAATCATTTGGCTACCCGTCATTCACATGAATAGACAGATATACAACTAATAATCTGCAATTTTTTAGGCTTGTCGATAGGCTATGTTCGCTACTCTCCAACATGAGTTTATGATTGATAGAACTAGGTGGATGTAGTCTGGGAGTTTGAATGATAGGTGTCATCATCAGTCAACAATGGAGATGATGATAATCGAATGGCTAGCTTGAAAGGAACTCTATTATCTCCCAGTCAAGCTTGAAAACATAAATTTGCACCAAACAATGGAGAAATGAGTGGATGGAAATAATATTTGAGGGAATGATTCTCGATGCCACTATGATGGAAATCTTGTCCATGGACCATGAGAGTAATGGATGCAAGGAATATGTAAAAAAAAATGAGTACACCAACGCGGACCCCAGCCCCAAAATAAGAAGTAAAATCTCTAAACCAATCGTTTTTTTTTTTTTCCAAAGAAAAAAAACTTTATATTCCATTATGAAATATACATGTTACAAGAACTTTCAAGAGTGGTCTTTGGAAGACCTTGAACTAGACATGGAATTTCTCATTGCTTTCTTATGTTCTTATATAGATATAATAGGTCCTGAGTAGCTTACTTCCAAAACATGATTAACCTGATATATACAAAAAAGTTTTTCCAAACATTTTCTCATTTTCCTTCACTAATTCTATGCATATGGCTTTGACTATTTCATATTCTTCTTTATTCCTGCCAATACCTTATAAACTGGGGAATTCTAGTAATTTGAGCAAAAATGGGTATTTTCAGAGTTTTCTTTTATTCTACTGTAACTGTCATGGGTCTCCTTTCCAAAACGAGACTATCCTGTTGTATACTAAAAATGGTTTTCCATCGTCCTTGCTTTCCTTCACGAGTTCCATGAAAATATATTTGACTATTACATATACATCTTATTTACATGCCAGTATCTTATGAGTTGAGAGATTTAATAAAAAGAATTCTACAAGAGGTGTTCCATTACTTCTATTTCAATGCCATCATCATACTCATAAAAACCAAAGGCTCATGTAGGCTACATAGCTTCTTTGGATAGTGTATCTGCCTTCGTATTGAGTTCTCTTAGTATATGATGGAAATACAAACTTTCAAAGGCTCAGAAATTAAGCTTGATGTCCTTCATAATGTTTTCCAAGAACTGATTTTGAATAGAAGCTCTGTCATTTGCCCAATCAATCACAATTTTGGAACCGCCATATACTTGTAGGTGCCTTATGTCTTTTTCCTTTGTTGCTTCCAGTAGAGTCCACAAGGCTATCAATTCGGCTCTACTATTGGTCCCTCCTCTTGGCGCATACCTGATGTGGTTGTAATGAGTAGAACTGATATGTAAAACCACTTCCACCCCGCATCTAGGGGGTAATTCTGGCAAGCACTATTGAAGAAACCCCACGAGATGGAGTGATCAATCTCTGGGGAAATTGGATTGTGGTTCTTCTTCTTAGCCAGATATTCTTTGTAGTCGGATGCCATACTTAAAGTGATGGTTGCAATGACTTCCGAAGGAATAGGCTTATCCTTAAAAACAACATTGTTACTTGTCCACCACATATTTGAAACCAGAATGCCCGATAGACCTGCATAAAGGGACATTGATGAGTCCTGGATCCACGCCCTGCAACACTCTTCCAAGGATGACTTATTCCACTTTCCTTGAGCTTTAATCTTATCCTCAATGATCACAATAACCTGACCTACATAAGGGCATGATATGAACAAATGCGACACCGATTCAGATTTCGAATTGCACAATGCACATCCATTGGGTCCGCGCCATCCTCTTTTCTGCCCATTATCCCAGGTTAGAAGTTTATTGTTCAGAGCGAGCCAGAGAGTTATTTTACATCTTTGTAGGGAATTTAGACTTCCACAAAAGTTTCCACCACCAAATGGTTTGGGTTGTCATTCTTTCTTCGAACCAAGCTTTATATCCTAGCTTTACCGAGAAACAACCTGTTTTTGGGTTACATGACCAGCTTAAGGTATCGTCAGTTTCTTCCTCCAAGGAAATAAAATTTTCACACAAAATTCTGATGTAGGAATTCCATTCTTCACTTAGTTCGTTAGGTAGGTCAAGGGAAACGACACTCTTCCAGCCCAGGTGGCCTCGGAGCGGGGGAAAACCAATACAAGAATCATTAATGGAAAATATGTTATTTTCGTGTAACAAATTTAATAGTGGGGGAGATAGTCTATACAAGTCTCCTACACCCAGCCAAGGGCCTATGCCAATTCTCACGTTTATTCCATTTCCTATGCGCCACACTGTCCAATTTCCAACCAAGGGGAAAGCCTCTACCAAGTCCTTCCACACGATAGAACCTTTAGGAGCTTTTAGGGGAGAGTGAAACCATTCTGCTATAGACAGGGAAGGGAAGTACTTTGAATTCATTATTCTGGCCCATAATTTTGGTCCTTGGGTCATGCGCCATAGATTTCGCCCTGCTAATGATTTTGCAAAGGTCTGAATTTCTTTCAAACCCTAACCTCCTGCCTCTTTAGGCATTGTGATCGATTGCCATGTTGCAAGATGTATTCCCCCGGAAGTCTTTTTTCCATTCCATATAAAACGAGTGCATACATTTTGGATTTTGTCCAGAATTCCTTTAGGAATTGCTGCTATTGAATTCCAGTAAATCGAAATACTTTCCAGGACCGATTTTACCAGGACAAGCCTACCTCCTATGGATAACAGTTTGTTGGCCTAGACCATAACACGAGCTTCCACCTTTTTGATGATCCATTACCGGTCTTCCTTCCTATAGCAGTCCAGTTTTAGGCCGAAGCCTAAGTATTTAAGGCCTTCTCTCAACCAATCATTAAATAAACAAATGTATATTAATATTTAAGAAAAAAAATTAATGTAAAACTTTAGAGGAAAGTGAAATTCATGATCAACCCCATATTAATAGGGAGTCAATTGGAAAATCCATCGACCCCTATAGCGATAGGTATAATAAATGCATCTTTGTTAAAGATTATACTGCAGGAGCCAAAGATTATATTTCAAGAGGACTCGTATGTTTTTAATAAATAATTGTATTTAAATTTTTGATAAATTGAGTGTATTTTTATTGAATATTACGTTATAAAAATATTATATTTCAGGAGGACTCGTATGTTTTTAATAAATAATTGTATTTAAATTTTTGATAAATTGAGTGTATTTTTATTGAATATTAAGTTATAAAAATATTAATGAGAAAATATGTAATATAATAAATAAGTGATATTTTATTAGTGTAAAATTAATAATAATTTTATTTATATTTTTTTTAAATAAATTATCTATAATTGTAATTTATTTTGATTTAAAATAATTTTCAATTTTCTTAGTATTAAATTTTTAAATATATGTTTAAAAAATATAATTTGATCATGATGTTATTTTATTTATTTAATAATATAGTTTTATTATGATATTATTTTATTTTCATTCAATTTTAATTTAGAAATAAAAATATTATTAATTAAAAATTTAAAATAATAATAATTAGTATTATTTTGACTGCCTTAAAATTGATCATAATTTAATTTTTAATCTGTATATTTTATTTCCACCCAATTTTATTTTACAAATTTAAATATTATTAATTCAAAATTTTAAAACAATAATAATTATTATTTTGTAGGTGTTAAAATCAGGTGTTAGAATCTATCATAATTTAATTGATAACTAGGAGTGAGGATAATTATTATTGGTTGTTATCTATGAATAGTCGTTGACTCATCATCATTATCTAACTCATTATTATTATTTAAGGAAAACCACATTAATGTTGATTCCTAAGGAGGTAAATTTTCACTTTTACCAAATATCTTTAAATCTTAAGTCATTAACTTATTTCTTTACATAACATGTTCTTAACTATTAAAAACAATTTCAATTTTTACTTTTCAAAAAACAAAAATTATATATATAACACTTATATTTATAATTTTTTTATAAATATGAATGAATGGATATATTATATAAGAAGGAAGTGTGGGCCTTGTGTAACGAATAATTTGGACAATGAATAACAAAGAAAACCATAAGAATGACTAGCAATTATTCCACTGGCTTGGCAGAGATAAACGATGTAAAATTATTCTCGATCATTGTAAGTGTGTGACGGTTCGTTGATGTGGGGTGAATCTTTGATGACCAGTTCTCGCAGGCGTTAATGGTGGGGAATCAGTTGTTAATGGTGGTTGAGTGACTTTAAACGTGTGATAAACATCCAAAGCAGAAGGAGAAGTAAATAAGCAGTAATGGAGGGTTATCAGGATGGTTGGCAGTGGCCCAAAAATGTAACACGCGGTCAATAGCCTTCGGTTATCAAGAAAGAGGCACTGGCGTGGTTAGACGTGTTTACCAGAGCAGAGCTGAAGGGACGTTAAAGGAGGAAGGTGGCACTCATCGAAGAAGTTTCCTAATGGAAGTTGAGGTCAGTGCATTCATGGGCGCTAAGGACGAGACATTATGGAATAAAGCAGGACTCTTAATCTCGGATGAAGAGTTAAGGCACAGAGCTGGTGGAGATAGAGGTAGGGAGTCATGCACAGATTTCTTGAAAGCACATGTTGAATCTTCTAGCACTAGACTAGGAACCCAACTATTAAAAACTCCCAGTTCTGGCCCTAGAGAGGCATAGAGGAGTCTGGGTGATAACGTACAAAAAACACAAGTTGTTCGGGTTAGGATTAGAGGAAGCACTCCACCCATAAGGCAAGGAGATAATCACATAAAAGATGGTGGGAAGTGGGGGCCAAAACCTTGGAAACCAAATAAATCAAAAAGAAGAATGGTACTAGGGGGCGACGTTGGGCTAGAAGAGACTTGTAAATTGGCACTCTGTGCGTTGGTAGGAAGGTTCTCTTACAGATATTTGTGCAGACTGGGAATCCAAGAGTGGGTGACAAATACCTGGGCACTAAATGTGGGATAGACTTCGGAGATTGTGACCCTAACCAGGGAGTGGTTCTGTTTCTTTTTTAACACACCAGAGAACTCAATGAAAATCTTAAAGGAGACTTGGGTCATCAATGGAGGCAGTCTAATGCTAAAGAGATGGAGGGTTAGTTTTGACCCGAGAACTGACTATTTTCAGCATAGACACTTATGGGTCCTTCTTCCTAGATTACCGTTACAGCTCTGGAATGTTAGAGCTCTAGCAGCTATAGGAAATGAGCTAGGTTGATTCATCACTGTTGACGAAGAGGTTCTCAATGGGACTGACAAAAGGATAGGGAAAATCATGGTTGAATTGGACATTCATAGTGGATTATTGGAGGCACTGGACATTGAATGACGAGGGAGGGTTTACGAATAAAAGTTGGACTACATGGGCATCCCCTTCAGATGCTCATATTGTCGCAGAATGGGGCATATGCACAAAGGTTTTCCAGGGTATGTGTCGGAGGAGGAATCTGAGTCTTCCATGCTTAGAAAGTCAACATAATGCGAGTCTCCTGGGGTGGACTCTTTTTGGAGTGGGGAAGGCACTACGACCGAGGAGGAAGCCATGTCTTCACTAGCGCTGGATCCAGATGCTGATAAGCTCAAAAACCTTTTCCCTTCCTTTTACTCCACTTTGACAGCCTTAGATCTTGATAACTTAAAAATTTCAGCGTTTTCGGCATGTGCTCCCCAGCCTGCGATGTATTTACCTATTAGTCCTACTAGAACCATGAGAAGAGTAGAAACACTAGGGACCTCTGATTCTAGCTCGGTTCAGGGGAGTTCTAAACTGACATTACAACCACCTATGGATAGTTTAGGATCTAATGATCATACAACAAAAATTGAAGGGTGGGGCAGGGGGACGTAGGGTTTAAGAGAGTCAGAAGTTGGGGAGAGCTCGTTGGGGGCGTTCCTTGAATCATTGGTCCCATATTTTCGGGATATTGTTTCACCACTACCCCTACCTATCTATAGGGGGTGTGTTGAGGTTGGTCGAAAGATAGACACCTTCTCTGCTAGAACCGGGGGGCGGGATCCAGCCAGCAAGGATAAAGCAGAGAAGTAGGTTACCTGGACGAAGGGGTTGGGGAGAGATGTCTCTCCCTTAATGACGATAAGTGCACGAAGAAATGTGCTTGATAGTGCTAATATTTCGAACAACAATGAAAGTAACATATTTTAATAAGAGGCTCTTAGAGTCATTAAAGCCCTATCCAGGGCCAAATAATGTTACTCCTCTCACTAAACATTAGGGGAGTTGGAGGGGCTCCAAAATTAGCCTCCCTCTGTAGGTTACTGACAAACACTTTTCCTGATATACTTTTTTTCCAAGAAACCCTGGTAGAGGAAGCAAAAGCTAGAGCGTTTGTGATATCTTTACGACCTAGCTGGTTGGTTTGTGTTGTGGACTCTGTGGGTCGTTTTGGGGGCCTCTGTGTGGCATGGGATCCCTTAAAATACACTCTCTCTCCCTTTATAACTTGTGTCAACATTTTTCTGATAAGTATGCTACTTGAGGTTAATCGACCAGTTACATTTGTGAACTATGGCCCATGCTAAGACATAAAAGACTTCTGGGATAAGGCAGTTAGTAACAGTTTGTTAAACACAAAACATCTGATTGTTTATAGAGATCTAAATTTTACAGTGTCTGCTGGGGAAGTGTGGGGCACCAAAGCCTGTCTTGATCCACTGGAAGGGTAATTCAAAGGTATCTTCAAGGATCTTGGGTTATTTGACATAGTTCCTAGAGACTGCTTGCCTACCTGGCGCAATGGCAGAGGAGGGCCAGAGGCCATAGCTAAACGACTGGACCGAGTTTACATGTTAGAGGACCTGATCATGTCGGTTGGGAGACCTAGATCTTGGGTGGATTACCCATTTATCTCATACCATGCTCTAGTCTTCATCCTGTTTGATGATGGCCTTAGGAAAGTAGCATACCCATTCAAGCTAAACTCCATCTGGTTGGGGGAAGTGGGGTTTTATGCTCTAGTTCATGAGGCCATATGGAACTTCTGTGATTATAAGGACAAATCTTCTGCACTTAGAAGACTTTCTTGGAAACTGAAAGATTTGAAAAGTAGAGTGTCTTTGTGGGTGAAAGAACAAAGGCAGATTAAACAACTTAAGTTAGTCACAGTCGAGGAGAAACTAGAGAGCAACTATTGTTCAAAAGATGATAGGATTTGATTCGGTGGAAGTAGATATACAAATCAAAGAGTTAGAAGAAGCCTGAATTAAGCTCCTACTTGCTGAAGAAGAATCGTGGAGACAGAAGAACAGAGCGATCTAGTTACAAAAGTGCGATCAAAATACTAAATCTTTTCATCAATTTGCTAGCCACATGAAAAATCGAAAAACAATATGGGAGATCATTGATGAAAATGGTACATGTCACTCGGGTTAGGAGACACTTTTTTCTGAAGCGGTGAGACATTTAAAAAGCTTTTATGTAGACCCAGGACATAACACAATTATTGAAAAGGTGAACACAATCCAACAGTTCCCATACTACATTGTTGAGCGTGATATTCAGATGTTGGAGAAACCCTGCACCAAAGAAGAAATCCTATCATTATTAAAGGGTTTTTCCAAGGATAAAAGTCTCGAGTCGAACGGGTGGAACGTGGAATTCTTCGTTTGTTTCTTTGACTTGGTAGGGGCTGACATACTGGAAACGATGTAGGAGTCCAGGAGGAATAGAACTATGGAAAGGTCATTAAACTCGACCTTTCTAGTTCTCATCCCAAAAGTGAGCAAGTCCACCTGTTTTGGGGATTTCATACCCATTGCACTTTGTAATCTGGCTTACAAGATTATTGCAAAGATTATAGCCAACATGATAAAGTTGATCCTATCGCAGTCATTATCCGAGGAGAAGTTGGGGTTCTTAAAAGGTAGACAGATTATGGATGTGGTTGACACGGCTCAGGAATGTCTTCACAACATCAAAGTGAAGAATATGAGAGCTCTTATTCTAAAACTAGATCTGCATAAGGCCTATGATTGTGTAAACTAGGATTTTTTTTCGGATGATTCTACTTCGAACGGGGTTTAGACTATTGCTAACAAATTGGATTATGAGTTGTGTTAACACAACTTCCTTTGCGATCTTGATCAATGGCGTGCCTACTCGTTTCTTCCAGAGCATACGAGTACTAAGGAAAGGATGCCCCTTATCCCCACTATTGTTCATTTTAGTGATGGAAAGTCTTAGTCTCCTTCTCAAGAAGGAACAATTAGATGGGAAAATTTATGGGGTCAAGATTTCCAGATTACATAAGATTCTAAATTTATTCTTTGTGGATGATGTCCTAATCATGACTGGTTCTTGTTTAGATGAATGGAAGGAAATAAAATCTATATTGTTTACCTTCTGCAGATCATTTGGCCTGATTATAAACCCACTTAAGTCATCTTTCCATTTCTCTGGTTTACAGGAGGATTGCTTGACTAGTTACAAGGTTCTCTCCCCTTACAAATTTGTGGATATTATTGAAGGGTTTTGTTATTTGGGATTTTTTCTTAAGCCTACTAATTACAGGTTTGAGGATTGGCGATGGATCATCGACAAGTTCGAGAGAAAGATTGGTCTGTGGTGCCATCGTTGGTTGTCCTTAGGAGGGCAATTTTCTCTTGTCAAAGTGGTTCTTGAGAGCCTACCAGTTTTCTGGATGGCGGTGGCCATTATTCTTACATCTGTTCTCAACAAGATTAGAAAATTGATGTTTGACTTTTTTTTGTCGGGAAACAGAACAAGGGAGCGCATCCACCTCTGCAAATGGGAAACATTGCCAAACCAAAATTCTTTGGCGGATTGGGTGTCAAGAATTTATTTGTGTTCAATAGAGCTTTGGCTGCAAATACTTTGTGGAGATGCTTGATGAAGGACAACCTCTGGCAGATAGTGCTAAAGGACAAATACCTCCCCACTACCTCGGTGGTTTCTTGGCTTATATGCTCCACGGTTAGGACACACAATGTCTCAAACACTTGGAGAAGTCTCTTAAATTCTTTGGATGTTGTCACTCACTAGAGTGCTTGGAAACTAGGAACATGCCACTCTATCCATCTAGGAGAAGATGAGGTACTTGGATTGGGTAAGAATTATTTGTTATCGACATATCTTATCACCTCTCTAAAGCATCGGGGTATTCACTACTTGTTTCAGGCTAGAGGATCGGGTAGGATGGGGACTGTCTTGGCACATTGGAAAACAAGTGGGGAGCTAGGAATTATAGGTGTAGAGGCCGATGAATGGGATCTATACTGCCGAGCTTTAGTAAACTCAAGTACATATTTGACTGGTTGCTCGAACTTCCTAATCTTGACCGGGGGTGATAATTCAGGTTTCCTCACAGCAAAAAATGCTTACGAGGCCTTAGCCTCTAAACTTTGGACCCGCAGCACAAGTTAGTGGCACTAATCATTGTGGGATTGGGATCTCGAGCCAAAAATAAAACTATTTACCTGGTTAATGATGGAAGGAAATATTCTCACCTGGGATAATCTGTAGAGAAGAGGATGGTCTGGACCGAGTGTGTGTGGCATGTGTTTGCAGGAGTCTAAGACTGTGATACACATAATGATGCATTGTAGTTTCACTCAATAGGTGTGGAATCAGTTTCTTAAAGCCTATAACTTAACCACTATTTGGACGAGTTCTTCTCTTCAAACCAGCTTTAAAGAATGGTCAAGAAGATATCCATCTCACTCAACGCTGACATCCATCATTTGCTGGCATTTGTGGTTGGAACGCAACAAGGTTATATTTGAAAATGGTCGATCTTCCACTTTTTTGGTCCTGCACAGGATCTTTGGGTGCCTAGGGTCCACTCAGGTACAAACTCTCCCATCCAAACCCCATCGAACACCGCCAATACTGAAGGAGGGAGTCCCTGCATGGTGGTTTGACGGGGCTACTCAAGAACATGGCTAGAAAAGTGGATCGGGAGGAGTCATCAGGTTAAATATACATACAAAATTTAGATGGATGTTAAATTGTGTCTCAGGTACGAACACAAGAGCTGAATTATTGGGAGCTTGCACTTTGTTAACTTTGGCATCTCGGCTACATCTCTTGGACCTCCAAGTATTTGGGGACTCAATATTTTTCATTAACTGGTTAAATCAAAATTGTGTCCTTCAGGTCCTAAACCTGGAGTGTTGGAAAGATCAGATAAAACACCACCTCAAAGATTTCATGACTCTCGAATTCGCACACATTTTCAGAGAATATAATCGTAAGGCAGATGAGATTTCCAAAAGAGATCTGCAAAATCAGGAAGGGAAAATTATTTACTACCAGATAGAATATGGGCATATGGGTTCTTTGTTGTTTCTAAATCTCCTCTGATGCTTCAAAATTCCTTGGCATAATAGTCAATTTTTTTCTTCAGTTATTTTGTCCGGTTAGAAGAAAGGCCAACTACATCTTTGTCAGTAGGGAGTCTTATTTCTCTTGGTATCATTGGAGGAAACCCTGCCTATTGTATCAAACCGGTTTGGTAGAGATAAACCCTGCCTACTGTATCAAGCTAGGAAAAGATTCACTGGCTAGTGGGGATAGTAGTACGTGTCACCACCTCATGAACTTCTCTTACCTAGCTGGGATAACCCTACCCTACCCTACTAACTACTACAGATAAGAATAGTACATACCCAAGATAAGTGTAGTATGTGAGATAGTAGTACGTGTCACTACCTCATGAACTTCTCTTACCTGGAGTAGCTCATCCAAAGAAAAATAAGTATATTCCCACATAAGAATGAGTAGCAATTATTGTATGGTTTCCACCTTTATTCATGATCCAAAGGAAAAGTAGGATATGTTCACAAAAAAATTGAAGAAAAAGAAAATGCCTCTCTTGGTAAAAATGGAAAATGACAAAGATTATTAAGAAGAGGAGAAAGATTAGTAGACGGGGTTATCGAAGCAGGAGGAGAACCATTAGCACTCTGAACCGAGCGTGCTATATCGTTCTTCAATGGTGGAGGAATTGTGTCAAGGGATGAAATGGAATCGCCATTGGTGAAGGAATTATGAGGGATGAAATGGAAATAATTTTGAATAATGTTTTATTATTTTTGGAACTCTACCCTTGTTTATGGTAGTTCATGAAGCTCACATTGGTTGGGGCACTCATACAATACAGGTGTAATCGATTGATATTTCATTTGTAATAGATTGATCTGTTTTTTACATTACAAAGCACTTTCTTCAATCTTTATGTTTACATTTTCAAGAATTCGATCTCTTTATTCTAGTGTTTATTTTTATTTTTTTAATTCATCTGTGTATATATAATACTAATTATTTTTATAACTAGTTAATTAATTAACACCAAATTTTTTTATGAAAGTTTCTTACAATTTTTTTTTACCATAAAAAATATTAAAACAAATTAATTAATTCTTTAAAATCATTTTTATTAATATTTAATATATTAAATTTGATCTTTGTAATTGGTAATCTTCATTATCATCATATAAATGTATATTTTTCCGCAAGAAAATTGCACATTATATTAAGATATATAATCTGTTCACATTGTCAAAAAACTATTACAGTTAAAGGCCTTGCCTCGAGAAATATCCACCGCCAAATCCACTAGTCATATCAAAGAGGCTACATAATACAAAAACATCTAAGGTGATTGTCCAAAACAATAGGAAAAAACGTTTATAAATAAAAGATTTTGGTCTTTACAAACATACCAAAAAGCTACCATCATATAAGATTCCTCATAGCTAGAGTCTACTAAAATATCAATTAATACAAATTTAAAAAGTGTCTTGATCCCTCATGACCATCAACCCACTGATTGTAAGATGTAGCTCTAGGACGCTCAGTAAGGGCCTTTTTGGATAATATATCAGCCTCATAGTTCTCTTCTTTGTAGACATGTGCAAAGGTGATGACTGAAAAGTGCTTGAAGAGTTCCTTTATCCTATCCTTCCAGCAGTCTATAGAGATTACATGTAGAGATCCTTTGTTATTAAGCTAGTCAATTACAATTTTGGAATCACCTATGACATGGAAATCTGTGATGGAAAGTCTATGAGCCAATGAAAGAGTAGCCCAAGCACCCAAAATTTTCTCTCTTGTGTTTGTTACTCCTCCACAATCGAGATTCCACCTATAGACTGAGTGTCTGTTAAGCTTAATGACTCCACCGCTCGACTTAGTTCCCCATTCATTTTAGCTTCCCCATCAAACCATCCTATGATTCTATTAAGTGGAAATATATGGAAAGAATGTCTAATGGAGTGTTGAGTTTCCTGTGGGCTATGGCTTGTCACTGCTATAGTGGAGAGATAAAAGACCTTCTCCAAATATGGAGACCTTGACTCAAAAATTGTCAAGTTTCCTTCAATCCAAATGAACCAACATATGAATGTTGGCAAGGATGAAAGACTATGGTTCTGAATGGCCCAAAATGAAAAACATTCTTTCACTGTAGTTCCTGACCACCCTGTGGATAACCTGTAATGTTCTTTGATCTTTTTCCAAACAGTATGAGTGAAAGGACAGTGTACAAAGAGATGAAAAAAAAATTCCTCATTTCCTTTGCATAGGTGACAAAAACCTAGCCCATACCAACCTCACTTGTGGAGATTGTTCCAAGTGAGTAATTTCTCTTCAATGAGAAGCCCGATAAACATTTTTATCTTTTTTGGTCAATCCCAGCCCCACAATTTTCTCCTCCAGCCTCCAATTTTGTTCTTCCACAGCTCGGCTCAAACCTGAACAGTCATCACCTGCCCACCTTAACTCGTCCTGTCTGTCGGAAATAGCCATGCCAGCTCCAATCAATCTCATCCTGTAACGGTCCCATTCAGAAGAAAAGTTGCCCTTCAGTCCCAAATTTATGTTGTTAATCCAATTGGAGCATATCGACCCCTGAAAAGGAGCCCGACTATATTGAAAGAGAAAATAAACATTTTTTCTATTTAATCGGGTAATCAACTCTGCAGAAAGAAATGAATCCTTCCTCGTCCCCAAAATTTCATCCTTTCCAATAATAATAGAATCACCCGCACCCGGTTTCCGAGAAAGCCAATGCACAATCAATGGTAAAGCATTCCGAAGATTCTTCCATGTTTGGGAACCAAAGGATGCAACTAGCATGGCTGAGCGTAGTCAGGTTGTCACCAAAATATGTGGGAAGTATTTGTCTTTCAATACCCGCTTCCAAATACCTGGATGCATCAATCCGCGCCACAACAATTTTGCAACCAATGCTCTTGAGAAACAGAAGATGTTTCTAAGCCCCCAACCGCTGAAATCTTTAGGTCTTGCAATAGTCTCCCAACTGCATAAGTGAAAGGTTGAATATTGTTTAGTGCCAGACTAGAGAAAGGAAAATATCAGTTTACGGATTCAGTTCATAACTGTGGCCTGGATGTGTGCCAAATCCAACCAATACATCGGTTGGCTTTCGAGCATTGCCTTTATCAAAACATATCTACCTCCCAACAATAGAAAGCAATTGCATCAGTGTCGAATTCTATTCTCATATTTCAGCAATAGCCACTGCTAGTCTGCCACCTTGTAGCTATCCATCTTTAAAAAAACCCAAATATTTAAACCCAGCCGAAAGACTCAAGAAACCAAAATGAAACAATGAATTCAAATTATTAAGAAACCTCTGTTGTACACCAAAGTGTAGGAACATTGACTTATTAACATTGATCTCCAATCCAAAAGCACCACAGAAAGCATATAAAAGAGTGTGAATTTCCTGTCATTCAGTAAAAGAATCTTTAGACATAATAAGCAAATCGTCCACAAATAAGAGATGGAGAATTATTACCATCCTAGAAACCATTATACCTGTCAACTTCCCTTCTGAATGAATTTTTTTTAGATAGAGGCTCAAACCCTCCATCACAAGGATAAACAACAGAGGAGAGAAAGGACATCCCTGGCGCAATCCTCTGCCACTATTAAAGAATTGTATAGCCTCCCCGTTGATCAAAATGGAAAATGATGTTGAGGCAACACATCCCATAATCCACTTTGTCATAAGATGTTGAAATCCACAATGAATAAGCATTAGCCTTAGATAATCCCAGTTAGTGCAATCATAAGCCTTTTTTAAATCCAGCTTCAAAATAACAGCCTGGAGTTTCTTTACTTTAATGTTGTGAAGGCACTCCTGTGTTGTTCCAATAGCATCAAGTATATGTTGACCCTTTAGGAACCTCAACTGTTCATCGGAAAATGTACGAGAGAGAATTGGTATGATTCTCCTCACTATTATCTTAGAAATAATCTTATAACAAGATTGCACAGAGCAATAGGATGAAAGTTGGAGAAGGATGAAGGATGATTGGTTTTTGGAATAAAAGCTAAGAAAGTAGAGTTGATCGGACGAAATACTTCACCACAAATTCTAGTATCCTCAACCATAACAAGTAAATTTGGGCCAACCATCTCAAAGAAGTGAAGGAAGAATTCGACAGTCCACCCATTCGAGTTGGGACTTTTTTCCTTGGAAAACCTTTAAGAACCTCTGAAAGTTCCTCAAGTGTAAAAGCCTATTCTAAATATGAGACTTCTTCCTCCATAACAAGATTTGGGTAAAGACTAATAGTATCCAACTATGCACGCAAATTTGGCTGCCCCGAGTCTTGAAAAAAAGAATGAAAATATGATACAACTTCATTTTTTAATGCATCCTGGCCAGAGTGAACTCTGCCATCCCCATTAGTTATGTCCCAGAGATGTTTTTTATTTATCCTGTAGCTCGTAAATATGTGAAAAAACTTAGTGTTATTATCACCACTCTTAATTCGGATAGCCCTACACTTCTGCCTCCAACTTTCTTCTGCGGCCAAAATGAATTTGTTGTGTTCCGCCAACAACAAACCCAAACGATGGTCTAAATAAACAGTGAGAGAACCTTTATATTTCTGTACATAAAGAAATTCCAAATCAGCTTCCAACCTTTTTATAAAATCCTGATCCTGAATACGTTTTTCTTTCGACCAATATTTGACATGACTTTTAAGAACTGTAATATTTTCAACTAATCTTCTTTGTGCCCCTTCAACTAACTCAAAACGAGCATCAAACCAAACTTCACTTGCTAACTTTGCAAAATAATCATCTCGTAACCAAATTGGATTGAACTTAAAAGGGTGAGTTGTCACCTGTAGACCAATATCCAGTTGTAGAATAATAGGAGCGTGATCAGAAAAGAAAGGAGATTCCACCCACGATATATACCTCATAGTTGGGCCAATCAAATCCTCCGCCACAAAAAATCTGTCAAGTCTTTTATAAATACTGGAATCTCCAATTCTACCATTACGCCACGTGGGAACCAGCTCAGCCAGAGCCACATCCACCAAAGAAGAACTATCAAATAAGTCCTTGAAAATGATTGCCAAAGGGTCTGTCAAGGCTGCTAAACCCCAAATCTCATCTGAGTTTAAGATGAAGTTTAGGTCCCCTGCCAAAATCAAATCTGTATGTGCTAACAAACCCCCATCTTCTAATTTTTTCCAGAAAATATTTTGATATGTGCAAGGACCATAAAAATTCAGAAGTGAGAGCCTCCTTTTATCAACTAGACTGGAACCTGTCAAAGAAATGCCGCCACAAGTGAGAACAGGAGAGAAAACAAAATAATGTGGGTCCCATGAAACGAGCAGGCCCCCCGAACTACCAACCAAACTAATTGTACAAGACATCCATTTCGGCCTGAGAGCAAACATGAAATCCCTTGCCATTTCTTTAGTCGTTAATGTCTCTTGTAAAAACATAACATGGGGTGAAATATTAGAGAGGAGCCTGCGCATAGAGGCCAATTTTAGGGGTCCTCCTACCCCTCTAATGTTAAGAGAGATAAGAATCATGACTTTGCTGTTGCGAGGGATTTAATGCCTCTAAGCGCCCCCTGGTCAATAGTAGAGTGTGAAAGATTAGCCGGCAAAGAAAGGTTTGTACCCATTTTTTTCAAGCACTTCTAGTGTTAACAGGAGATAACTCGAGTCCCAAACCCCAAGACCAAGCAAGATCCTTACTAGATGAAAATTTTGAAACAACAGGGTATGTAGTCACAGTATTGGGGTCCCCCCAAACCACCCTGGATTTACCTAAAAAAGTCAGGATAGGAACAGGACAAGTAACCTCCCTATAGGAAGGTACTAATTTGGATAACAATCTATCCAAAGAGTGCTCACTAGCTGTGGGTTCACCATAACCAGGTATGAGGGGTGAGCCTTCTGTCAATAACAGTTCAGTATGTACAGAGTTAGTCGAAACATAATTATCCACAATAGAAGAGTGAGGCTGACACTCATCTAAGCAAGTAACCGAAGAAGTAGAAACAAACTCAGGAATAGTAGCTAACTCCTCTAGAGCTTTAACCAGCGCCTCAGTCTTATCAGTCACCTCAGAAGCAAAAGTCTCTGCAGAAAAAAAACGAGTCGAGATGATCTCTTTCCCATGCAGATAATGTACAATAGAGATAAGTAACATAAAGTATCAACTTACCAACAAAGGTAGAGTTCGAGGATGGTGGACTATCCAAATCCCAAGCTCCCGGATAAGAACCCTACTCCAGTGCCTTCAGCTCCGGTGAGTAGCCATTAGTAACAGTCTCCTCCGAGAGTGTCTCATCAAAGGGCACTCCAAAAGGATGGTGACAGTCCTTTCTAAGGTGGTCGGTTTGTCTACAGCGCAAGCACCGGAACGAAATCCCAAGATAATCCGATCTCTGTGCAAAAACCATGCTGCGCCACTCAATATCCAATGTTTCCAACAACCCCCCATGGACATCCACCTCCACGAGGATTTTTTCCATTCTCCTGTCCCTTGAATGCAAAGTATCCTCGTCAATCTTAATGAAGCGCCCTAAGACATTTCCTATGGCCTCCATGGATTTTGTATTCAACAATTGCAATGACAAACCTGAGAGCAAGACCCAAAGATGACAAAAAATGAAATATTCAGTCGTCGGGTCAAATTTGAATCTCCACCTCTTCAACATAAGACTTCCACCTTAAAAAAACCAGAAACTAACTAAAATCTTCGCAGAGTCTTCAGGATTATTAAAGATGAAACCAAACCAACCCCTTGGTAAGGTGAGAAGCACCGAAGAATACCCTAGAATGGGTTCCCAAGTAGCCTGCATCCACTCCAAAACCGAAAGTTTGCAGAGCAAGCGATAAGCCAGCCTACCCACCAACGCACACATGGCGAGTGAACATGACTCTTCCAGCCCGATGTCCATTCCCAACACCATTGAACGCTTTGTTCTTTTGGGCTTCCACACCCTTGCTGAACGCTTAATGGAGTGCCTCTTCCCCGAAAAGCCTTGAACCAATGACTCCAAAGGCGACTTAAGATAGGTCGTGTTCCTATCTAACAACTCAAAAGAATCATTTGCTAAAGAACCTAAAGTGCTATCTGCATGGGCTAAGCCAACAACACTCTGAACAATCGTAAATAGAACAGAAACCCACGTAACCTCCTTGCGAATAGTAGAGCACGACCAGGGTGGCTGAGAAATAGGCTTAGGAACAATGAGTAGTGAAGGATGAGTCTCTACCAAATGTGTTGAAGGAACATACAAAGAGGCATTAAGTGTTCCATTAATTCCTCAATTTTTGCACATTTCATCGACCGTCGAGAGAAAACTAAAAGATCATGAGTTCAAATCAAATAAAAATCTTTCTTAAATTATGAGGACATATTGTACCACTATAACATTTAAACATGGCATTGTTAACAAAATGCAATAAAACCAATGTGCCATTTACACATTCATTATCATCATATAAATGTATATATAGCTAAAAGATCATGAGTTAAAATCAAACAAAAATCTTTCTTAAATTATGAGGACATATTGTACCACTATAACATTTAAACATGGCATTATTAACAAAATGCAATAAAACCAATGTACCATTTACACAATATAAGAAAATTCTTAAATTTTTTATCAACCATCAAAAAATATATAAACATTTAAAAACAAATTCTATTAATTTATATATATATATTCACACAGAAAAAAAACAGATCCATTGTTATTCTACTAGAATCAAGTGTTCTTTCCATTTTACAAAAAAGTTTATATGATCTATAGATCACTAGTGATCTTCGAGACTAGATAGTTCCACTATACTATCTGCAATTTCATACAGAATTGCTTTTTTCAGCTGTCAAGAGCTTACATATCAAAAAATTTCATCAAAAAGGAACTGTAATCTTCTTTCTATTGTCCAGTTACATAGTAATGCAACTTTTAGAAAATCTTAAAGCTATATTTATTTACAATATTTCCATTGAAGATCTCCTCATAATAAAACCAACCCATGGGACTGTCCAAAGCTTTTTTGGATAGAAGATCTGCCACTGTATTGAATTCTCTATGGATATGCATAAGTTGAATATCTTCAAATCCCGCCTTTAAGCTTCTAATATGTTCTTTCCAATTGTGTAGGTATATCAGGTTTAGATTTGAGCAATCATTAATCCGGTCAATAGTGACTTTGGAGTCACCAACAACCATCAATTTGCATATGGACAATCTTTGTGCAAGAAAAAGAAGCCCCCAAAGACCCAAAAAATTTTCCTTCATATTATTCCCTTTTCCTCCTGCAAAGTGTGCTTTATAGCTATGATTAGAACTTAATTTAATATATATCCCAGCTCCACAGAAATCATTTACAACAACACCATCAAAGAAACCTATAGGTTTATCATAAAAAAAGATTGGGCTGAGGATATAATCCACTTTGTTCACTTCTTCCATTCCTTTAAGTTCTTTAATATCAAGTAGAATCTTGGTTATTAATCGAGAGTCCTCTCTTTGCCAATTCTCAAAAAGCATTTTATTCCTATATTTCCAAATTCTCCAACAAACCAGAAAAGGTATGTATCTCAACTTTGGGTAACTAGTAAACCAGTGGAGTAGATTTCCTTCTAGAGTAGAAAGATTCTAGGCATCTGAAAACTTGAGGGAACTTAGAATTTCTTTCCAAATATATTGAGTGTATTCACAATGAATGAAAAAGTGGTCAGATGTCTCATCATATTTAAGACAAAGATTGCAAACAACAAGTCCAACACCTCCTCTTTTTCCGAAATTTGCACCAATGAGGATACGATCCTTCAAGCATAACCACATGAAACAAATAATTTTTCTCTGTAAGTTAACTCTCCATATTGCTTTATACCACCAGCAGGAACCTTCATTATGTGAATTACTAGCTATGCATTGATAAGCTAGATTTGTTGTGACTATTCCAGTAGTCTTGTTCCATGACCAAACAAGTTTATCTTTTGTGTTATTAAGTGAAATTTCGCTGCTCTTCAATATTATTATATAACTGTTCCATTCATCTGACAGAGTTCCTGATAATCCTAGCTGGTTGGGACTTTTCCAAATAGTAGAGGTGTTGTTTGTAGTTGATAAAGCTGCTTGAGCAATGGAAAAAACTGTTAGGGTCCTAACCCGCACATAGGTAGAACAATATATTCGGATGTAATAAAGGTCAATATTAATAAGGCCTTGCAATAAAATAGAATAAGTCAAATGTAAGAAGACCTAATAGAAGCTTCCGCTTCTAGAAGGATCTTCCTCTAGATGCTTCTTTTGATAGACATATTTAGTATAAATAGGAGTCGAGGGTATGAGAACCCTAGCTTGGATATTATTGTAATAGAGCTCTACTCAATTGGAGGTTTCCCCCTCGAAGAGGCCCATGAACATTGCTTTCAAAATCACAATGTTATTTCTATTTTTATTCTTATATCATTTCAGTGTTATTTTGGTGATTGTTCTGGTTATATTGTTGTTATTCTGCCATTTCTAGCATTTCACTTTTGTTCTGCATACTTTTTATATCTGGTATATTACAAGTGGTATCAGAGCACTTTCCTCGGCAGAAAGTGTGGGTTAAATTTTTTTCCAGGGTAGAGACGTATTCCGGCGTCTTTAAGCCACAAAGATCAGTGGTTACGCGCATAAACCTGCGGTTGAGGGATTCATACACGCAGGAAATACAAGTGGTACTTAAGCGCACATCTATTGGCCACCCTTGTAACCCCTATTGGTACCCCTTCGAGTGGTAGCGCATCAAACAACACCTATGTACGGATCGGCCTAGATTACTTGAAGCCCTCTTTAGATAAACCGATCGGCTGCCTGACTGCTATAGTGCCACCGAGAACAACACTCGAGAAGATACTCTCTAGTACCTGGGTAGTCGGGTAGTACGGCTAAGGGTACGGTCTATCCTCCTTAGTTAGTGCACTGATATATTGGGTCGAGTACTACTGTTGGACCCCGCGTATATCCGAGAGATATAGCACAAGGCAAACCCTTGTCTGTAGAACCCTTGAATACCTAACCCTAGGGGACAGAAACATAAACAAATTAAAACATACAAGATCTATTGCCACGCAACTGTGTTCAGGTTGCCAAATCACTACACATTTCTTCTTGGTTAAGCATTTGGGTATTTCATCACTGCAGTATTCTTCAAATCGGAGTATAACTCCGCAGGTCTAAAAAAGAAAAACCGGAGTATAACTCCACAGTTGTAAACAAAAAAAAAAGTCTGGAAATTGTTTCACCATTATTTGAGACCTATTCCATTGGATTCATCTCTTTGCCCTTATCACATTCATACATATCATTTTTTGACAAAATTTTTGACCCCACACGCCCCTTTTTGGTTCCCTCGTCCTCATGGCCCATACCCGTATCCAAGACTTGGAAGCTCGCTTCAATACCTTGCAATCTAGCCTCACCGAGACCCAACAAGAAGTGAAACTACTTAGTGCCAATGTTGTTGCCATCAATACAACCATGCAGTCCTCAATGGAGGAAATCAAACAAGACCTGAACACCCAGCTTGAATCTGTCTTTTCGTCACTCTGCACCAAGCTTCATATCCCTATAGATAACCCTTCCTCTAACTCACCCCCACATACTGAAGGTGAACATTCCTCTCATTCCCATAACTTTCAACACCATCACTTTCAACGTGATCTACGCCTTCCACGGATGGATGTGACCAAATTTGATGGCTCGGACCCCACTGGTTGGGTAACCGAAATGGAACATTATTTCTCTTTATACGGCATTACAGATGACTTGGCCAAACTCCGGTATGGTGTTATCCATCTAGATCAAGAACATTGACAATCGTGGCAATGAAGAAAAACTTCCTGTCAAGGGTATATTGCTTGGACACACTTTGTGGCAAAGCTTTATGAACACTTTGACACTGACACCAACCATTTGGGCCATTTGACAAAGTTGAAACAATCAGGAACAGTGGAAGAATTTATAGCTGCCTTTGAGCGCCTGGATTTTCGAACAGAGGGCATGTCTAATACCTTTTTCTGAGAGTGTTTTATCAGTGACCTCAAGGATGAGATTCGGGCCCATGTCCTCATGGCTCGGCCTCAGAGTTGGGTGGAGGCTACTAAAAGAGATAAAGAAGCACAACAGGTTATATCTTATCAAAACCAAAAACCCTCCTTTATCCCTCACCCTAAACTAGTAAATCCCACTACTCCCTCCGCTCCAATAAAGATCCAAAAATTGACCAGGGCTGAAATGGTTGAACGCCAACTCAAAGGCCTTTGTTATAATTGTGATGAAAAATATTTCCCAGGCCACAAGTGTAAGGAACAAAATCTTTTTATGGCCATCTCCAAGGATATTTCAGAAGAGGATGTTGAAACTCCCCTTGTGTCTGAGTCACCTGAAACCACTGACATAACCCCTCCCTCAGACCCTCTCGAAGTAGAACCGGTCATTTCCCTCAATTCTCTCACTGTCTTCTCCGCTCTCCAAACCCTCAAGCTAATCGGTTACATCAAGCATCAGAACGTCATCATTCTGGTTGATAGTGGAAGCACCCATAATTTTATTCATCGCCACATTGCCCAAGAAACTCATTGCTACATCCATGCCGTCAATAATTTCCAAATCATGATTGCCAATGGTGGCTCCATGAAATGTGGAGGGTGTTGTGAAAATGTGCGTCTTCAAATTGGTGACTACCACCTGAAATATCATATGTTTGCTATTGACATGGGCGGTTGTGACATTGTGTTGGGTGCAGACTGGCTAAGGACTTTGGGTCTCATTCTCATCGATTTTAAGGAATTAACCATGCAATTCAACCAGGAGGGCCACCAATATAAGTTCCAAGGCATCATCGCCGGTTCACTTGAGATCATTAGTTCCCATCGCATGGAAAAGCTACTCAAAAAAGGTCATTATGGTGTTATTGCCCAACTCCATGCTATACAAGCAACAGAGACACCCTCGGTGCCACAAGACCTCCAAGACATCTTTTATAAACATCAAGTGGTCTTTTCCACTCCCCAAGAACTCCCTCCTTCCCATGGTGTTCATGATCATTCCATTCCCCTTGTACTCGGAAGCCTTCCTCCCAATATCCATCCGTATCGTCACCCCTTTTCCCAAAAAAATGAAATTGAGAAAATGGTCCAAGAACTCCTTAATGTAGGTGTTATCCGCCCTAGTATGAGCCCCTACTCTTCTCCTGTGGTTATGGTCTTGAAGAAAGAAGGTTCTTGACAAATGTGTCCTGACTTCCGTGCCCTCAACAAACTTACCATTAAAGACAAATTTCCCATTCCTGTCATTGATGACCTCCTGGATGAATTGAGTGGCGCCCAATTATTTACTAAACTTGATCTTTGTTTGGGCTACCACCAAATACGTATGAAAGAGGCAGACATTTCCAAGACTTCCTTTAGAACTCATGAGGGCCACTATGAGTTTTGGTCATGCCCTTTGGCTTGTGTACTGCCCCATCCACCTTCCAAAGCCTCATGAATCATGTCTTCCATCCTTTTCTCCGTCATTTTGTCTTAGTTTTATTTGATGCTATCCTCATCTATAGAAAAACCTGGATAGACCATCTTGCTCATGTGGATCGAGTTCTCCATCTACTCTCTCAGCACTAAATTTTCCTAAAACAGTCTAAATGTGCTTTTGGCGCCTCATAAATAGAATACTTGGGTCATCTGGTTGGCAAGGATGGCATCGGGGTAGATCCTAAAAAGATTGAAGCTATGCAAGACTGACCTCACCCAATGACTCTCAAAAGCTTGCGTGGATTTCTGGGCTTAACAGGGTATTATTGCAAGTTTGTTAAGAATTATGGAAAGATTGCAACACCTCTCACTGCCCTCCTAAAAAAGAACTCTTTCACTTGGACTCCAGCCACTGCTCAAGCTTTTCAAACCTTGAATATGGCCATGTGCACCACTCCATTCCCGCCCCTTCCTGATTTCATAAAGATCTTTGTCCTAGAATGTGATGCCTCAGGGAAAGGAATTGGTGATGTCCTTATGCAAGAGGGTGATCCGGATTATTTTCGGCACGAAATGAGAGCGGGGATATAATAAAGAGATGTACAGAGATATTGCAGATATTCAATAATATAACATAAATGTATCAGAGACGCAACCATAAACACAGATATACAGTAATACACGATTTCTATTAATCAGAGAAGTAATACGAGTATAGAAATCACAATTGAAGAACAGCTAGAATGGTGGTAGCTTATCTCTGAGGATAGCTGGCTTCTCGCATTAAGTGAAGATGATTACAATGAATTTCTGAAGGCCTTTTTACAATAAGCGGGAATGCCCAAAGTCCTAAACATCCAAAACCTAACCCTAGGAGATGGAAGTGCCAAAGTCATGTGGGCCCCATTCAGGTAGAGCACGTCAACTTCCCGGGGTCGTAATAACTGCATCTGATCTCGTTTTAGGCGATAATGATAGCTCGTTGGAAAGGTGTTAGCCGAGATTCATTTTGGGAGAAATCGTACCTTTGGATATCATTGGGAACCTTTATCTAAAAAAAAAAAAAAAAAAACTTTCATTTGGGCCCTCGAAGTAATACGGAACAAAAGGCTCCTACTAAAAATAGTAAATTGCCAAAGGTGCCAGTATGTTTTGGGCGGGTTGGAAGGTGGGTGGCCACCTATATCCACTGGATCAATCCCTCCCTCCTTAGGAAGCAATGGTCTCCATTGCGTTGGGTTCCGAGGAGGAGAGCTGATTCTTGAATCAGATCTTGGTGATCTGCTTGCCCTTCTTGGAAATTAGGCGTTGCTTAGCTTGTTGAAGGCTATCCAAACCTTGGTTGGAAGGTTTGGACCAACTTTTAACTTGATCTACGGATATTTTAGATGGTATGTCTGAAGAAATCTTTGTGTGCCAGTTGCAACCTTGTCGACACCTTTTGTTGGATAGAAGGTGCTTGGGCGAAATTTTGTGGTGGTTGCGATTATCATTTTGTTTCTTACACAGGCAGTTAGCAGAAGATGGAATTTTGTAGTATGAGGATACTACCTTGCAGCACTGTTTAGGTGGGGCGTTAGTTAGGACACCCTCTGGTATCCTGTAGAGATGACCCCAATTAATAATGACCTCTGAGTTGAGATTCATAAATAGCATGGCGTTTCCGCATATATGTTGTAAAGGAACTATCATAGACATCCGATTGGAAACATCCATGTACCTCATCCCTTGAAGGGTTGGATCACATTATGACAATTGTGTTTTATGTTGACGAAGATCTCGTCCTTGGCAGAGCCGCAATCTTGTATGGTTGTAGGTGTGGTGTTTTCGACAATCCCAATTTGTTTAGCGACCTCTGTGAGATGGGAGTTCTTTTTAGCTTCCAGCTATCAACAATAAAATGTAATAGAGTCCCCTTCACCAACATCACATGTAGATGAAAGGCGGCTCCCCTCTTCTAGATCTAATGGTTCTTAGTTGAATTAAACATGGTCGCGACAATATGATGGGAGTCTGCATCGATAGTCTGTCACTTTACGATTATTTTGAGTCAGTTCTGAATGGGAGTTCAGCTCCTTGTCTTTGAATCACAAAGCCCTGTGAAACATTTTAGTACGACATTCCTTGATTATTTGTACCCGGAAGTTTTGTGGGAATCACACCATTTTTCAGTGTCATTATTTGTTGTTTTTTCCGTGGCTACTTTTCCTATATCTTCCATTTGGTTTTTAAAGGAGGCCCCATTTATTAGGAACCGTCTTTTTTCATACTTTGGATTTATTTGTGGATTTGCAGATCAAGATTCCTCATTTCACCAGTGTAAGTTTCTGCTCAATTTAACAACATATCAATGTGACCTTAGAATTGATAGGATGTCAGAGAATCCATTTCAGTCTGGATGTATCACGTATTAGTAGGGCCCTGTGCTGAGGCTGATATCACTCGGAGTCTTTGAGTACCCATCTTAGTACATAAGGTATGGAGCTATTGGTGAACTCTGGACTGATTGGCCCTTCTCTTGCGTAGTGTGGTCCATCTCATGTAGTAGTCCTCATAGTTGCCAACGAGGGGTAAGGTATTGTTCAACTACGCATCCACAAAAATTGTAAAGTAGACTTAAAATTGCATATGGCTGGAGGACTCCTCCATGGAACTCTGCTCCTAGTAAGGTTCCCACCAATATTTGACATGGGAGCCTTAAGTAGTTTGAAGGTGATCTTTTCCTTGTCCGAAGAATTATGAACAAAGAATAACCTTCTATGATTTAGCATTTATCTAGAACATATGCATCATATTTGACCTTCAAATGTGGGAATATCAAAGAGTGCTTTTGTATCTTGAAAGGGAGGTGCCTCCAAAGTGGCCACATAAAGATGCATGATGCTATCGGTAGGTGTTGAGGGATGTGGGAAAATTCTCCATCTTTTCATCCCTCACAATGCGTGTGAGGAGCTTACTCGAGCAACAGCTGATAGGATCGATACATCCATCCATTTTCTTTTCTTCGCCATTGAGGGTTTCTTGGGTGTCACAGGCGATTGTCCTCAAGAGACAAGCTTGATACCCAACATTCTATACTCTCCGGACCTAAATTCGAGGACATTACCTTGAAAAAGCGATCAAAGGCTGACTGCTCGATACCAGCAGTCCGGATTATTTTGAGCACAAAATGAAAGCGGAGATGCAATAAAGAAATGCGAGGAGATATTGCAGGATATTCAATATGCTCATGAAATGTATGGAATCGCAACCATACAAACGCGGAGATATACGGTAATACGATTTCTATTAATGGGAGAAATGTATAGAGGTAAAAATCTGAGTAGAGAGGCTGCTAGAATGGTGGCGACTTATCACTGAGAATAGATGTAAACGGCTACTACGCATTAAAGAGATGAATTACAATGAATACGAAGGCCTTTTTACAATGATTGGGAATGCCAAAAGTCCTAAAACATCCAAAACCCTAACCTAGGAGATGACATGCAAAGTACAATGAGGCTCTGAAGGCCCTTTTACAATAAACGGGAATGCCAAAAGTCCTAAACATCCAAAAACCTAACCCTAGGAGATGAAGCGCCAAAAGTCATGTGGGCCCCGTTTGGGTAAGTGAGTACGTCAACTTCCCGGGGTCGTAACTTTTGCATACGATCTCCATTTTAGGCGTGTGATAGCTCGTTGGAAAGGTATAGTCGAGGAGATTCATTTTGGGGGATCAATCATTCCTTCGACTATCATTGAGAACCTCGATCTCGAAAAACCTTCATTTGGGCCCTCAAAATGGCCCTGGAAGTTAAAACCTGCTAAAAATAGTAAATTGCCAGAAACATGTTTTGGGCCAGTTGGAGAAGGTGGGTGGCCACCGATATCCACCTGGATCAGAGGGTCGACCATTGGCCTTTACCAGCAAGCAACTATCTGAAAGAAATCTGGGAAAATCAATCTATGAAAATGAAATGTTGGCTATTCTGCATGTCATTGATCTGTGGCACCCTTATCTATTGGGGCAACGTTTCCAAATTAAGACAGACCATCAAAGCCTCAAGTATTTTCTGGAACAATGCGTTTCCTCCCCGGAGCAACAAAAATGGGTGACTAAGCTCTTTGGATATGATAATGAGATCATTTACAAGAAAGGAAAAGACAATGTGGTTGCGGATGCACTTTTTTGAAATTATGAAGATGAAGGATCCCTTTTTTCTCTTTCCTTCATTGTACTAGATTGGCTCCAAGCCATTCGCCAGGAATGGCTACAAGATCCCAAAAGTTCGCATCTGATCCAACAATTGCAGTCCAATTCTCCAGCTTCCCCAGGGTACTCTTGGCTCCATGATGAGCTTCGCTACAAAGGCCATTTGTATTTAAGTAAACAGTCAAAGCTTAAAGCCACGGTACTTTCTGAGCTTTATGCTACACCCACAGCGGGGCAGTCCAGGTTCACCAAAACCTATGACAGGGTCAAATATTTTTTTTTCTAGGATGGTATGAAACAGGACATTTGTAATTTTGTCATTGAATGTGATGTGTGTCAACGCAACAAGGGAGAAACAGTCAAATCTCCGGGCACACTACAACCGCTTCTGATTCCACCTGCTATTTGGAAGGATATCTCTATGGATTTTATTACTGGCTTACCCAAATCGGGAAATAAATCAGTCATCATGGTGGTTGTTGATCGCCTTTCCAAGTATGCTCATTTTTGCACTCTTCAACACCCATTTATAGCATCCACGGTGGCTCAATTTTCATGGATCATGTCTTCAAGCTTCATGGCATGCCGTACTCTATTATATCTAATCGCGACCCAACTTTCACAAGCAATTTTTGGCAAGAACTGTTCAAGCTACAAGGCACCCAATTGCATCTCAACACAACTTATCATCCCCAGACTGATGGTCAAATGGAAGTTGTCAACAAGTGTTTGGAAACATATTTGAGGTGTTTTGCCTCGGAAAAAAAAAATCAATGGGCTCAATGGTTACCCCTAGATGAATGGTAGTACAACACTTCATACCATACAACTACATGCATGACTCCTTTTGAAGCAGTATATGGACATAAGCCACCTTCATTTCTCTCATACTTACCTGGTTTCTCGAAGGTCCAGGCGGTTGACCAAACACTTACAGTTCGAGAGGCTATTCTCCATACCCTCAAAGAGAATTTGGTCATGGCACAAAATCGCATGAAGCAATAAGAAGATCAAGGTCGCTCTGAACGTCAATTTGCAGAAGGGGATCAGGTGTTTCTTCGACTGCAACCTTACAAGCAAACTTCCCTCAAGGCCGAGCATTGTCATAAGCTAGCACCCAAATTTTATGGTCCTTATACCATTCTCAAGCGTGTGGGACAAGTAGCCTATCAATTAGCTTTGCCCAGTCATTTGAAGCTACATCTTGTTTTTCATGTTTCATGCTTAAAGAAGGTGATTGGAACTAAGTGCCAAATTCAAACCAACCTTCCCGAGTTAGCCGAAGAAGGATCCATTTGGTTCCAGCCACAAGCAGTTTTGGACCAGCGTGAGCATCGCCTGCATCAAAGAACCATCAAGGACTTGGCATAAACTAATGATTTAGCAACTAATGACTTGGCGATCCATAAGATGTTCCTAACACCCCATCCACCAAATTCTTTAGGGATGGCAATGTTTTTCCATTTGGATACGTGAAAACATGTTGATTTGTTAGCTCCTCTCCATAAAAAGTTTCCCATAAGATGTTGAATTTTGTGCAGTATAGAGGCGGGAACCTTTGCTAAGCTTAGTCAATAGACATGTATACTTTGGAGCACAATTTTCACTAAAACCAGTCTTCCTCCAAGAGAAAGTCACCAAAATGTCCAATTACTTATTCTCTTTGAAATCTTCTCACTCAGCCAATTCCAATTCACAACTCTATATCCATTAGGTTTCAAAGAGAATCCTAAATATTTCATACCATGCTCGAGATTTATGAACTGTATGTTGAAGTCTGAGGAAAGTCTATGTTTAGTACTGGGATCGATATTTTGGCCTAGAAAAACTAATTTATTACAATTTACCTCCATACCCGAAGTTGTACAGAAAAGAGATAATAATGATTTGAATACCTGCCAGTGTTTATAGTTTCCGTCACCAAGGTTTAAGACATCATCTACAAATAGAAGATGCGATACATAGATTGAGATGGCAACTTTAAGCCCATGGAAAGTTCCTTCATCAACAACTTTTTTCATTAATCTGTTAAGACATTCTATCACCATAAGAAATAACAGTGGAGATAGGGGACATCCCTGTCGTAAGCCATAGAAAATTTTGAAGAAATCGGTGGGAGAGCCATTAATTAAAACCGTCGTGTTTACAGATGTGATGCAAGCCATGATCCATTGTGAAATCTCCCAAGATAAACCAATCTGTGTTAACAATAACCTGAGGAATTGCCAGCTTACCTTGTCATAAGATTTTTTCAAATCCATCTTGAGAATAATTGCGCTTGGATTCTTTGTCTTAGCAGAGTGTAAGCACTCTTGTGCTATGCCAACAACATCGAAAATTAGTCGGTCCTTTAGAAGCCAAACTGTTCATGAGAAATACAAACTGCTAACTTTGTTTTAATCCTTGTGGCAAAATTTTTTGAAATGACTTTGTACACAAAATTACAAAGTGCTATATGCCTGAATTCATGAAAATTCCCAGGTTTACTAACTTTAGGAATAAGTGCGAAGAAGGTGGCATTAAGTGAGACCGGAAAAAAACTAGAAGTTCTGGATTCTTAAATAGCCTTCTGAAGATCTTCACCCAATATTTCAAAAAAGGATTGGAAATGTTCTTGAGTCCAACCGTCAGGGCCTGGACTTTTGTCTTTTGGCATCTTGAATACAGTGTCTTTAACTTCATCAATCGATTCTGCTTTCCCGATCTCAGCGCAATCTGAGTCATTGAAGAAATTTGGCATGTGTGCTAAAACCTCGATCTGGCTTCGAGGGTATTTAGATTCAATGGGACCGAATTGGGACTTGAAGTGCTTGAAAGCTATCTGTTTAATTTTTGAATTAGGTGAATGTGAAATTCCTGATTCATCTTCAATATCCTAGATAGTATTCTGAGATCTCCTCATAATGGCATATTTATGGAAAAAATTATTGTTTTTATCTCCACTGCTGAGCCAAATAGATCGACTTTTGAGTCGCCAAGTATCTTTTTCCATCGTTAGTATCTTATATTTTTCCTGTTTCAGTACTTTTAGTAGTTCCAGATCATCCTGCTCAAAGACTAGTGAAGGATTCTTGTCAAATAAATCTGCCAATCTAGATTCTATATGGAGTAGTTCAGATTGTAACTGTGCTTTATTTTCCCTCTGCCAAAGGATTACCTCTTTTTTTAACTGTTTTAATTTGGAGCACAAAAGTTGTATGTTGGAGGAATTCGACCAATGACTCATTGAACTCCACGAGTGTTTAATGAGTGAAGCAAAATCTTGATCCTTTAACTAGGTGGAATTGAATTTGAAAGGCAGCTTAGTCTTCTGTGAGAAAGTATCCAGTTGAAGGCAAATCGGATTATGATCGGATATGGTAGAGTTTATTACCTAAGACCTAATCTTATAGTTGTTTCTGAAGAAATATTTGTCAATGAGGAAGCGATCCAGTCTCTTTGCAATACCATCTGACCCTGCTCTGCCATTCCGCCAAGTAGGAGCAAATTGAATAGGCTGGACGTCCACCAGGCCCGAAGAGTGCAAGAGATTTGTGAAGAAATTTGTAAGAAGATCTAATCTGGATTAATATCCCCATACTTCCTTCGATGATAAAGTAAAATTAAGATCTCCGCCTATAATCAAGCCTTCTTCATTCAAGAGACTAGAGTGAAGAATGGGTAGCTAGAAGAGTTCCCCGTCTTTATAGGGTGCATAGCAGCTGAGTAATTTAACTTTATCTGTTGACAATTTAGTCTTGCCTTCCAGATATATACCTGCATGGGTATCAAATGCAGACAACTCAGCAAAGGCTGGATTCCATCCACTTAGCAAACCACCGGATCGACCACTAGGATTCAGAGCCACCACATTCCAAGAGGGTACACAATGGAGGAAAAGTTTGATCGCCTTGTCACTGTTAACAAGAGTCTCGTGGAGGAAAACAATATCAGGTTTAGTGTGTTAAAGTAGAGCTTTGAGGGAGGAAAGTTTAAGGGTTCCCCCAAACCCGCGAAGGTTAAGTGAGGTAATTATCATAACGAAACCTGGAGAGTCGTCAAGCTTTCTCTAAGGGCCGGAGAGGGGGTCAAAACAAGACCAACAGATGAGGAACCAGGGAGGGACAAAGTCTGTGGAGGATGTGCCTCAAGTAACAAGGGTTCTAAATCACCAAAGGAGGATAAACCCCCCTCCGTAGCTCTTGGAGGAACTTTTGGAAGACGGGCTTTGGTTTTCTTTCGGACAGTGACGTTTGAACGTAGGGAGGTAGAGGAAAGAAGTGTGGACTGAGTGAAAATAGGTAAGTGTTTAGGAGAGAGGGAAACCACAGAGGTAGGAAAGAGGTCTGGGGCAGAAACTGTGGGGTCAATGAGTGGCAGAAGTGCAGGGTTCAAAAGCCTAGAGCCACGTCCACCTGCCTCAGGGATTTTATCAAACAAAAGGGGTACGTTGTTGTCTATAGGAGCTTCAGTAGAATCCATATAGGAGATAGGCGCAACATCCAAAGGGGATTCAAAATTACCTCTGGTTTGTCGATCAAGGAAATCGACCAAATTATCCAGGTTCTTCAGAAGAAGGTCCCAAAAAGTTCCAAATAAATCTAAAACCCACTTTTCATTACACAGTAGGTAATCAACTTCATCTAGAGTGAGCTTGTTGAAAAAAGAGGGAAAGAACAAGTGCATCTTACCTAGAAAAGTTTCACTGTCGAACGGGCCAACACTAGAAGCTTGAGTATTGGCAACAACTGACGAAGAAGGCTTGAGATTATGTGAAAGCAACCTGGAGCTCGGACACAAAGCCTTAAGATGACATGTTTGCTAGCAAGAATGGCACCGAAAAGGTTCTTTCCAGAAATCGACAGCTTGAACAAAGTGTGTATCACCAATAGTGACATCAATAGAGTCAGGAAGACCTCTGTCCAGATCTAGTTCCACTAGTATCCACACTAATCTCTTATTAGGATGATGAAGAGATGATTCATCAAAGAAAATAAATTTACTGACAGAGTTGGCTAGAGCTTCAAAAATCCGAATGGACCAGAACTCTAGTGGAAAGTCTGGAAGAAACATCCAAATGCTTCTTTTCGAGAAATTCTCCAAAAAAGGACTGAAACCTGGAAACCACTGCTTCAACATTAAAACGCCTTTCCCAAAAATCTACGGCGAGCACAAAATGCGCAGTAAATCGCTTTCAGACAGGAAGTGGAAAACCATCCAATGGTTGGAGAGTAAACTGAACCTGGGGCAGTAACCTAGGATGGGTTTCCACTAAGATAAAAGCCACTAAGAGAGTTGGGGATAATTCATCTTAGCGTAGTATAACTTACCAACCAATGCCTTCTCCGAGAGGCCTAAAACTCAGTCCATAGATAGATCCTAGCCAAGAATACAATAAGGTTTGTCTGCATGTGTTTTCCAACATTTATTTTTCCGGTTTTGACGAGCATGTGCACCCACAACTCGATTGCGTCCGACTCCTTTACAGGGAGAGCGAGGGTTCTGTGTAGTAGGAAATGGAAGCAGAGGGAGAGTGCTAGGAAGGGAAACGAGTGGAATAAAGGCCGCATTTGCGTTGGAAAGAGGAAAGGGCGCTGGATTACCAAGGGGATCTTGGTGGACACGTGAAGAGGGCCAAGTGGGCTAGAAACGATAGGAGTGGAAGGCGCCTGTCGAAAAGTAGAAAGGGAAGAGACTGCAGGCTTAAAATCACTGGCGTGTAGTAGATCAGGTGGGCTAGAAACTGTTGTAGAAGAGGCCACCTATCGAACAAAAGAAGGGGCAGTTAACTCAGGCTTATAGGTACTAACAACATCGGTACTGGGATGACGGGAAAAGGGAACAGTTGTCACTGCAGATGAGGAAAGGGAAGGCGATGGAGCTGTCACCTATTGTTGGTAGTCATACATAAACTTGTAGGTCTCATCTGCAATAAATAGTCGATCTTTAGCCCATAATGCGTCCTCATCAGCCCAGGTAAGATCGATTTTGGTGGCCATACCTTAAAAATCCACCACTCCACGTAGGAAGGAACCATTATGATGCTGGGAAGAGCCCAAAATCTGACAGAGAACCTATACAACAGCTTAGGGACGCCACAAAAAAATGGATCTCCATGTAGGCCAAAAGTGCCAGGTAGGAGAACCCGTAGTAAAGACGTCAGGCGAATCCTGTGGGGCTGCGAAAAACTTCCATGTGGGCCAAAAGTGCCAGGTAGGAAAACCCGTACAGAAGACGTCAGGTGGATCCTCTGGGGCTGCGAAAACCTTTACCGTAGTGCATCTCTGCAGTAACCCTAACACAACTACGAAAACCCAGACCATATATATATATATATATATATTAGCACAGCCACAAATTCGTCGCTGGTGAATGCCGAAAGGTTTCGGCTCGTCTAGAAAATAAAACAACTTGAATCGCTGGGAAAGAGAATCACCTCGGGATTAGCTGCAACTGTCATACATGTTATATTGTTGTCTCAGGATAAATTGGATCTAGCAATATTAAATAAAGATGGCTTGCAAAACCTGAACCGCCAGGATAGAGAAACGGCCCAGAGGTGGACAGAAGGAGTCAGAAGGAGTTGGCTAGAAGGAGGCAGTGTGTCCAGAACGTGGCTGGTGAAGGCCAAAGGTTTAGGTTGGCCTAGAAAATCAAACCCTAATCACTCATATGTGGCAATCAGCTAGCCACCATAGTAAATTTTAAATATGATTAAGTAAAAGTAAAAAAATAAATATGTAAACTGATGTCTTTATAATAGTGAGGAAGTTAGTGGTTGAAATCACAACCATTGATTTATGGGGACTACTAAGAATATTCCATCAATATTTAATCTTGTCCATACAAAACTGATTAAACACTAAAAACCTATTAAATGTGCCCATGATCAATAAGTGTACGTCTTTCAACGTAATAATTATTATATATATATCATGTAACCATTACAATAAATTACATTTTAAGCGTGAAACATTAGACCTTCATTCCTGTGCAAACCACTACATCTCGTACCCGCTAGAAAATGAAGAAAAGAATAATAATATAAAATTAAGAAGATGGTTGAGTAAAGAAAATGGAGAGTCCGTTCAACTTAAACCGTGATGGATCGCTGATGTAAAGGAAAACAAGAAGATTCCTCTTTCCTTCGTTTACATGCAAAGTTGCAAATCACTGACATGTACAATACCATCTCGGACCCGCAAATATCATCTTTAGGGATTTCGTGTTTCCCTCCCGGAATTCAAATATCATCTTTAAGGATTTCGTGTTTCCCACCCAGAACTCATCTTTTGCTTTTTAACTCAAAGAGAACGCAGAAGATAAACGGAAGCTATCAACATCAAAGCTTTAACTGACGTGCAAACCAAACACTGCATTGATGTGAATATCATCTGGGACCTCCAACAGAAGGAAAAAATGACATGGACACTGCATTCATCTTTTAAGGACTTCGATGGCTTGTGACCAGCGAGTTACGGCATGTATATGAAGATCCAAAGAAAATGAAGAATATGTCCACAGAAAAATTGAAGCAGGAGCAGAAAAATTACCAGACTGGGCTATCGAAGCAGGAGGAGGAGAACCACTAGCACACTAAACCGAGCGTGCTATCGTTCGTCATTGGTGGAGGGAACTATGTCAGGGGACAAAATGGAATTAATTTTGAATAATGTTTTATTAGCCTTGCAACTCTGCCTTGGTTTATGGCAGTTCATGAAGCTCACACCGGTTGGGGCACTGATACAAGGCTTAATCGGCTGGTTGCTGCGACCCCTAGGAATCTCCCCGACTTATTCTATTCTGCATAATTGGCCTGGTCGAGTTTTCAAAAGAGCCAATTG
Source organism: Picea sitchensis (assembly GCA_010110895.2). NCBI lineage: Eukaryota > Viridiplantae > Streptophyta > Pinopsida > Pinales > Pinaceae > Picea > Picea sitchensis. The sequence continues at coordinate 71,946 of SNQJ01S0006292.1, read as the reverse complement.
TTTTGCGCTCCAAGCGGATATTCCGTCTGACAGGAGTGACATCGAGAACACTGAAGTCCATTCGATCGAGTTGCACTACTTGGGCGGATATTTCCTCCTCAAGAGAAGTGAAGAGAACCGAAACATGTTATTCATCAACAATAAAATGTGTTATTACATCACTGACACAATCTGGCAGGAACTGCATAGGTTGGAAAAGGTTATCCACTACAGCCTCGTCGGCCCTCCAATCGCCCGAGTAGCAGTCGCGCGCGCCGCAGCCCACAGCACGCGGGCTAAATCTGACGCCGCCGTCGAGGACGCCAATGCTGCAGTTGAGGCTGCCGATGATGCCGCCGCAGGCTCCAACGACAAATACATGCGTCGCAAATATATCGCCCGCTTCGCCGCCAAGGCCAGAGCAGCCGCCGAGGCCGCCGCCGAGGCCAAGGAGGCCGCCGAGGCCGCCGCCAAAGAGTTCAAGAAGGCCGCCGCCGCCGAGGCTAGAGCCTCCGCCGATGCCGAGGCCACCAGCAAGTTAAATACTGTGTTTGTAAAAGGTAACAAACCATTCTGGGCAGGTATGATCACGGGCGGTGTCATGACTTTGGACGAAGTCTTTGATGCGCTCATACTATACAATCAGCATGTCGGCTTACGTCTAAATAATGACTGGTTATTACCAGTCAACTTGTCAGTTTCAGAGGAGAAACTTCTGAAAATTTTAAATTTGTTTGCGTTGTTTCTGCAAACAAAGAAGATGGTGAAGGTACATTGGCTCATTCCTACATTATTGAGCTTTACATCTGCATTGTTGGAGTTTAGCACAAGAGGGAGAGTGTGGCTATATACCTACATCAATGTGTTTTTTTGTCATATGATGCATTTTATCTTTGACCCACTCCCTCGCCCATGGAGGCGACAAGTGTACTCTTTGGGGAAGTGGGTAGAAAATTTAACACCTTGCAATGACATAGAAGTAAAGGTCGTAAGGGGCAATATATCCGCAATCTTCACAGAAGGTGCAAAAGTGGACAAAGTGGACAAAAAAGGTGCAAAAGTGGACGAAGAAGAGGCAATTAGGTGTTCAAACATCACCGAAGGTGCAAACGTCTACAAAGAAAGTGCAATTTTGGTGCCTTTGTTGAACATGGCTTTCGAACCTTCTTTTGGTGTCATTGAAAAGCATGTTTTTTTTAACCCCATTAAGATTACTTGCATCCCCATTAAGATTACTTGCATCTATGTTATAAAATATCACCTGTGTGAAATTTCTGCTCCCAACATTAGTGTGTTTTATGTGAAATGTAAGGATGAAGATCATTTTAGGCACATAATTACATTAGTTTCATGTATAGCAGAGAGTCGTTGTGGGTCTTTGATATCATATAACCCCACCAATAAAAAAGTGCGTGTTCGCGGATTTGAGGAGTCCCTAACATCGTATGTAAATGGTGGGTTTAAATCCATCTATAAATTGGAATTGAAGAATGTAGTTGTCGCTTGATGAGATGTTAGCGATTAAAACTTTTCAAAAATTATATTACAGTTATATTGTCATTATTATTTTCCAACAGAATGAGTTTTAATTAAATAGTTTGAAATATGTTTACAAATAAACGTTTTCTTATTAATTTTTCATAAAAATATTTTAATATTTAGAATGAGTTTTAATTAAATAGTTTGAAATATGTTTACAAAGAAACGTTTTCTTATTAATTTTTCATAAAAACATTTTAATATTTAATATTATTTTTTTATTTTTCCAAGTGTAATTCCGAGATACAATGTAAAATAATTGCTTTCATAAAATATTCTGACATTTAAAAAGTACTTTTAACTTTTTCCTTATTTAATTTCGAGACAATGTAAAATAATTGCCGGAAAAATGTCTCCTATAATTTACATTTCTTTAAAAAATTATCTAACTTTTTAATAAAATTTGAAATTGTAAAAATTACAAAATATGTACTCGTTCCTTTCCTTTTCGTGCTATAAATTTATACAAAATATGTATTCGCTCACAGCTGTTGGATGCAATTATTTCCCTGGCTTATGGGACTTACAAAGGTATGCTTACTTTCACCAAGTGCTCTGTATTAACTCGTGTTGATTCAATCATTTACTAAAGACCTAGGACAGCTGCATCGCCTCTTTATCTTTTACATAGCGTAAACAAACAGTACAGCAATCAGTGGTAGTCGTACATAGCAAGCAAGCAGATGATTTTTTATTTATTTTATAGCTCATTCATTCCTCTCTTTGTGCATATATAATACTCTACCTAATAGAATGGTTAGTATGAAAGCATATTCATTGCTTGGTTCAACCAGCATCACCAGTAATCTCCACAGGAACACAATCCATACTTAAAATGGTGGAGTCGGTGTGGATGTCTCACAATAGTTTCTAGCCGAACAGTTCTGGAGACGAACTCAGTGGCAGAATGGCAGTCACTACACACGAAAGTTCTTCATGATATGAATGGGGATGCTGCGGTTGTATGGATGATCCAAAAATTAATGGCTAGCTTCTCACTATGACTGCATAGAATGTTTTCCTTCGACTCCTCTACATACTGCAACACAAGATTTATGTTAGGCACATAACCTGCACTCCCCCACACATCCAGCACTGGATTCCAATGACATCTTTTTTATTTTGTCATGCGCTTAATGGCATCCTTTTGATATTGTCATGCGCTTCATCTAGATGTCTGCACGCCCAAGAAGGTGAACCAAAGAATGATGCATGCTTCAGCCTAGGTGCAAGGCCATAATCGGACTTCATGCACTCAAAGCATTGCCAGCCCTGGTAGACTAACCCTGCATGGGAGCAGGCAGTTAAAATAGCAGTGAAGATGATATGATCTGGCTGATCTGGCTTCGTGCCTGTCTGTTGCATTTGGGAAAAAAGAGCAAGAGCGTCATCACCATGTCCATGAATTCCGCATGCCAGAATCATCGCATTCCATGACACGACTTCTCGTTCAGGCATTCTTTCAAACAGTTTGTGGGTAATGTTAACATTCCCACATTGAGAAGACATCTTTACAAGCCCATTGACAACAACCACATCAAATTAAATTTGACTCCTTATTGCATTACCGTGGATCTACTTATCTTGTTATTATTCACACAAAAGCAGACAAATGAGTTGGGTTTTCTACCTTGGATTGCATTTTATTGATGAATGCTAAGGCTTCTTAGGGATGGCCATTTTGGGATTAACCAGCAATTATTGCAGTTCATGAAATATCATATTTTGTTTAGGTATTTTTTCAAATAATTTGTGAGCAATGTTAACATTGACATACATGTCTACAAACTCAATTCCCACAACATCAAATTCAAATCCACTTTTTATTGCATAATCATGGATTCGCTTACTTTGTTTTAGAACTAATAAATCAGCATATGCAAGAACATGAACCATAGTGATTGAATTGACTTTTATATCTTGGAGTTGTATTTCATATTTTATTGAAGAATGCCAAGGCTTTATGGAGGTGGTCATTCTATCATCTCCTTCAAGCATTCTTTCAAACAATTTGTGGGCAATATTAACATTTCCACAAACCTAGTGCCTACATGTCCACAAACCTAGTGCCTACAAGAACATTATATTCAAATCCACTTTATATTGCATAACCAACCTGCTTACCTTGTTCGAGAGCAAATAAATCAGCACTAATGGACAAAACACTATGCAGAATAAGTTGGGTTTTATACCCAAGATTAGCATTTCATTGAAGAATGCTTAGACTTCATGGAGTTGGCATTTAGGGAATATACCATTGCTGTCCATATAGTTTGAGTGTACCTAATGGTTAAGACAATGTGTCTTTCCCTAAAAGGTTACAAGTTCAAATCCAAAGGAGTAGGATATGTATATTTCCATAAACTTTAGCAATCAAATCTCTAAGAGAGGAGTCCCTTTTCCACAAACAAGAAAATTTCATACACCAATTTGATATTTGACTTGATAATGACTTTAAAATTAAATTATTATAACACAACATGACATTCTTTCAATCACTTAAGGTGCATTCTTTAACACCAATGCAATACCCACAAAAACATCCGATTCAAATCCCCTTTTGATGATATTTTCGTGAATCTTCTTGCCTGCTTAATGATCTGATAAGCTGCCAAATGCTTTGATTACAGAAAGAAATACCGACTTTTCGGGGATTATGCCTGCGCGTTGTATTCCATAATACATCGGCAGCGCTTTACACCAGAACCCCTTCTTTATATAACCTCGGATCGTTTCCTTCCATATCCGTTGGCGTTTGCGTATGCCCGTTTGTGTGAATTGGTTTTGGTTGGCACATACTGAAACTTGTCTGGTACATAACCTCTGATCATCTCCTTCCATATCTGTTTGCGTTTGTGTGAATTGGGTTTCGTTGGCACATAACGAAACTTGCCTCGTTTTCCCTCGTTTTCTTCACTTTATTCCTACGCCACTGCGCAACAACAATGGAGGTGCGAATAACACGAGGGTCACAAAAATAAAAAGAGAGGATACTAATGCAGATGTGTGTTATGTAAGGAATTTCGATAGGGAGATGGAGAGGGGGATAGGCACAGATTCGACTTCATCTAAACCAATGATTCTTATTTAAACATGTGAAGAGGAGGAACAATGAGAATTCAGTCAAGAGAACAAGTAACTCTGGTTATATGTTTAATCCACTTTGCCTTAGCCGACATATTGAGACAATGGAGATAAAAGTCCTACAGTAAAGTTTTTTAATCAAATCCGAGAAGCAACAAAGAAAATCC
>SNQJ01S0006292.1:47257-67167 GCA_010110895.2 Picea sitchensis | reverse complement strand
TTTTTTATTTTGTCATGCGCTTAATGGCATCCTTTTGATATTGTCATGCGCTTCATCTAGATGTCTGCACGCCCAAGAAGGTGAACCAAAGAATGATGCATGCTTCAGCCTAGGTGCAAGGCCATAATCGGACTTCATGCACTCAAAGCATTGCCAGCCCTGGTAGACTAACCCTGCATGGGAGCAGGCAGTTAAAATAGCAGTGAAGATGATATGATCTGGCTGATCTGGCTTCGTGCCTGTCTGTTGCATTTGGGAAAAAAGAGCAAGAGCGTCATCACCATGTCCATGAATTCCGCATGCCAGAATCATCGCATTCCATGACACGACTTCTCGTTCAGGCATTCTTTCAAACAGTTTGTGGGTAATGTTAACATTCCCACATTGAGAAGACATCTTTACAAGCCCATTGACAACAACCACATCAAATTAAATTTGACTCCTTATTGCATTACCGTGGATCTACTTATCTTGTTATTATTCACACAAAAGCAGACAAATGAGTTGGGTTTTCTACCTTGGATTGCATTTTATTGATGAATGCTAAGGCTTCTTAGGGATGGCCATTTTGGGATTAACCAGCAATTATTGCAGTTCATGAAATATCATATTTTGTTTAGGTATTTTTTCAAATAATTTGTGAGCAATGTTAACATTGACATACATGTCTACAAACTCAATTCCCACAACATCAAATTCAAATCCACTTTTTATTGCATAATCATGGATTCGCTTACTTTGTTTTAGAACTAATAAATCAGCATATGCAAGAACATGAACCATAGTGATTGAATTGACTTTTATATCTTGGAGTTGTATTTCATATTTTATTGAAGAATGCCAAGGCTTTATGGAGGTGGTCATTCTATCATCTCCTTCAAGCATTCTTTCAAACAATTTGTGGGCAATATTAACATTTCCACAAACCTAGTGCCTACATGTCCACAAACCTAGTGCCTACAAGAACATTATATTCAAATCCACTTTATATTGCATAACCAACCTGCTTACCTTGTTCGAGAGCAAATAAATCAGCACTAATGGACAAAACACTATGCAGAATAAGTTGGGTTTTATACCCAAGATTAGCATTTCATTGAAGAATGCTTAGACTTCATGGAGTTGGCATTTAGGGAATATACCATTGCTGTCCATATAGTTTGAGTGTACCTAATGGTTAAGACAATGTGTCTTTCCCTAAAAGGTTACAAGTTCAAATCCAAAGGAGTAGGATATGTATATTTCCATAAACTTTAGCAATCAAATCTCTAAGAGAGGAGTCCCTTTTCCACAAACAAGAAAATTTCATACACCAATTTGATATTTGACTTGATAATGACTTTAAAATTAAATTATTATAACACAACATGACATTCTTTCAATCACTTAAGGTGCATTCTTTAACACCAATGCAATACCCACAAAAACATCCGATTCAAATCCCCTTTTGATGATATTTTCGTGAATCTTCTTGCCTGCTTAATGATCTGATAAGCTGCCAAATGCTTTGATTACAGAAAGAAATACCGACTTTTCGGGGATTATGCCTGCGCGTTGTATTCCATAATACATCGGCAGCGCTTTACACCAGAACCCCTTCTTTATATAACCTCGGATCGTTTCCTTCCATATCCGTTGGCGTTTGCGTATGCCCGTTTGTGTGAATTGGTTTTGGTTGGCACATACTGAAACTTGTCTGGTACATAACCTCTGATCATCTCCTTCCATATCTGTTTGCGTTTGTGTGAATTGGGTTTCGTTGGCACATAACGAAACTTGCCTCGTTTTCCCTCGTTTTCTTCACTTTATTCCTACGCCACTGCGCAACAACAATGGAGGTGCGAATAACACGAGGGTCACAAAAATAAAAAGAGAGGATACTAATGCAGATGTGTGTTATGTAAGGAATTTCGATAGGGAGATGGAGAGGGGGATAGGCACAGATTCGACTTCATCTAAACCAATGATTCTTATTTAAACATGTGAAGAGGAGGAACAATGAGAATTCAGTCAAGAGAACAAGTAACTCTGGTTATATGTTTAATCCACTTTGCCTTAGCCGACATATTGAGACAATGGAGATAAAAGTCCTACAGTAAAGTTTTTTAATCAAATCCGAGAAGCAACAAAGAAAATCCATTTAGCAGATCGCAGATCCGAGCTCAAAGTCGCAAGCTATGGACAAATGCAGATTAAAATAGAGAATGTTTAATATCGAAGCAGGACATGGAAACGAACAAGAAATATACAAAGAAAACATGAACCCTCTCGAGGAAGGCCAGAGGATCAAACTGCCCAACCAAGCCCTCAACACAGCTCCTTCAATCACAACCTCCCCCAGTCTTGGGTTTGGCCATAAGCTTCAAACCCTCCCATGTGAAGGAAACGCTTGTATTTAATATTTATCATTAAAACCGCAAATTTCTGGTGATAACAAATTATCAAGAACAAATTTGGATTTTATTATTCTGTGTATATCAAAAAATTATTGAAGACAACAGATACCTATGCTTGGTAAACTTAACCCAACGTTTGGGTAAACCAAATAAAATCCATATCTTTCTCATATATATAATTATTAATTATCATTGTGAATTATATTTTCGACATCAACAATTCCAACAAATGGTATCAAAGCTGATTGTGCATGTGAATTATGTCCATGAACAAAATCTATCACTGAAAAAAACTCATTTCATGAACCCAGAACGAAGTTTTTATTTTGCATAGTCGCCGATGATCTCTGTCAGAGGGAGCGACCGTTGCTGGTAAACTTTTCGACAGGTCACGGGTTCTCTATTGCACACGAGAGACTTATTTTTTATTATGTCGTCAGGGTTGCCATTGCACAGAGCGAAATTTTTTTGTCCGGTCGCGAATTAATTCTCCCTTACAAAGGTGCGACTGCTTTTAAAATTTTACGAGGGTACTGGCTTATGTTTTTTGGAGTTGAAAATTTATGGTATGCTCTTTATGGTATGGCATACAACAAAGTCACGATCTCCCAAAGATATGATTCCCGACTTTTTTTTTTTTTTATTGAAAGTTATGCTTTATATTTATAAATATATAAATATGCATAAAGAAGGTGGAGGAATTTAAATGTAGAAGTGGACGTTTTTTTAAAAGTGAATCTTTTTTGTTTTATAAAATATTTTTTATATATTATTAAAAAGTTTTTAAAATAATTTTTTTACTAATTATTCCTTCATATATTTTTCAAAGGTTTTTGGATTTTTTTTTATAAGCAGTGGATATTGGGAGATTTTTTGTGTTAATGATTAAGATGTAGCGTTTGAAGTTTGATGTTGAAAAGTTCAGCGGCAAAAACAACTTTGAGCTTTAGAAGCTCAAGATGCGGGATTTACTGGTGCAACAAGGGTTGCAAAAAGCCTTGACAGGCAGGTTAAAGAAACCAACAGCCATGACAGAATGGGAATGAGAAGATCTGGATGCGAAAGCTCTTAGTACCATTCGTTTACGTCTGGCGGATGAGGTTCTGTTTAATATCGTAGGAGAGGATACAACATCAGGCTTATGGAGCAAGTTGGAAAGTCTATATATGACGAAGTCCTTGACGAGCAGAATCTACTTGAAGAGACAGCTGTACAGTTTGCGGATGAAATAAGGTACAAAAGTCGATGACCATTTAAATACCTTCAATACCCTTATAGTTCAATTGACTAGTATGGAAGTTAAAATCGAAGATGAGGATAAGGCTATTACACTATTGTGTTCGTTGCCCGAGTCTTGGGATAATCTAGTCACCTCTATTAGCTTTAGCTCAACAGATGTTTTAGATTATGACTTTGTTGTGGGAGTTTTGTTGGCTGAGGAGATGAGGAGAAAATCTAGTAAAGAAACCTCAACTTCAGAGGCGATGCTAGTTAGAGGTCGAACCATAGAGAAGAATGAGAGAAGTTCTTTCCGATCTAAGTCAAGACACAAAAAGGGTAAGGAAAAATGTTGGTACTGTGGCGAAACAGGACATCTCAAGAAAGATTGCTGGAAGAGAAAGGAATTTGAGGAAAACTCTACGAAGGAAGCAAATTTGGCTGTAACAAATTCAGGTATAATTGATCACGTTTTATCCATTTCTAGTAATTTACAATATCAAGAAGAATGGCAGTTAGATTCAGGTGCCTCCCACCACATGTGCTCACATAGAAATTGGTTTTTTTCTCACCAATCTATTGATGAGAGTATAGTGTTTATGGGAAATGATATTCCATGTAAAACTGTTGGGGTTGGCAGTATTAGAATCAGGATGTTTGATGGTATTGTTAGGGAATTAACGGATGTTAGATATGTACCTGAGCTTAAATCAAAATTTCATTAGGAGTGTTGGATTCTTGTGAATATAAGTATACATGTCAAGGTGGAGCTCTCATAGTGTGGAAAGAGAATTTAGTAGTGATGAAGGCAACAAAGGTTGATAACCTTTATAAGCTAGAAGGCAGTGCTGAAGTGGCATCTGAAGTGACAGATGTATCTTCTTGTTTATGGCAGAAGCATCAAGATCATAAGAGCAAGAAAGAATTGCAGGTATTGGTAAGCGGTAAATCATTTCCAGACTTAAAATCTTTGTTTCTGAATTCCTGCTTGTTTTATATCTCTGCAAGTTATGATGGTGGTATAAAGGGATGTTGTGTGTGGGATCCTACTTCTCACAAGTTCATCATTGACAAAGATATAGTATGTATGGAACAACCAAAAGGGTTGATTCAAGATCGCAACAATAAATTTGTTTGCATGCTAGGTAATTCATTGTATGGCCTATTGGTACCCAGACAAATGTACAAGATGTTTGAATCCTTCATAGTGAGTCATAATTTTTTAAAGGGTAGGAATGACTATACGGTTTATAGTACATTCATAGTCTTGATGTTTTTTGCTGATGATATGCTCGATGCAAGCCAAAGCATGGATAAAATCAGTAAGAAAATGACTCAGGTGGACAGGACAATTCAGATGAGGGATCAAGTAGTAGAAAAACAAATTATGGGCATGGAAGTACACAGAGATGGTAATGGTAAGCTGTGGTTGGAGTTCAGTATGAACATTGTAAAACCAGTTTTTATCCCTCTTGCTTTCCATTATAAGTTTTCTTCAAGCATAGGGCCTGTCTATAAAGAAAAAAAGTTTATGTCTCGTGTAAGTTCAGTAGGAGGTCTGTTGTATGCGATGAAATGGTTAAGACCAGATGTTTCACATGCTAATGATGTTGCCAGAAACGTGACATATTCAGGTATTGCGGTGAAATTGATGCTTCGGCGTATGAGAAGCACAAATGTCACCTATAATGGTTACATTAAGATGGTCTATGATAAATGTAATGCATATTTTACAGGTGTTTTGGATAGGAGGAGATCTATCACTAAATGTGTCTCACAACACAGTTGTGGAAGACATGTTGGAGGTGGAGTGACCCCTCAGGAAATCCAAACTCGTGCAAGTTACACAGGCGAGATCATGAAACCAGTTTTATTAGAGAAGCTGCAGTGGTGCTTGGCTTCTCTTGGCTTGCAGAAAAGGTGATGAACAAAAGGAAGGAGCAAGGTATCAGGTTAATTGTTTTCAAGGTGTAGATTAGTGAGATTTGGTGACAACAAATTACCAAGAACAGATTTGGATCCTATTATTCTGCGTTGGTTACAACCAAATAGACCAAGTTAGAATATGGATAGGGATTGCATTTATTAATCAGTTTCTTGTATGAATGTATAAACTAATGTAAGTCCGTAGAGGCAAAATAACTGAGGGTGAGTGAGCCGATATAATCTCCATGATCTGAATAATAAGACAACTGATGCCTATGCTTGGTGGACGTAGCCCAATGTTTGGGTGAACCACGTGAAATCCCTGTGTTCCTTATATGTGTGATTGTTAATTATCCTTGTGAATTGTGTTTTCCGCATTGACAATTCCAACACTCCCCTCACTCGAAAATGGATTTCTGATTTTAGTTAGAAGGTTTTTTTTTTTTTTAAGATGGGAGTGCTTATATTTACCCAGATTCAATTTGGGCACCCACTAACATAGGACTAACCAAATACTTAACATATACCAAGGTTATGAGTGTGGCATCGGATATCATTTTTCCATTATTCATCTAAATATTTTTTAGCATCATTAAGTTTTCTACATTATCACTTAATATTCTTAGCCATCTTTGATTAATATGTAATATTTCTTTCAGCTTATGTGGCTTACATCATGAACCCACATGTAAGGATTTCCCAAATTGAAACCACACACATCCAAAGGTACTACATCTAACTTTACTTATTCAATGTAATATTGTGAGAGAAATTTACTTTCGGATGCATAAATTCTTGTTTTTAATAACACAACCCAAAGCATAGGGTTCAAAATATGTGATCATGAGTAGATTTTGCTTGTTTACTACAGTGTCTAAGATTAAGATTAAATATGGTTGGCTAACATTTACAAACTTTGCATTCATAAGATCCTTCTATTGGAGAATAACTTTTCATACTTTATGAAATTAGGATGGATCACTGAATAAATTTTCATACTTTATGAAATTAGGATGGATCACTGACATCAAGGAAATGCCTTAGATTGCAAAGTTCACATAGTATATTTCTCTCTTTCCTTGCACTATTTGTGTAAACTTATGGTCATTCTAAATGCAATCTCCAACAATCTTCTTTTAGATGTCCTATGTATTTGCAATAATGGCATAAGAGATTTTTTGTCTTCATCACATCACTTTATCATTCTTAAATGATTTGGAGTTGATGTTTTACTACACATTGCAACTAAATAAATTCTTTGGTGCTCCATCCTTAACCATTATCTTATTTCCTTTATTACAACTAATGCCAATAACACTAATATGTGTCTTACTCCAATTATTTTTCACCTTTGCTACATTTTCCTTGCGACAGTCATCATTCAAAGTGTAGAGGTCAAATGTGTCACATACCCACTAAGGTAACTAAAAATTTTGTCCTTTCTTCGAGGACAAGATCCCTGAATCCCTATGGGGCCTAGCGCATGCGCCTCTTGCAACTCGGGAGTTGGAGGGTCAAGGTTCTCGACTTCTCTTTCTCTTAACGCCGATACCCGAAATGTGACACGGGTCTGGCTCCTTCCTCACTAGCGCCTTCTACACACAACCGTAGGCCAAGCTAAGCCCTAGCACTACTCGCAACTCGCGACTTCGCGAGTTGGGATGTTGAGCCCTCATGCTCCTCTTTTGCGAAATCCCGAGATACAATAAGTCAATCGATGGGTTGACTCTTTTCCAGGCGACAGGTGTCCTTCAGGCGACCCTTTTCTGCAGTCCGATACCACGTGGAGGTTCTGATCCAACGGTCCTCCCGTGGCTTGGATCCAACGGCCATGATCACATCGCGATCTCGTAGATCATGAGTTCAAGCAATCCTACCCTTGACCACTCCAAGTCGCGAGTCAGCGAAATGCTACCCGATTGCCACGTGTCCGGTGCCGACGGGTGGTTCCGAATACTTCGGGATTTTTTGGATGTTGTCAAGTCCACTCCCCTGCCTCTGCCTAGGTTAAGATCGACGGTCAGTAAAGCTCCAGAAATTTCCTGGATCGATGGTCTTGGACGAGGGTGGGGCCCACTTTAAGCTGCCAATTCCGGACCCCCTACCTCCCCCCTATTAAAGGTAGATAGGCAAAGGGGGTCCAGAATCCAATCTTGAACGTAGATTAGGGCTCCCCAATCCATGCCGTTTAAACATGCGTGCGCAATTCCGGACCCCCCCGCTGCTTTAAAGGTAGAATGGCAAGGGGGCTTCGAAATGGAACCCTGGCCGTAGATCTGGGTGCGCAGAATCTGGTCGACCAGATTTGCCCGCCTTTTAACGAAACACGCATTTAGGCGAAACGCTAAGCTTTTGCCACGTGCCCTCCTTGAAGGACGACTACGATCAAATCGTGACTTTGCACGTCACAAGTTCGAACGGTATGTTCTTGACCTTCTTGTTCTACGAGTCAGCGAAATGCTGAGCTCTCGCCACCCGTCCCTTCTGATGGACGACTCTGAGGATTTCAGAACTTGTCTTGTGTACCTTCCTCCGAATCCAACAACTATTAGCCCACATGCTTCAGATCTGACGGCTCAGATCTGTTTTCCTCATGAGCTCACCTCTTGCTGTCTGGACGTGGATTTTCGATGGTCCAGATCTCTCCTCCATGGCTAATCAAACGATAGTTATCGCTCTTTCTCCTGAGCTTGGAATTTCTCCTGTCTGGGAAGGATTCTCTAAGGGTCGAAGGCTTCGACCTTTAATTCATTTGCGAGCCCTGTGACCTTGGGTCTCGTCTATATTCTCCTTCACTCGGGTTATCTACACTCATTCTATCTTGCAAGGTCTATAAGCATCGAGGCGTTAACGCCTACGCTCCTTCCTCCAATTCAACGGTCATGATAGACCTTGGCTTCTCCCGAACGGACTCGTCCGTTCGTCTTCCAAACGAAAGGACATTTCCTTTCGATACTTGAATCTTGTTATCTCCTGGATTTAATTCTTGGAAGAATTCTTCTGCGCACTCCTTACATTCATTTTTCCAGTCTAAAGCTTAAATGGTTCCCAATCGTTGCTTGCCTCGCAGAGAGCCTGTGCGGGTATGCACTACCACTCTTGAAGTTGATCCACTCTGCCCTCGAGGGAATCAGAACGATAGGGGGTCAATGTGCATGCAGGAGACTACATCTAAGGTCGTCGAACTCACGGTTCACGACTTCTAGTTCAAGACACTACAAAATATCAAGCAGATAAGACAACGCTCGATGGAGCGAGCTCATGCCCCAAACTTAATCATTTGTACAGAAATCAACTATGATATGTAAATATACACCTGCATCCATTATTTACAGTTTAAAAAACCAGGCAATCATTCCACTCAGAAGTCATTATGGTCGTATAAATAGGAGCATGTATTCATGATAACTCAATTCAAAATACAAGGCATAAAACACTTATCAGATTCACCAGGCATGATGCAACTGTTGAGAGGGGTGCTCATTTCCACCCAACCGTAGGCTCAGTGACTCCAAAAGGATTTATCACTAGCCACCCCTGAAATAGACCACGATGCTTTGAGATTCAGTCTCCTACTTCCAATTCAATGGAAGTCCAAGACGAAGGTTACTCTCCTTCTTCTCTGCTCAGAACTCCCTCGTTTTCCAGAGTTTCTCCAATTCTTTTCTGCGATCCCTGTCGTGCATGTTCTCCCTTTCCCCACACACTTCCTTTCTTGCCTCCTTCTGCAAGATTGTGTGTGGCGCAAATTTCCCCATTCGTGGTCAGGTCTGAGAGCTTTTTATGGATGGACGGTTCACCCCCATCCCCTCATTAACTCTTGAGGAGCCTCCCCACCTACCGATCTGACGGGAAATTCATTCTAGGGTCAAAGAGTTGCTTTGGTCTTTGAGCAAGTAAAACCCTGTACAGTACTGGCTCGATGGAAGTTAACGCAACCATTCCAGGTCCCTTCCACCACCTCTCAGTAGCCATCGTGGTCTCTTTTATTACATTCCTCTCTCAGTAGTCATGCAACACATATTCATAACATAATTTACATTCATTGACCTTTTATACAAAGTTCCGTCAAATCAAACATTCACATCTTTGAGTTTGCCATAGTTCTTGGCCAATATAGTTATTTTTACAGACTGGGGGAAACATGGTGTTACAATTCCCTCCCCCTTAAAGGAACATCATCCTCGATGTTCTATTTATCAATACGTTGTGTATGTATATAAGTAAACAAAGTCGGGTATACCTGTTTCATGGCATCTTCCATTTCCCACGTAGCCTCATCTGGGCCAAAATGTTTCCACTGCACCTTGACTTGTGCAATGGTTCGGTTCCTGAGTGGGATTTCCTTTCTGTCTGGTATGCATTGAGGTTCTAGTAGGAACTCTCCTCCGGTTCCACCTGGATCACAGACTAGTCAATTATATGATTAGAATCATGTACATATTTATTCAATAATGAAACATGGAAAACATTATGTGCTTTCACTGTGGGAGGAAGTGCTAGTCTATAGGCTACAGGTCCCACTCTATCTAGAACTTCGAAGGGTTCACAATATCGAGGTGCCAACTTGGCACAAGATCCCATCCTCAGGGAACTCTTCCTGGGCCTAACTCTGAGATATACGTGGTCTCCCGTCTTGAATTCTCTTAGAGTTCTTTTTCGGTCGGCATAACTTTTCTGTCTGTTTTGAGTGACCTCTAGATTTTGTTTTATCTGAATCACTTGTTGTTCCATTTCTTTCAACATGTCGGGTCCAATAGTAATTCTTTTTACGGGATTACTCCAACTGACTGGAGTGTTGCACGGCCTACCATAGAGGACTTCGAAAGAACTCATCTTCAGGGATTCTTGGTAGCCGTTGTTGTAGGCAAATTCCACCAGTGGCAGGTAATCTTCCCACTTTTTGGGTTGATGCATTACATGCATCCTTAGCATGTCTTCAAGTATTTGGTTCACTCTTTCCATCTGCCCATCGGTTTGAGGGTGATAGGCGGTGCTGAACAGTAATTTGGTCCCCAGACCAATCATCAAGGATTTCCAAAAGTTGGAAGTAAATTTCATGTCTCTGTCAGACACGATCTCTTTAGGCATACCATGTAGTCTGAATATCTCCTTCATGAATACATTGGCAATGTCTATTGCCTTGCAAGTCGACTTGATGGGGATAAAATGAGCGGACTTGCTCAATTTATCCACCACTACCATGATGGTGTCATTCTGTTTGGTCGAGGTTGGTAATCCGGTGATGAAATCCATGGAGATGGTTTCCCATTTCCATTTTGGGATTGGTAGAGGCTGTAATAATCCCGTTGGGTGTCGGTGTTCTGTTTTAACCTGATGACATTCTATGCATTGGGCTAGGTATTCAACTACGTCTTTCTTCAATCCAGACCAATAAAATTGTTTCCTGGTGGCCGTGATCATCTTCTGGTATCTTAGATGACCAACATACGGTTTTTTATGTAGTTCATCCATTATGAACCTTTTCAAGTCATCACAATATGGAATATACAATCTGCTTCTGTAGGTTACCAGACCTCCATCTGTCATCTGATAGCCTTCATACTTTATCCATGTGGGTTCTTGTTCCAGGTACGAGGTCACGGTCTGGAAGAATGTGTCTGTTTCTTGTGCATTCCTAACATTTTCTTTGACATTCGTCTCGTAGGTGCTTATTGCTACCAGGTGAATTGTTTTCATACTTCTACTAAGGGCATCGACCACCTTATTTTCCCTTCCTTTAATATGTTTGATTTCAAAATCAAACTCGCTAAGGAGGGCCATCCACCTAGCTTGTCTAGCATTGAGCTTTGGTTGGTCAAACAGATATCGCAACCCACAGTGGTCTATCATAAGTACAAATTTCCTCCCCTGGAGGTAATGCCTCCACATTTTTAAGGCGTACACTATGGCGACCAGTTCTAGATCATGGGTCACATAGTTGACTTCGTGCTCATTTAATTTTTAGGATTCATAGCAGACTACACTTCCTCCTTGCATAAGGACTCCTCCGAGGCCTTCCTTGTAGGCATTTGTGCACACGAGGAAGTCAGCTTCGGGGTCGATGATCTTCAATACGGGTGAGTGGGTTAGTAGATGTTTTAGGGTTTGAAATCTTTCTTCACATTCCTGTGTGCACGTGAATTTAGCTCCCTTCTTCTGGAGGGTAGTGATTGGACAACCAATCTTGGAGAATCCTTTTATAAATCTTCTATAGTATCCTGCTAAGCCCATAAAGGATCTGATATCTGAAATGTCCTTTGGGGTAGGCCATTCCATGATAGACCTGATCTTGTCAGGGTCCATTGCTACTCCTTCTTCAGATATGACATGGCCCAAGTAATGTATCTGCTTCTGGAAAAAGTCGCACTTGCTAAATTTGGCATAGAGCTGATGTTCTCTTAGCACTTGAAGCACAAGTCTAAGATGTTCCTCATGTTCCTCTCTATTCTTGGAGTAAATTAATATATCATCAATAAAAACCAGTACAAATTTGTCTAGAAATTTGCTGAGCACATTATTCATCAAGCACATAAAAGTGGCAGGGGCATTGGTTAATCCAAATGGTACTACCACAAACTCATAGTGACCATATATCGTCCTAAAGGCAGTTTTGTGGATGTCTTCACCCTTGATTCGGACTTGATGGTATACAGATCTCAAGTCAATCTTTGAGAAGATGGAAGCACCCCCCAATTGATCGAACAGGTCATCGATCCTAGGTAAGGGGTATTTGTTCTTTATGGTTACCTTATTGAGTTGTCTATAATCAACACACACTCGGAGGGCACCGTCCTTCTTTTTCACAAATAGGACCGGTGCTCCCCATGGTGACACGCTGGGCCGGATATAGCCTTTGTTCATCATTTCCTTTAGTTGTAATTTATGCTCAACTAGCTCGGGTGTGCTCATCCTGTAAGGTGTCCTAGACATTGGCACCACTCCTGGTGCAAGTTCTATCGAGAAGTCAATGTCCCTTCTCGGAGGTAGACCTGGTACCTCTTCCAGAAATACATCCCTATATTCTCTTAATGTGGGGTGGTCTTCGAGGCTTGGTTTATCATCTTCAACTGATTCCAACACCTGTATCGCATATAGTGGACATCCCTTTTTGCAATACTTTCTCATTTGAAGAGCTGATATTTGTCTCACCAAGATAGGTTTTTGGATCCCTTGAAGGGTTATCCTTCTCCCTTCTTCACTCACACATTATAAGGTCTTATGGTAATAGTCCAGTATGGATTTATATGTGGTTAGCCAGTCCATGCCAATCAACAGGTCATACGATCCTAGGGGTAGTATGTTAAGGGTTGCTTGTGTGGGGATTTCACCCATGGTGAATTGGCAAGCTGGTATGACCTCCGCTACCTTTCTTTTGGTGCCAATGGATAACTGTACCAACCATGGATGGGTGTGTTTATGTGGCTATAATTTACATTTATCAACAGCCTTAGGAGCTATATAACTCAAATTTGAACCAGGGTCAATTAGAATAGACACTAGATGGTTGGCGATCATACCTTCTATCTCCACCACTGAAGCTTGGTGGTCAGCCTGTTGATTATCCAAGGCTGCATAAATTTGCGGCACGCTCCTGGCCACATCATTGACAGTGGTAGCTTCTTGAATGTTGTAAATTCTCCGACTGTTCTGTTGTCGGTGCGGGCAGTCCCTCAGTAGATGTTCCTCTCCAAAACCCCAACATTTCAAGGGTTCTCTCTTTGGGTTATCAATATTCCCTGGGGTAGATCCAGAAGGTTTATTTCCGCTCTGGGAGGGGAAATTCTAATGACGTACACTTCGGGTTGGGAAACTCATGCTTGAGTCCTTTTTATAGTTTTTAAATCTTGGGGATTTAAACCCCTTTTTTCTGGAATCCTGAACTATTCTTCTGCTTCCAGCCTTCGCGAGGTTATGTCCGATGCCCAAGCTGTTCATTACAATATCTTGCTTTTCGGATAGTGTCTTCTAGGGTCTTTGGCTCATCAAACTCAATCTTGTTCTGATAGTCCTTAGGTAGTCCACTGATGAATCATTGCACTTTTGCCTTTTCTGCTTTTATATAGGGTACGTACCTCAACAACTCGAGGAATCTGCTGACATATTCCTCTATGGTGAGTTGCCCCAGCTTGAGTTCATAAAATCCTTTAGTCTTTTCATCGAAATACTTTTCCGACAGATACTTCTTCTTGAAGTATTTCTCAAACCGTTACCAAGATAGGTCCTCTTCGTGAATCCCTTTTACATTCTTAAGGTCTTCCCACCAAATGGAAGCCTTTCCATTCAAGTTGAACGTGGCTACTTGGGCCTTCAAGTTTTTTGAGAAGTCATGGACTCTGAAATACTTCTTTAGTCCCAGTAGCCAGGCCTCCACTTCCTCCCCCTTCTTTATTTCACCGTCGAAAGAGGGTGGTTTGGCCTTCTTGAATTCTTCGAGATTATGGCTTTTGGAATGCTTTCTCTTCTTCCATTGTCTTCGGGAATAAGAACTAGTTCTTCCACTACAAGATCCCTTTGAGTCGCCAGTTTCTTTTCCAGAGGAATCGTCCGACGCTTGTCCCTTATCTCTGGGGTGGACCTTTCTTGAGGTGCTCTTTCCAGTGTGGCCACTCAAAAGACCGCATTTCTGTATCTCAGGTGGACTTCTACTTTTCTTTGTTTGTCGTCGGTCCACGTGACTGATGTCAAGTTCATGCTGTAATTATCTTTGTATGTTAGATAAACTCTGCAGTAAGACTGCATTAATTTATGTTTGCTTCTCTTGCTCTTTTATCATTCTCTTGTTGTTGGCCTTGTAGCTTTGTAGTTCGACCATGAGGCTCCTCACAATCTCAACTAGATATGGAGGGTTCCCTACCACCCTCCTTTCGTCAGACTCTTCATCTCTATTGTGAGAGCCATCCCCCACCTCTTGGTGCGTCACCATTCTATGCGTCTACAGTTTCCCGCGGTTGATCGTCCACTTGTGTGCATGAAAAACACTTGTTGTTAGTCAATATTTATATTTATTCACAACCAACACATAATTCATATTTTTTTTTTTCAAATGCATACACACCATAGGAGTTTTCATTCTTAACTTTGACTTTTGATTAAGGGGTTAATATAGAGGATTACTCCTTCTAAGAATACTTCAAATGGAGTTTCTACGCAACTCGTTCATGAGCCTAAGCAGGCCAAGTGTTGTAACCATGCTCTGATACCAATTTGTCACATACCCACTAAGATAGCTAAAAATTTTGTCCTTTCTTTGAGGAACAAGATCCCTAAATCCCTACGGGGCCTAGCGCATGCACCTCTCGCAACTCAAAAGTTGGAGGGTCAAGGTTCTCGACTTCTCTTTCTCCTAACGTTGATACCCGAAATGTGACACAGGTCTGGCTCCTTCCTCACTAACGCCTTCTACACACAACCGTAGGCCAAGTTAAGCCTTAGCGCTACTCACAACTCGTGACTTCGCGAGTTGGGATGTTGAGCCCTCATGCTCCTCTTTTGAGAAATCTCGAGATACAATAAATCAATCGATGGTTTGACTCTTTTCCAAGTGACAGGTGTCCTTCAGGCGACCGTTTTTTGCAGTCTGATACCACGCAGAGGTTTTGATCCAACGATCCTCCCATGGCTTGGATCCAACGACCATGATCACGTCGCGATCTCACGGATCATGAGTTCGAGAAGTCCTACCCTTGATCACTCCAAGTCGCGAGTGAGAGAAATGCTACCCAACTGCCACGTGTCTGGTGCCGACGGGTGGTTCTGAATACTTGAGGAATTTTGGGACGTTGTCAAGTCCACTCCCCTGCCTCTGCCTAGGTTAAGATCGACGGTCAGTAAAGATTCGGCAAGTTCCTGGATCAATGGTCCTAAACAAGGGTGGGTCCCACTTTAAGCCGCCAATTCCGGACCCCCCCCCCCTATTAAAGGTAGATAGGCAAAGGGGGTCTGGAATCCAATCTTGACTGTAGATCCGGGCTCCCCAATCCATGCCGTTGAAACATGCACGCGCAATTTCGGACCCCCCCCAAACTTTAAAGGTAGAATGGCAAGGGGGCTCCGAAATGGAACCCTGGCCATAGATCTAGGTGTACAGAATCTGGCCACCCAGATTCCCCCACCTTTTAACGAAACGCGCATTTAGGTGAAACGCTGAGCTTTCACCACGTGCCTTCCTTGACGGACGACTACGATCAAATCGTGACTTCGTGCATCGCGAGTTTGAACAGTATGTTCTTGACCTTCTTGTTCTATGAGTCAGAGAAACGTTGAGCTCTCTCCATGCATCCCTTCTGATGGATGGCTCTGAGGATTTCAGAACTTGTCTTGTGGACCTTCCTCTGAATCCAACAACTATTAGCTCGCATGCTTCAGATCTGACAGCTCAGATCTATTTTCCTCATGTGCTCAGCTCTCACTGTCTGGATGTGGATTTTCAACGGTCCAGATCTCTCCTCTGAAGCTAATTGAACGATATTTATCTCTCTTCCTCCTCAGCTTGGAATTTCTCCCGTCTAGGAAGGATTCTCTAAGGGTCGAAGGCTTTGACCTTTAATTTATTTGTGAGCCCTGTGACCTTGGGTCTCGTCTATATTCCCCTTCACTCGGGTTATCTACACTCATCCTATCTTGCGAGGTCTATAAGCGTCGAGGCTTTAACGCCTATGCTCCTTCCTCCAATTCAACGGTCGTGATAGACCTTGGGTTCTCCCGAACGGATCTCGTCCGTTCATCTTCCAAACAGAAGGAAATTTCCTTTCGATACTTGAATCTCGTTATCTCCTGTATTTAATGCTTGGAAGAATTCTTCCGCGCACTCCTTACATTCATTTGCCCAGTCTAAAGCTTAAATGGTTCCCAATCGTTGCTTGCCTCGCAGAGAGCCTGTGCAGGTATGCACTACCTCTCCCAAAGTTGATCCACTCTTCCCTCGAGGGACTCAGAATGATAGGGGGTCGATGTGCGTGCAGGAGACTACATCTAAGGTCGCCGAACTCACGGTTCATGACTTCTAGCTCAAGCCAGTACAAAATATCAAGCATACAAGACAACTCTCGATGGAGCGAGCTCATTCCCTAAACTTAATCATTTGTATAGAAATCAACTATGATATGTAAATATACACCTGCATCCATTATTTACAGTTTAAAACACCAGACAATCATTCCACTCAGAAGTCATTATGGTCGTATAAACAGGAGCATGTATTCATGATAACTCAATTTAAAATACAAGGCATAAAACACTTATCAGATTCACCAGGCGTGATGCAACTGCTGAGAGGGGTACTTGTTTCCACCCAACCGTAGGCTCAGTGACTCCAAAAGGATTTACCACTAGCCACCCCTGAGCTAGACCACGATGCTTTGAGATTCAGTCTCCTACTTCCAGTTCAATGGAAGTCCAAGATGAAGGTTACTCTCCTTCTCCTCTGCTCAGAACTCCCTCCTTTTCCAGAGTTTCTCCAATTCTGTTCTGCGATCCCTGTCACGCCTGCTCTCCCTCTCCCCATACACTTCCTTTCTTGCCTCCTTCTGCAAAATTGCGTGTGGCACGAATTTCCCCGTTCGTGGTCAGGTCTGAGAGCTTTTTATGAATGGGAGGTTCACCCCCATCCCCTCATTAACTCTTGAGGAGCCTCCCCACCTACCGATCTGACGGGAAATTCATTCCAGGGTCAGAGAGTTTCTTTGGTCTTTGAGCAAGTAAAACCTAGTACAGTACTGGTTCAGTGGAAGTTAATGCAACCATTCCAGGTCCCTTCCACCACCTCTCAGTATCCATTGTGGTCTCTTTTAGCACATTCCTCTCTCAGCAGTCATGCAACACATATTCATAACATAATTTACATTCATCAACCTTTTATACAAAGTTTCGTCAAATCAAACATTCACATCTTTGAGTTTTCCATAGTTCTTGGCCAATATAGTTATTTTTACAGACTGGGGGAAACATGGTGTTACAAAATGTCTCAAGTTCCTATTTGAATTTGGGAAAATTAATCTACGAATGAACTCAATGACTAGATTTACATCTTCGTTCGTCACTTTGAGTCCATTATTGTTAGTTTTTCTCCTTCCAAAAGTTAATAGTGTGGAACTTGTCCTTGACAATAAATTTGAACCCCACATCAAATGTAACATACCCAATACCCTCTATACTATGTTGAGGATATGGGGTACTCCTTGAAACCACAATTTTCCACCAACTTCTTTCTCTAATACCAAATTCCTCATTGTCAAGCTATTAATTGATTAATGCATGTAAACATGGAAATGCAGGCTTATGAAAATACAATTAAATCATTCAATGGATAATTACACCATAGTTACAAATGCATGCTTAAACATGCAACCATAATTGAAGAAACTAGAAACTATTTCAATTCATAACATCAACAACAATATTTCAACATAATAATAAATAAATCAAGAACACTTATCTTTCTAGGAATTAACCACCAATTTACTATAGATGAAGGACATTTCACCCAACCACAGGATTTCTGTTGCACTTGATATCTCTACAACAGAGGCCAACCCCGAGTTGAGGCTATGAATTCACAAGGGAAATATCACTTATGATTGTCTCTATCTCTCTTCACACAACCCAATTCCCAAAATTCACAATCTATAAACTCTTACTGCTATCCCAATCCACCATCCCTCTATCCCCATCAAATTGCACAACCCAAGGAATGTAATCTATTTCTTTGCCTTGCATTTCCTCGGGCTATCACATTTCCCTTTAGGGCTCCAATAAAGACCGGGCAAGAATGATCACTATCCGAGACTCCAGGGATTATTACTTGTAATTAAGTTTACTCAATGACTTGACAACTCCCCTTACACATAGTCATAATTTCCACAAAGATTCATGACATCCATTTCTATAATTCTATTACAACATTCATACAATAGTTTAATCTTTGAGAGAAAATCCTCCATGAAGAATGAAAGTCAAATCCCCCTTACATGCCCAAAAATCATGGATTATATTTGTATGCATGGGAGATACCACGTGCCTTCATAAGAAGCCCATGTATCTCTCTTCTGGAAACTAATCCCAAGGTTAAAAACTTAGTATAAACATAAATCAAAGGCTTCATAAAGACAAGGTTAAATAACATAGGGTAGCACTAAAATAATATTATTTTTCCCCTTAGCCCATAAGCCCCCTTTTGTCCTTCTCCATCTACATCGTATGATGTACTTTTTTATTACCATTTTACATATAACATCGTTTGACTTTTAGCCATTTGTCATGCACACATATATATATTACTAGTATGGGGATCAAAATTGGGGTATTACATCACCCCTTGAGTGGTACCAACCATTTGTCTTCAGTTAGGGTCCTAACCCGCACATAGGTAGAGCAATATATTCAGATGTAATAAAGGTCAATATTAATAAGGCCTTTCAATAAAATAGAATAAGGCGGATGTAAGAAGACCTAATAGAAGCTTCCGCTTCTAGAAGGATCTTCCCCTAGATGCTTCTCTTGATAGACATATTTAGTATAAATAAGGGTCGAGGGTATGAAAACCCTAGCTTGGAGATTATTGTAACAGAGCGTTGCTCGACTGGAGGTTGCCCCCTCGAAGAGGCCTGTGAACATTGCTTTCTGAATCAAAGTGCTATTTCTGTTGTTGTTCTTATATCATTTCTGTGTTATTGTGGAGATTATGCTGGTTATATTACTGTTATTCTGCCATTTCTAGCATTTTATTTCTATTCTGCATACCTTTTATATCTGGTATATTACAAGTGGTATCAGAGCATTTTCCTTGTCATAAATTGTGGGAATTTTTTTTCAGGGTAGAGACATATTCCGACGTCTTTAAGCCACGGAGATATGTCGTTACGCGCATAAACCCGCTGTTGAGGGATTCATACACGCAAGAAATAAAAGTGGTTCTTAAGTGCACATCTGTTGGCCACCCTTGTAACCCTTGTTGGTACCCCTTCGAGTGGTAGCGCATCAGACAACACCTGTGTACAGATCAACCTAGATTTCCTGAAGCCCTCTTTAGAGAAACCGATCGGCCGCCTGACTGCTATAGTGCCACCGAGAATAGCACTCAGGAAGATACTCTCTAGTACCTGGGTAGTCAGGTAGTACGGCTAAGGGTACGGTCTATCCTCCTTAGTTAGTGCCCTGAGATATTGGGTCGAGTACTACTGTTGGACCTTGCACGTATATCAGAGAGCTATAGCACAGGGAAAACCTTTGTCTGTAGAACCCTTGAATACCTAACCCTTGGGGGACAGAAACATAAACAAATTAAAACAGACAATATCTATTGCCGCGCAACTGTGTTCGGGTTGCCAAGTAAATACACATTTCTTTCTGGTTAAGCATTTGGGGATTTCA